>NNCF01126148.1:2269201-2335155 GCA_002313205.1 Laupala kohalensis | reverse complement strand
GTGTGTGTATATATATATATATATATATATATACATATATATATATATATATATATATATATAATAAAAATTGTCCGTATACATTTTATATCTATTCACAGTAATGTTACAGGTAAATTTTATTATATAAACCATTTATCCTACCCAAAGTACTCTGATAACACATGTATTAAAATTTTTAACAAGACAATATATCTTTCTCGTATGATACGCGTTTTTTCTGTCGTCAAACGTTGTAAAATATTTCCTTTTAAAAATCATTTTTCGTACCTAATCTTTAAATATTTTATTTCTCAACTATACAGCTATCCCATCAAATTGTAAATAGTAAAGACGTAAGGTTATGTTAGTTAAAAGAGGAAAACATGCAATATTTGGCTACAGAACAAGAGTCTTAGAACCGAAAAAGCTTTAGCTTTGAGCCCGGACTTTTCTCTCTCTATTTACTAAGAAAAACAAACCCCATATATTGCACTACCAACCATGGATATTCATTGTATTATAATTCATGTCCTCCTTAACGATTAGTATGTAATTCATTCATTATTCATCTATTTATTACTTCAGAGATCATAAAATACGGTATCACAGTTTGAACCGTATATTACTCCGTATGCACTACCCCAAATAAACAGACTATGCCCTTCCGCGTATTCTCTGTTAGCGATTTCTCTTCTACGTGTTACTCTCGTTCGGAAACAAACTTGCAACCAGTGATTCGTTCCGTGAATCAGAGAGGATTAACATTTCAGACTCAATAAATCAATTGCGGGGTTCCTGAATGAATCTTCTGTTTCTCATTGATGTTTATGTACTACCAAGAAACCGTTATCAAACTGTGATGAAAAACGGGAAATAATATCGTTCTGACATTCTACAAAGTAGCTATTATGTTTAAAGCCGTGAAAATTGCCTATTAGGTTTCATTGAATTCTCATTGCAACGACTGATGTCTCACTTTCCCTATTTCTTCGCTCTATGTATCTTCAATAGAATTGGTGGAGTTAGTAGAATTGACCTACTACCATGAGATATAGCGACGATTTTTACTTAACAAGCCACTGCAGTAACGAACAGAACGCGTCTTTGATAACGGTTGGGAGAACGGTGGGTTCGATCCTCTTCTCTCCCGAGTGAGTGAGAACTTCAGTTCTGAGTTTTCTTTCCTAGGCAAACCAACATTATCTCTCTCTCTCACACACACATCACATTTCATGTGAATAGGTGGAAGTCAAGGTCTACAGTTCCCGAGGTGAAAAAATACATGTCTTAAAGAGGTTCTCATACATGACGTCTTTGATTAGCAAGATTGTCATTTGTCTGCTAGGGGTGGGGGTGGGGGGTGGGTTCCTAAACCCATTCCTGACGGCTTGCCGTGGCACTCAAGCAATGCTATAACATGTGGAAAAGCTAACTTGAAGCAGTCTCATTGCTGCCAAAGCTTACCGGTCAATTCATCACATTCAGAAATCAATTAATGCCTCTTGTACGAATCGGCTGATGGACGAAGCCGGAAGTTAACTCACTAAAATTCTACTGACACGAGTAAAATGACTACGTGTTTACAGCGAGAAGAAGAATTGGCAATTTTGCAATAGTGGCTTTTCTCGACATCCACGTAGTCTTTAAGCCTCTCCCTCCTTACTATTCTTTCGCTGCGAGTATTGTGAGGCAAGAACATCGCCGCACCAAGAAAAGTCTGCTAATAATTACGTAAAGATGTAAGTATCCAAATCATGAAGATATTTAGTTATGAGCTAATTGCGTTAGATTATTGCCCCTAATGACTATTTACCTTATTGTATAGGATTATTCCCCCTAATGACTATTGCATGGTAATTCGTGATAAAGAAACTAGAAAATATTAGTACCCTGTAACATAATTTTTTCAAAAGAGATAACATTTCGACCTCTACCAATGTCACCACGGAAACCTCATTTCGACCTTACGAATCAAAGCTTACTATCTACCACTGGGTGGTAGACTATTGAAGCAAACGTGCATAAAAAATGTTCAAAGTATTATCATAAAATTCAAATATATTTAAGAAAAAATGAAATAAGTTAAAACTTGAGCAGTAAAAATGAGGCACCGTGCTCCTTCAGATAATCGTCTAGGTATGAAGTTCAAAACATTCTAACTCCTGTTATGAATGAAAAAAACAGAGGTCAGTGATTATTCATTTACAAATAAGTAGCCTACTATTTCACAGATATCGGAAATGCTATTTTTTATTACGATTATTTAGTCCTCCATATTATAGCTTTGAAAATGACCATCATTGGCCTTATGTCAGCTAAAATAAATATTTTTGCTTCTCTATAAAAAAAAGGATTGAAACGAAAGTATTCTGAAATAGATGTTTTAATTTTTCTATACTTCTTTATCATCACTCGTATTATTACATGAATAATGTTAATTAGGTTTTTAAGAACAAAATAATTGTTAGAATAAAGTTAATAAAGTGAATGAAAAGAATGTAATATTCTATAACTCATAAAAACTTTTATGGAAACCTATACACAAACAAATGCAATAAAAATAATTAGAACGTCTTTTATTTTCCCGTTCAGTGTAAATTCTCATTTCAGAATATTCTTTCCGAAGGCTAGTTGGAGCTGGTTTTAAATGAGTTCTCTCGGGGTTTATACACGAGGCTCTATTACATTTTAATGAAGCTAATGGGGTACGTTCTTAGTTTCCTTTACATTCCAGGATATTGAGGGTTATGATTAGAAGGGCTTTCATGTTGTTCGGATAAAAATAATTATGGTGCGTAAAATAACCACAGGTAGCCAAGAAGAGGATGGTAAATGAAAGGGGAATTGTGAAATAACCGTTCATTAACAGAAAAAGCGGGGAAGAAAGTCATTCTTTCCCTCAAAGTTATAGCTTTCAGGGTTGATGTGAAATTCACTCTCATATTATACGTAGCTATTACTATGAATCCTGAAGAAGGACAAACAATGAGTGTTAGAATTTATTGCTTGCAACACATCGCGATCGCTTTTCTTTTTCTTTTTTTTTTCAACTAATTTGAAGGAATGTACTAATTTGACATATGTATGTGATTTCGAAAGTGACAATTTACTTACGCCAGAAATCGATCTCCTCAGAGAAATAAAAAATGTTTGTCCTGTGGATACCAACACCAAACAATGCATTTATCAAATGTTCCAATTCTTCAATCAATATTACACAATTATCTGATATTTTGTATCACAGTTTTTGATTTTGAATAATATATCTCTATGGTACACAATATCTGTATGGTAGATAAAAATTGTTGATTGACTTTTTCTAACTCCTAATTTTCGGACACATTTTGTAAAACCAAGCTCAATTTTTCGAAATTTCCAATAATCCAGGATTTATACTTGTTTTTCTTATATACACCATTCAATTAATTCTCTTGTACCGTATTTGCATTTGCTACATGATAAAATAGGAATCATAAACGCAAGTATGCTTGGCAATTATTTGCAATTGACAGCAATTTTTGAGTTGATAAAAAAATGTGAACTTTTAGAGAAAATTGGTTTTTGACACACCATAAATTTTATTTGTGTGAGAATTTACATTTTCAGGTACTCAATTGATTTTTATATTTTATTTATTATGAATGAGTAAACTCTTTATGTTTTTGACCGGTGTTTGAATTAGTTGCCAAGAATGGGACAAAACTGTTTACGTCTTTGGGATGTCACGTCTAAAGACATCTAGGTAAGAAAAGGATAAACATTAAGTCCCTCGAAATACATGAACATTAAACGACTAAAACTATTTTCATCTCATCGCTTATTATTTCCAAGTACGTCCCGTTTTTGGGCTACTTTTTCTGAGCTGTGGGAAAAGCAATGTTGAAATTACCGTAGCGAAACGTGGAAAGTGAGCGAACTGCAGGTTACTCCATATAATTATTGTACAAATGTTACTTTAAAAATCTGGATTGTGACCCATTCAACTTTCCAATTACAATTCATTACAAAAACTCATGGCACTAAACATCCTACATAATAATCAAAATTTAAGAAACAGGAAAAAGTACTTCAAAAAAGAAATAATAATATATTACGATTATTAACAAGATGTTACATTTATAAGGTCAATCGATTGCAAAATATCACAGTACATTGTAAACTCCTAAAAATCATAATAACATATTCAAGTATAGATAGCATGAATTATCTTCTACATTAAACTCTTTGCAATAGCGTTATTAGCAGATTTAAAAAAGCGTCTCCAACCTCTTGTTTTGCGTAATAAATTTTCGCTGTTACTCGAAAAGGGTGCGGTTTAGTAATCTGTGCGCAGAATTAAACGACCAATCAAAATTCTTCTTTGCATATTTTCAAAATTTTGAATATTAAGAAGCCGAAAGTGGAGTGCGATGTGCAAATGAAGTCGGAATGAACCGTCCAGAAATAGGTTTCTATTGTCAACGCATTCGAAGACAAATCTCAAGTTTGTTTTCGATACATCAATTTGTTCGTGGTTTATCGGGGGAACAAAATTCTTAACACACTCATATACACATACATACAACATTAGACGTCATCGCCAAAATTTGAAAATAGACTCACCTGGAGTCAATTAGGAAAGTATCGAAGAGATCTCTCTTTTTTTCTCGACCGATTACAATCATTTCCTTCCACACTCTGTGTAATTCGAAAGTGAAAATTATTTGTGCCAGATTTTTGCTCAAATACACTTAATAAAAATGATTAGATGATCTATCTCTCCTCTTCCGGTATACGAAAGATACCACTTTTTAGAATGTGTGGTCACATCTCACGCCGTAAACGAGTGAGTTACGTGTAAGCAAAATATAAAAGAGAACATCATGGGTGGGCAAATTCCAGTCGAGGTTATGCAGTCACTTTGATGTTTCACGTCTTGGGTCTTCACTGTAGTGTTTATTTTTGTGTTAGTCATCTTAGACGTGGGTGTTTGTTTTAGTTGTTTTTTTCAACTCTTTATATGTTCTCCAATACTAAAATCCAAAGAATTTGTTTGAAATTCACATATTTCTTCTTTTCGTGCTGTATACATTTTGCTTTTGTGAAAATACCATTTTTACTTTTCCAATCACGCGGCACACAAAAAATATGACTGATAGTTTTAAAGAGTGTGTTTTGTAACACCTTTATAATCTTAGCTCTATTATTCTCTCTCCGAAATTACAGAATTTTTAAAAAATGCAGGATTTTTGTATGAATTATATACATTATGTGCAAACACATGTAAAAAGTTATAAACAATTTCTGGGGTGGCTTGTGGAATGAATAACAAGTCTACTCATGTATTAATAAAAAAAATCAACTACAATGGTTTCTTTGATTTTTGTATACTTTTGTACCACTGAAAAATTTGCAAAAAACAATTCTTTATGACAATTATTAGCAATTATTTCAAGCCCCCACCACCACCAGTAATGAAATTTGAAAAATTCGAATCCCTAACGGTATCTAAATGTAAATAATTTCCCGTAAGTTAATCGTATTTATATTAATTATTTAGTAAACATGTTACTGATCTATGAACTTTCACACACACGTTTCGATTTTCCCCGAGTAAAAACAAATATGAAAAGCATTAAAATGTACTGTATCCTGTCAGCTTTTAGATCAGTTAGTTCGTTGACATTGTAGGAAGATGAATGAAAAAATTATAATATAATTTGAAGATATAAGAATATTGAGTATGAGTCGATTCAATTTTCCTGAATATCCATGTAAATGATTTTCTGAAAACGTTCGTGTGTTCAGCAAATTTTCGCACCAAGCAAAATAATTGTAATTTTTTTCAAATGCATTAAATAAAGTAATTTAGTTTCGGTGAACATTCATTCGTAGGTTTAGAAGTAATTGCTTTTCAGTTTCATGTAGAAATGTATTTGAAAGTACTCTATTAATTATCTCTTCTCTTTTTGAAATAGATAATTAAATTGATGTGTTACAAAATAGAGAATTATCCGTGAGCATTTGTGTTGATTTTTCTTCATCCCACCTTCCATTCAATCAAGAAGTATTATTGAATAGATGTGAAATGAATATATATTGAGCAAATAGCTCTTTTCTCTATGCAATCCAGGTTTATTTTACATTGTTTTCAAAATTTTCTTCTTGTATCGAATTGCGAAATAATGTTATACAATGAATACATCATGAGTAAACTTTTATTTATAATTATTGCAATATTAGCAAAAGTCTAAAGTTTTATCAATTCTTGTATTTGTTACGAATATGGAGTAATTATTGGTGTAGCAGGTTCTTACTCTATCTTCAATTGATGAAAAAATTCACGTTACTATACTTTGACGTATCCATACGTCTTCATTTATTTCATAATTTTTAAATTGCTTCAGTTATTTCCATTACTTCAATAAGAAGTGTACATCACCTATCTTATATATGGGTGATTCTACGGATATGGGGTAATTTGCGATACACAAAGGAGTGAGGTCCATAAACAGTTCCNGCGTCGGGATCGAAAAGAACAAGAGGTGACCAAGGGAGGTCAGAAAAGAGAAAGGAAGGAGCATGGCACAAGTAAGTGGAAGCAATGCCAGACTCAGCTCGGGGCCCCGTGTTCGCCAAACACGTACTAACTAGATGTTAGCCCCCTGGGGGGTTCAGTTATTTCCATTACTTCAATAAGAAGTGTACATCACCTATCTTATATATGGGTGATTCTACGGATATGGGGTAATTTGCGATACACAAAGGAGTGAGGTCCATAAACAGTTCCAACGTGTGTACACAAAACAACTGTGGTTATTGAGCAATGACGTAGGTTACATTGGTTTCGGCGGGTACCCACAGGGTTGCACATCAACACTCCCGTAAGTTCATCTTTACCTTGACAGGCTTGAAGTTACAAAATGACGAAGACGTGTGACATGAAGTGACAAAGAAGTGATGAAACAGTCGTAAAAAAGTTATTATGTTTCATGCACATTGAATCTGATGATGTTAAATGAACAAATTCATTTGTTTCAATGTTTTGTACTAGCAAAAAATTAAATTATTGAGCAAATCTAAACCTAACAGGGTGGGTTTTGGAAATTGATTTTCCCATTTCTATAGAATATCCCATATCCTCAATATAACGTACAATTTTGATAAGTATCAACACACCAGAGTGAATCCTTAAGATGGAAATAAAGCCCCGCACCCAATTCCTGATTGAATACTTTCTAGAAAAACTTTCAGTATCGAGAATCGAGTGTCAAAAAAGTGGTATTATGTTTCCATTTATTGCCTTCTTCTATACATCGACTCTCGGAGAAAGGAAAGTTTTTGTTTTATTTACGGAATCCCTACTTTCTTCTTTGTTGTTCTCGAAATTGTCCTCTTAAGTAGCAATTCCAGCAGAAATGCTAGGCCCTCGTATTCAGTCTTTGAAACAGTTCTACTGACCCTCATCCTCTCTTCTTTGTGTGTCCCATCAGGCGAAGTAACACATAATTAAGAGATCTCGTCTGCGACAGAATTGCCACGGTTGTAAAGCTGGTGGAGTACTAAATATTCGACATTGAGGGTAATTGAAAGGAGCTCTTTGGGGTTGTTTTGGTTTCTTGTTCAAGGAAATATCTCTTTCCATTCCAATTCAAATGTTTCTCTTCTTCATTTTGGAAGACTTAATATGCTGTGTCCTTGTGAAAACACAAAGGGCAATGATCTTATCACGAGAGAATATCTATGAATTCGTTTCTTTTCCAGACATCTTTCCAGTGTATTGAGTTAAGACTGATTTAAATTCCTGAAGAAAACGAAGATTTCAGTTCATTAAAATGTAACATGTTCGCATCTTCCATTATTTGTGGACATAAACGCATGCCATGTATTGTAGATAGTTTGTAATGAGTTGGAAAAAAAGTTATATATTGAAAAAGTAATTCGAAAATAAGTAACCTCCACTTAACATGACACACATATTAAACTTTAGTGGAAATGTTATTAAAATTAATTTGACTTACCCCTTATGATTGGTTAAAATCAAAATCACATACTCCTTGGATTGTCCCATTATCGTACATAAAATTGGTAATATCGCTGAGGCACTAGTTCTAATCAGAATTATTCCAAACCGAGGGGTAGTTGGAGATGTATTAGTATATTTCATATTTTGTTAATAATTCGAGAAATAAAATATTGGATACGAGTGAAGAACACAGAAACATGCAAGTTAAAATAGATACACTTTATTACATACTGTTCATTCATGGCATTAACTTCTGAATGTGGTCTCTGAAATCGAATGCATTGTTCTGTCATTTTCTTCTTTTTACTTTCTTACTACTTTATTTCATCCTTACTTCGTCTTATCTTATTTGTGACTGCGAATATATTTCATGTTTTCACGAAAACCGTATCCTCATTTTGTAGCTCAGACGTAACCTCCACGCTATTTATACTGTTAATTTTTTTTTCACGAGACATATTCCTTTGTGTATGTGATTTTTTCATTTTAAACTCTCGCAAATATAATTCTTTGTTCACTAAACGTATACACATAATTTGGCATTGTTTAGTGCATGTATTTTAATTTTGTAATATCAGTTTGTACTATCGTAGTATATATTGATTCACTTCCCATTATTACTTGTTTTGTTAGTACATCTTCAAAATTCATTTTTGTTTACAAAACCAACCTTGAGATAACTTCCGCAGTCAACATTCAATTCATCTTCTCCCCATCCGCTTCCACCTACTTCCTTCTCATAAATCGCGTCCCTATCCTGGTCGATCCCACCCTAGGCGAGGAACAAAGCCCCCTTCGCCGCCCCACCCTCGCTTTCCCGCCCGCGTAGTTCCCAGTGTTTACGATCCGTCAGTGCGACCATAAGACGCCCTGTCGCACCGCGCCTAGCTACTAACAACCCAGGACCAACGCGATGTCGCTGCCACCTTCCCCACAAGAGATGATCCTTGCGGTACTCCAGTCCTGGAGTTCATTACTCGGATATTCGGTGGACAACCTTCCCCGAGAGTTAGCTCGTCAAGCGTAGGCGAGACACGTCGTAATGCGAAGGTTGCTCATCGCCTCGGATGACGTGGAGGGATTTTACTCGTAGCCCCTAAGGGCCTCAAATACGTTCGTATGTCGAATTAATTCTCTTGTTATTGGGTTGGCCTGGTTTCCGCGTAATGAGCGAATCACGTCAATTGCTGGGAGATACGAGTGTGAAAGGTGATGTGTGCAGATTTGCTAGAGTGAAGTAGTATTGTAGGAACTATGGCAACTAAATTGCTTTGGTAAAGGAGTAACGAAGGACTCTTGCGACCGAACTAAAAGCATAACATATCTTATGTATAAAAGAGCGATAAAACTTTCAAAAATATTTTAAGTCTAGAAAAAAATTGTTAAATTTTCTTTCATGCCGATTTTGTTTTTCCGTAGATTTAATTTTATATTCATTAATATGAACAAGAAATTAAATCTATCACTTTCATAGCAAATATTGTGGTTAAAATGTAATTACGGAGATGCTAAATGTAATTGATGCCAATTTGTGTTGTTTCCATTAAGTTACAAAACCAAGTATCTGTTCTCCTATTTATACGTTATTTTCTTAATAACTGTGTCATTTAAACTTAATGGAGATGTTTTAACTCATTTCATTCATTTCTTTTCGATAATTAACCGAGACCTCAATTCTAAGAAAACGTAATCCTCGCTCATTATCCTCAAAAAGATAAAATTCACTTTGCGTGAGACAAAAAAGCACGCAAGTTTATTTTAACGAAACAGCTCGTTTATGAAAACGCTCAGCTTTGTGTGCATTAAATTATGATGATAAATTGTCTGATGGATAGTACAGAAGCGACCTCTGTCACGACAAGTGATGTATCTGAGAGGTAGCATGCAGCAGACTACGTTTCCTATCATTTAAATTTGTATTACGTTCTCGGAGATATTATTTTTAAAGGCGTGTTTTCTGAAACTACGTCATATGCCTTTTTTGCAAATTCATTCTCTTAGTATTTCAGAAATTATCTCAAAAGCTATTTTTTTAATGAAAATATCTCACGCTTCTTTGTATAAAATATTGTAAAAACGAGAAGAACTGTGAAAAGTAATAACAAACCTGAACCCAATAATTTGCGTTAAGCCACCGACAAGAGGAAATTTGAACCTCCCTCGTGATTATTGGAAACAAATAAATGGTTACATAACCTACATTTCTGAATTAACATTAAGATAATCTTAATTCAGTCTTGCTTGCTGGTGTTGAAACCCGCATGATTTCTTTTATTACGACTATCATATTTCACTAGATAACCATACTACTTTATAAAAAAAATATTGAATTTTTGGAATTGGTAACTGTAAATCTGTCAGCAACAGGAAACAAACAAACAAGAAATAAGTTGTAAGAAACATTTAAAAATAATTACAGTGCACTTTGGTACCTAAATATTTGCTGGATTGTTTCAAGAAGCATTATGAAAAAAGCATTGAATTAACATGGTGTAGATTCTTGACGAAGATGTTGAGAACCGTTTCTCCCAATTTTCAAAACTCACAACTTAATTGCACGCATTGCGGTTTATTCTTGGCATTCCTCTTTATTTGTTTTGTTTGTCAGACGTTGTTTGATTCATAATTGTTTTATTTTTCTTTGATAATAAATATTTAATAGAATTCAAAAGGATTACTTATTCTAAAAATTCAGAACCTGACACACAATGTGGGAACTCAGTAATAGTTATTAAGTACTTTCTCTGACTCAGTAATATTTGATAAATTTTCCAGTTATGTCGCAATAAGTAAATACCTCTGAAATGTATTCTTTTAGCAAAACAATTTCGTTATGTAGTATCTGTAATTAAATTATTAAAAAAAACAAATATCCACTAAAAAGCATTAACCAATACTCACAAATAACTTTCCAGTTTGTAGGATAAGAATTAATCCAAATGTAAAGGTGCTTATTGTTATAAGGAAACCTTTATAAATTCATGCGGATAATTCTTCTTTCTCTACTAGGCACTCGGAACAATAAAGACTTCGTCATAAAACTGACTTCTAATAGATGGTAATGGCTGAACATTAAGTACGCACGCATGTGCAACAACAAATTTCATTACTACCGTCATATTATCCACATAAACACAGTCATTAAAATATCGTAGAGATGCTCCGCTATGGAATGAGACACGTCACGAAGGTTATGGAAGAAACGAATAGTCGAAGAAACACAAAAATAAATGCTAGTTACACCAGTTAATTTAGAAAATTAATATGCTTCTATTCTGTTTCAGGTAAATGGCCTCTCCCATCTCATTCCGTAAGGTAGGAAAAAACAATGAACTCTAATTGTGTTAGGTATTGATCAGTATATTCACAAGAACATCGTGCATATTTCTTTCAATACTACGTATAAAATAACGTGAACTTGACTTTGAAAACTGACTTTTTTCTCGGGTACGTAAAATTACCAAATTGTTTTATTAATTTCATGAATTTCTTTTCTCTTTTTTATTATTTTGTAATGGTTTATGTGTATTTTTCTTCATATTTGAAAATATATTTATTTTCACTATTAATCATTCAAAACAATTTATTTAATACTAACATAAGTACGAAAATATATATTGATGATTTGTTCGTAAGGAATTTAAATTAAGATTTCTTACTTAAATTAAAATAATTAAAGACACAATGCAGTATGGTTGCTAATTATGATGATCAACTGTATGGTAACATGGATCAAGACGTTCAAAGCCATTGATAATGATTTGTTTGATTTTCATTAAACGGAACAGACAAAGTTAAATATTGCAAATGAATTTATGCATTAATTTTTAAAGCTGCAGTTTAATTATTTTATAGAAAAAAATATACAAGAATGTTACCCACGTTAAAATATTTTTAAAAATTAATCTTAAGTGGGTGGTATTTTGAAAAATTATAGTAAACGCACGGAACTGCTCGTTAACAATTTGCGTACTGTACTTGATTTTCGACGTTCGCGTCGCATCCAACCTTTACACGTGTTTCCTTCACAGTACTTTTCATTAAATGTGTAAGTAAGGTACGTATTTTCACTCATTATTGATTCCATTTCCTTCAGTCTTTTCCTCCAGTAACATTCTAACCTTCACACTTATCCTTTGCATGTGAACTGATGCTTCATAAAGTATTGACGTTACATTCGATTAATTATATCATAATCTGAATATATCTATATTTCCTTAGAATAAGATTGAAATGATCGGTGAACCTAAGAATAACATACGAATCAAAAGGGACTAGCTACAGGAAAAATGGAGAGAAATCTGCTAAGCAAAGAAAGCAAAATATCAGCGTGTTAAATGAGACTTTTTTAATTAATTCCATAAAATTCCGTCCTCGTTTTATCTAGCCAAGTTTTGGTCATTTTACGGAGACGAATCGTGCCATGCTTGAATATTCATAGTGAGGTACGAGACGATGCTCGTTATGAAACCCTTGGTTTCCGTAATTAAATTTCTGCTCTTGCAAACCGCAAATATGTAGGCGAGTTCAGAACTTGACATGGAATGTACTTTTAGCTAAAATTCTACTGCGCCGAATAGGTTTTTTTTGGGTCACCTGAAATACAGATCGACAAAGGAGATATGTAGTTACACATAATGGACACTCAATTTTCTTAATAAATTTACTTATTTCATTGAATAATTCGAATGTGATATCGAAATTATGTCTTTCATATAAAGAACCCTTCTTGTAATCCTGCCCTAATGTTCCCCCATTTCCCAACATTAATAATGATATTTTGCTTGACTTAAACATTTCTGAATAAGTAGAAAAACACGTATCTAGTTTGTTTAACTTTCTTCCCTTAATAAACTATAATTTTATTGTAATAGTTCAATAAAACTAATTCAGTATATTAGAACAATAGACAACAATGTATCAATAATGGTAGTATTTGTGGACTAGGATAACAATAAACTGTAATTTGAATCATGAAGACCAATTTTTATTTATAATAATACTCAAAATATCTATCTGAGAACTTATCCAGGATAGTTTGTTAAAGAAGAGAAGCAATTGTTATATATCAATAAATTATGTTGAACAAATAAATTGTGTTTAGTACAGTGCACAACGAACAAGTTATAATGAGATTTCTTAATTCGGTTAATACTATTCTATGGGATTCATATTTCGATTTTGAAATTACGTGTATTCTAATAATTCGAAAGCCAAACGTTGACATTCTATTAGTATTATAACTCGCAGCTAACTTTTTATCTTATCTGGGCACTTTTGCTGAAATTTTTGAATCCGCCTCTGTCTTAGGGCCCTTGATCGGAATTGATGGGATGGTCCCTTGCTTGCTTCGGGAGAGTAAATTAGTTTATTGTCCTCCACGTAGCCATACGCAGTTTGTACTGTTTTTTGACAATAAATTTATTTATTATATCCCTTCAACTGCCGACTATCTCAATAAACACGTAATCTAAACCGCGAAATGTAAGTAACTCGTCATAAAATCCTTCAGTTTGTTCCACAACCACTCTGCCACGGAAAAGCTCGTCTTACTTCGACTCATTTCGATTCATGCTCTTGAGAGGGAAATTGATTGACGCGCAGCGCCACTCAATTAGTGCTAGCGTGCGGTTAATTATAGATATTAACGAATTCCATCTTGGAGCACCTGCTCCGTCGCAGGTGACATTCTCGAAGGCACCGCAACGCAGCGCAGCGCTTTTGTAGCCTTGAGAGACTCATCCCCCCAAGACTCGGTTGCTGCTTTCTGCAATCATCGTAACTTCGTTTTGAATGTCCTACATTTGAGCTGGCATAAACTACGTTCTGTCCCTTAGGGTTTCAACATTCAATTTTTCACTCCGTGTTATCTTATTATTGTGCTTGGATACCCATCTTTTCCTGATATTAAGTAATGAAACGGTTTTAGATTTGGGAAGTTCTGTATGATTTTTTTATGTTGTTCTTTGAAAATTCGAAGAATGTTTAATGAATTAAAGAGATTGGAAAATTTCTGAATTTTAAGGGTAAAATATTAAATGGAATGTCTAATTATTATGAAAAAAAGAGAATGGTTATCAATGAAATTTTTAATCGAGTTATGCAGATAATAAAATTGTTAGTTATTCAGTATTGCAGGTTTACTATCCTATTCTGGGATGATGAAATGCAAAAAAATGTTTGTAGAAACATTGTTCTTAAAATCTAGTTCAATATTTTCATGTGTAAACAATTTCAAAAAATTATTTATCGATCTTAAATTAAATATTTATTTTGACGTGGTTCAGGCCAAAAGATCTGCTCTTCTACCTAACCATTGGAATTGAGAAGAAGAGATGTTGGGTAGTGTAAATATTTCTCTTGATACATATTTTACTCCTAGTATGTAATTAAATATTATTCTATTCTGCAATTATGTAAATTCAGTATAATGAAATCACCCCTTTAATATGAATTAGAAGTTTTTGTGGGAGTTTCATCCATTTCATGCTGTATTAGATTATTTCGCTAGAAAAGAAATGGAGAGAATGCCTGAAACTGAGAGCTCCTTGGTTTTACCTAAATTAAAAACTTGTAGACATATTTTATTCTGTAATTGTGTTATTCTTAGGGGCGCAGATTATTATGAGCATATATTAAGACCTGAGATGTTATACATCCGTTTCTTTTCGTATTCCGTCTCTACTGTAAAACAAACAAAATTACAATGCTTCATTTTTTGTAAACAAAATTAATGTGCATTAGATTTTTTTACAATTCTAGAATTAAAACCATTAGCGTGATTTGTACCAGAAATAGTGAACATGAAGAACAAAAAAAATGTGGAACTAACCTTCATCTGTATAATCGTCGCATAAAACCCCAAAATAATTCGAACACGTTCCACATAATCCTTCATTTCATGAGCTTTAGTCTCATGTTTTTTTTCCCCCACATCCTCACGACGACTCCATCTTGGTCCATCTCTCGCAACGGCCACCAGTAGCGCTGGTATCTCCCCTCGCCTTCTTCCACCAGTCGCTCTCACTCGCTCTAGGCACGCCCGAACGACGCTCCTGATCCCGTGCATAATTGATTCTCGGTTCCATCAGGGGCTAGAGAGCGCGTTGCGGCCTCGACCTTCGGCGCGCATTTTCGCGACCCGGTTACTCCTCCTCTCTCTCTCTCTCTCTTTTATACTACCCCCACTCTCACGTCTGTCCTCGCCATCCTCACTCTCGTTCAACTCACACCCTCCTCCTTCATCCTTTGAATTTCGTCTTCAACTTATTTGCGTGTTAGTTGCCTTGAAATTATCTGACATTTTCTTTCGACGACTTTTGTTGTTCTTATTTCTTCTCTATTTTTTAGTAAATTAAGGAAATAAAGAAATTCAATGCATTCGAAGCATTATCTCTTTTCCTTAATAATTATGTAAGAAGAAAGATCTGGAATAAATTGAAATAGGTCGCTTTATTTGAATGGGATATAACCTTGGTTGGTGTTACTGAAAGTTTCTTGGAAGTAAGGTTCTTGAAAAAATTACATGATTTCAGCGTTATTCAAGATAATGGTGCAAATAAATCAATTTTTATTTGATTTATTTAGTACTTAAAAAATGAATGGTATTTATAGTGTTCGTTACAATAGACTATAAATATATCAAGTGCTCCCAAATTTCGGACCACGTTCAAGATACTGACCCTCGACTCTCCGTAGAAGGGACATTTAAAAACTGAAACGAAGAATGTATCAATAATTTTATCAGAGTGGAAGATACAGATATTTTCTTTTCTTTAAAAGTTCGCAAAATATTCATCATTTTGTGTTTACAATCTTGAAATTTTATTATTTAATACTTTATCAAAAATTGAACACATGAGTTCAAAATTAGAAATAATATTTCTTTAAATAAAGTTAATTAGAGAGTATAACACTTGAATGTGGGATATAATGCGCTTCTACCCTGCATAGTTTGACCGAAAACAATGACACAAATTCCTTGTAGAATCGAAGTTTGGCATGCGAAGTGTATTTCCCAGTTGTGTGGGCAAAAAGGAACAAGAACAAAGGAATGTAAAGTATGCAATTCAGCACGCTTGTTAGGTATGTGCATAGACTAATGGACGTAGGGTATAAATTGATATGAGACGAATCAATACCCGCGTTCCATGAGGAAGAAGTGGGGCATGGGAAAGAGAAAATGAAGTTCTTTACGCATGGTCTTAAGATGCGGAATTACAATTTTTGAAGTGAGATCTTTGAATGATATTTAATTAACCTCTGCCTTACGCAGAGTTCTTGCATGTAGCATGAATCTTTCATTTTTATCTTTGCGATTATTCATTGATTGAATACGAATGATTTATATTTTTGAGAGAATTTTCAGGAAAGTGACTAAATATACTAAATTTTTAACTCGAGCACTTCGTTCAAACACGTAAATAATATATTGCATCATTATTACATCCAGATAATTTTAAGATCATAATAAACAACCTTTTGTGCAACGTTGATAATTTGAAACTGTTTTTTCACACCCACGGATTCTAAGAAACGAAAACATCAGTTTTTATCCTCTATTTTCGAAGAAATTTATGCGTTATTCTGTGACTTAATATACTGAAACAACTGACTTATCGTTGTTTACTTGACACCGCTT
Source organism: Laupala kohalensis (assembly GCA_002313205.1). NCBI lineage: Eukaryota > Metazoa > Arthropoda > Insecta > Orthoptera > Trigonidiidae > Laupala > Laupala kohalensis. The sequence continues at coordinate 2,318,527 of NNCF01126148.1, read as the reverse complement.
TCCAGCATGGCATAGCATCCAGCATTCAATTCAATAATTCTCTTCTCGTAGTTCCATTATTGAATTGAAATTAATACTTCCGACGTTCATGATCGTCATGAAGATGTTCAGAACAAGTTGAGTCAAAACGGAAAATTCTCACCTCAGCAAATGTCGACCGTCACAGAAATTGTGTAATACAACTTAAATGCTGTGAGCTTTGAACGTCTCAAAACAGTGCCTGAAGTGAAGAAGTTATCCCAAAAATCCCAAGATTCAACAATGTTCCTTAAATCTAACAACTGTAAATAATCATGTAAATCTCAGATAGAAATTTGTTATAAGGGAATAAATACAATTATTTGTTATTAACTTTTTAACATGTTCTTATCCAAATATCCATGACAATTTCCAAAAAATATTAATGATCACCAGCAGCATTATCTTCTCTAAACAAAACTTCTATGAATATTCTTCTAGTTAAATTCTGTAGAATGGAATACCGCCCCTAAATAAAACCATCTCATTTTACTCGGTATTTAATTTGGATTCCAATGGGCGCATTCTCATGAGATATTCTAAGAAACTCGATTTGTCATTGGAACGCTCTCAAATAACTGACATTTCGATTCATCGGTGTTCGGATAATAAATCGATGAAGTTCTGAAGTTCAATATTTTCACATTATTTATATTACCTACACGTAACAAACAAAAAATGATACACTGGTCAAACCTGCGTATTTCTCTCTTGAATTTGTAAAGCTACGTAAAATTGGTGGAGTCCTTTACAGGTTCTTAGATAGTACTCCTCCGAAAGGTTGGGAAAAATTATACCTGAAGATTTAGGTGAATGATAGGGTTTGAGTCAGGAGCGAACTTTATTGAATTTTTTGCCCCACCTGTTATTGTCTTATAAAGTTACTATTCCATTTTCTGAGTGAATATTTTTGGTAAATTATAATGCATTTACCTCAAAATTAGTGAATTTAGAAGTAAATGTTTAGTAGTTACATACTAACCACACAAAACGTTTACGTTAGTGAAGGTGAATATTTTATCTTGTTTGTAATATTGACCCGAGGGAGATGGAAGTAGGAATATTTTCAGTTATAAAATGTAAAAATCCCGAGATCACAGCCGCGCGCCCCGTAGACAAATTCCGCAACCGTGCACATACGGTGTCTTGACGTGTCGGCACAGAAAGGCATGGAAGCGAACTGACGATGATAAAGTTGACATAACAGGTGAAGGGATAGAAGTGCCACCCAGCGCGACTGACCTCCTGCGGAGGTGAATGATTTATTTTGTAGAATAACGTAGAATTTTGTAGAATACAGACAAAAGAACGAGAATTGGTCCCACTCGCTCTCAAAATTGTCTCAATCCTCGAATGCCGAAAACAATATTGTGTACAGACACAGTTACCGCGAAGACTCCCTGGAAGCACGTACTTGGGAGGTGATGTTTATATTTCTTTTATGAGACATTAAGGGTATCAGGGACCTGGGTGGATAGTCTCAAGACTATATCCTCTCACCGTGTTATAAAGAGCATTCGGTATTGACTTAAACTATTCCCCGTAACGTGTGATAAGCAAAATAACATGGAATCTCATATTTCTATTTAGAAACTATTCTACGTATGAGTGTAGGAAATTAAGGATAATAATTTGACCAAGAGTACGATTGATAAGCGAGCAATAAATATTTTATTCACTGATCGGTCCAGTTTTCGTGATTGAATTGATGTTCTCTTCTTCCTCTTTCGATTGTGGAAAACGAAACCACAACGTGCAGAGCAGACGCTTTATCTGTGTACACAGCCTTGAATCATAGCCTTTTGTCGAAATGTGAAGCATAGGTCAGAAAATATTGACTCCCTATAAAAAATGAAGTAACACATATCATAGTACGCACGTGCACAGAAAGTGATGCACATCAAAGATAGATGTACGAAATTTAGCTTATTTAATTTTGCGTTGATCGGTAAAAGGCAAAAAAAGACAGAAATATACCTGATCGAGCTAACAGCCCCGCGCTGTAGTAGCGCCGTTTCGGTGGCCCCACAGTACACTTCTATCGCTACATTTCACGCTTCTAGCATGAGAATATTGACTAATGTCCTTCACTCATGCACAGAAACTTGTCTATTATGGTTCTTTAGGAATGAATAATACCCCATAGACAAATGCAGGTTCAAATATATCATTTGAAGTTGATAATTTCCTCCACGCTTATTCTAAATGCAATAACCATGTTCAAATGTTCCCTAAGTAATTCTTTCCGTCCTCTGTAAATTCCAAGAATTATTTTATCCTAAAGCAGCAGCCGTCAGGTTCCTTGCAAAGTGCAGTTATAGCGGTTGACCCCCTGATTTCTTGTAGAAAGACCGCTCATCAGCTGAGCCTCGTAGATGGAGACTTTCCTGCCGTTGCCGCCGCAGACTGAGACGTCCCCTGGGACGAGCACCACCCGTTTTATTCGCGGTAGCCGCTAAGCGGCTTACGGCAGCCCTTACCCCACCCCCCGTAGTCGAAGCACTCCTTCGCCATCTTTTTGCCAAGGCCTGCCTTCACGTACTAATGAGAGAAAGTAGCCGTTGCCTGGGATTAGCACTGGTTCCATCTCCCGCCGCGCCGCGAACGGTCTCTTGGATTCATCTTCCTACGGGGTAACACGCTAGGTTGAGTGCAATCTCTGGCAGAGATGCAAAAGGAACAGGTAGAAAGCAGTACCGTTACTGATACTATAGGAAGTTATCTACAAATAACGTAACACAAACATTACCATTTTTAACTCACCTCTAACGATGCTTCTTACGCCCCCTTAAGTAATTACGAAACGCGAGCCTCACCTTCTCCTTTAAGAAATGTTTTGTGGTGCTGTATCTTAAAATTTTGATACACTGACTGAATTGTTTGTTCCTCATTTTCCGGTGCTCCCAGTGGTTGTGTACTTGAATAACAGTAATACGTTCAGATTAAAACATCCTAAAAAAAATTATCCTAACGATACTTAAAATCAACGCTAAAACCCACCTAACCCACATTTATGCAGCGTAACGATATCACAATGTGTTTCTAGATATGGAAAAGAGTTGAAAATTCAGGTACTGGAACTGTTTCGGGGTTTAATACATAAAACAAAAGCTATCTCGGAGGGAAACGTCCGGAAAGTTCGCATGACAAATATATGAATAGGAATCAAGAATGAGGACATTCTTGGCGAATCAAAATGAGTCAGTGAGTCGTTGTTATTGTGTGTTTCTTTGTTTTGTTGTATGAAATAAAACGGTATAACTCAAGCATACCCCGATGCAAATTTCTAAATATTTGAATTCTAAATAAATTTATATGCATTGTTTAGCTCCTCTACTTTTTCCAATTCCACTCNTTTATTGTCCTCAACATGGTCATACGCAGTTTGTAACAGCTCTCTTGACAATAAATTATTTATATATTTATAGTCAGTCTAACTGACTTGATGTTGGTATAGAACCTTTATTCAATATAACCAACGCTTTTACTACTGCATCGTCCATAAGAGCAATGATATGGGTATCTCACGTTCTGTTGGCAAGACATTCGAACTTGAATCCATAGCCAACCTCGGACACCAAGTCAATTCACTTGCTCTGGTGGCGCAGTTCTATACTTTCTGCATCGAGTATTACCTTGTGGTTTTGTTTGTTGTGTTATTAACTTGTATTTCTTTACAGCAAATAGTTGCTTTTGTGACTACTATTAATATGTATTTGGATATTACTTAAATTCTTTGTGACCACGCTTTTCCTGAAAATTTTCTACCACGTTTCCCTTGAAATTTTCGGTATGTTATCAGAAAACCTGAGAGTAAATTCACTGGGTACATGATTTTGAGTTGCAAGGTTACTTATTTCTTCTTTAATAGTGCCCATTCTGTTGAATACGGTTTTCCAGAATTACTTCGGTTTGCTTCATGCTTCGTAAGAAAAAGATGAGCGGCGCTTTAACCTCACATTAGCAGCTGATGAACATGACATTGTGGACCACTACCTGCGTTCGCGTGAGTTTCAAGGATTTGTTTCATAGAGGTTGGCAATTTGTGTAAGGCAGCCATATTGAACGATTTTAGTCAAGGTATCATCACTTCGAGTTATATGTGAAGTAGTATGAATGTTAAGATGAGAGAAAGATGTTCAAACGAAAAATCATTTCATGTTTAAGATAATTATCCAGTAATGTTCTTACTGCAAGAAAACATTAGCATATTAATTTTATCCAAGAAATAGTTTCAAGAAGGAAAATTAATATGCTAACTCATTATCTATTCTCGAACTTGTATTTTGTGCAAATCAGTTTCTTTTCTCGAATTCCCCGTAAAAGTTGATATTTTATTATAAAGTAGAGTTAGAATTGGATCACCTTATTATAAAATATTGTGATAACTCTTTTGTCTCTTACAATAAATTTATTCGTAATTTAATATTTTAATTTTTATTAATCTACTGAAAAAAAATCCTGAAATACCATTTCCATGATTATTTACGCAACAAAGGTAATGAAATATTAATTTAAATTTCTTTCAAAGGAACATATTAAAAATAAATTGATATCAGAGGAGGAGAATGCTGATGTTAGCGAAAATATACTTTTTTTACACTCTTTATCATCGGAAAGATATTTTAAATATTCAGTTTACGTGAGCTTTTGATGATGAAGAAATTGAGCTCCTTAAACGAAACAAAATGTTCTATCTTTAAAATCCCGTAATATCATATATCCCCGAGAGCAGAGACGTTCGTTGCGTCTCTCTCCTTCAATACATTTATTATAAATAATGTCTCTCAAGATCAAAGAAGTGTATCATTTTTCCAATCCTTTTTACATAATAAAATTTATGTCGTTATCCTACATTCATTAATGTCCTTAATCATCTGGAAATTATCTTCTTTAGCAAGTATAGGGCTTATCGCCTTTCCTCGCTTGTTTTCGAAAGAGCGTGTATAAACTTTGTGAATTACCCACCTCAATTAGGGTCTTTTGTTGCAATCTCTACGCCTATCCTGCCACCTTCGCTTACCCTAGGGCCGGAAGCCTTGTAATCATGTTATATATCCTGCTCCTTCCATCCTTTTACCTTCCACTCTCCTTACCTTTCCTTCCTTTCACCCCAGAATTTCCTTTTTAAGCTTGTTCCTCATCCAACTTCTCCTAGCGTTCTTCCAAGCCTGTACATTGCCCGGCAAACAGTATTAAACCATTCCGGAGATCGTCTTTCCGGGCAAGCGCATGTAATTCTTACTCGCAAACCCAGAAGGGTGGAGGTTTAGGCATTCGTGTTTGTCGGCGTTGTAAGGAACGCTCGCCGGGGCTTCCGGGGCGGACCGACTTCCGTTTCGCGGAATTTGCGAAACAGCTCATTAAGACCCTTCACGACTTTAATCCCAAGTGACGAACGCATCCGATTCCCGACATTTGCATTATTTATTTCATATTCCATGATTTACATGAATGGGAACCGAAATAATTAGCCGATTAAACGCTTTGTTGATTGGTAGAACTTTATTTTTAGATAGAAAGATGTGTTTTGTGTTTCGTTTCATTGTTTTTCTGTCTTTTATAATATTTGCACACAGTTGTAATCCATGTTGAGCTCGAGAAAACAATTTGAGTCTGTTCGGTATTATAATGCCACGTTGTTGATCATTTTGAGTTTTGACTTAAACTGTAAAAAGGTCGGAAAGAATATACAATTAATATAATAATAATAATAATAAATTTATAGTAAAAAAACAGTACAAACTGCGAATGACCACGTGGATGACTAAAAACTAATTTACTCTCCAGAAGAAAGCAAGGGACCATCCCATCAATTCCGATCAAGGGCCCTATGGCAGAGGCGGATTCAAAATTTCAGCAAAAATCCCTAGATAAGATAAAAAATTAGCTGCGAGTTGTAATACTAGTAAAATGTCAATATGTTTGTAATTTAACGCAAAAAATTTACATGTACAAATTATTATCGAACTATAGATTATACTGAGTATAGTGTTTAAAAATTATAAGAATTGAAATAACACTAAATTAACTTATTATTACAATAAACATGCCCTGTATAAGAAATCCGCCTCTACCCGAAGGAAAACCGGAGCAAAACCTGGGCCAGGATGGGGAAAACTCGGGCCAGGATTACATGAAAAATTTAGTTTTCATTAACCGTTTTTATAATTTATAACTTCTTAGTTCAAAAATTTGACGACTATTTAAAGTTTAAAACAGTACTCAAAAGCGAATGACAAATGTTGAATAAGATCATCAGTAGGCATCGTGTTGGAATGTAAGTTCTTGATGATTTCTTTAAACATCCATTTCCTTTCGTCAAAGTTACTCATTATTTTCATGACGATAAAGTGTGCAAACTTGTGATATGCTTTTAAAACAGTGAATCTTAATTTTTCAGTATTATATGAATATGCTCAATATTGCATAGTATTAAAGAGTTTCAAATATTTCGAAAAGTTTGCCATTTCTGCGTTATTAAAAATTTAATATAAATTTTATTAAAGATAATTTAAATAAATTTTGAATTCTGTATCTCTATTCTAATATAATTATTTTCTGTTAAATAATTCCGCCTCAGAGTTGCGCTGTATTCCTCCGCGTTATTCCCTCACTTCAAAATTGGGATGAAGTGTTCCAATTCATCTGGAACGAAGATAATTCTTCGATGTCGTTTCATCTTCGCTCTTTTGCTGCGTTCCCGTTGATGAAGCGACTCCTGGACGCGACCAATTCAGCTCAATCCTGCCTTTGCACTCCCCACTCCGCCCTGAACGAATCGGTACATCAACCAATTCGCTGTAGCCTTTCAACATCACTTAGGAATCAAAAGATTATATTTTGCATCAGCGACCATTTCAAAAACTCTCTGTTACATCCATTCATCAGTTGCTTGTGGTTCTTATTCATTTCCAGGACATCTGTAATTTAAATCATTCAATTTCCTTTAATTACTACTTGTTGAAAGTAAAGGAAACCACAAATAAGTTCTTTACAATAAAGTTGCGTGGCACAGTGTGACATGCGGGCAAAGATTCGATCCATCGTTACGACTTTGCTGTGATGCGTGTCTTCATTTTCGCTGTTTAACGCTAACTTTGCTGTTGACTGAAATATTACTTCTTTATCCACGTACGGACCATTCTATTTTCTACTGGTTTGCTATAATAATTATGTTCTCAAAGATTCTCAGCAATATCTCATTCTTCAAATTGCAATCTAATCAAATAATTTTTTATTACATTGATTTAGCTTTTGATTGGTGTTCAAAGTTCTATCTCTGCATTACGAGATAATTGGGAATCACTGGTTTATTTGGCCGCCGCGAAATGGGGCAAAAATCCGCGTAGCGATGGGCAAATGGCCTATCGTCTCTCAATACAATCTGAGCAGTAAGTAGAAGTTTTGAGCAGTCTGAAAAATTAAAGCGTCGAATTACGTCCGAAATAATGTAAAAGCGTAATTAAAATGTCGAAAACCTTCGTCAGTGGGGCAAAGGTCCGGAAAAACATGTTTGCCCCAATCTGAAAATCATTTTTTCTCTTTCGTCTAGACACGATGAAAGCGAATACACTCTATCAATTTACACTTTTATCTGAGCTCTCCTTCCATTTTCAAGCTAAATTTGCGTGAACGACTGGGAAATAAGTCTCTTTTTTCATGTTACCCTACATTGTAAAACAGACTTAAATTTCATTCATTTGAAGATAAAATCTTCATTTTTAATTCTTTCGGTGGAAAAATGTTTCCTGAAATAGAAAACTTGACTGATTTGTAGATACCTCAATATTTCCCGGTAACACTGAAGTGGAGTCAGGAACAAGAGTAATATATCGTTTTTTTATAATTTCGCGTATAGGTCTTGAATTAAACTCAATTATTACTTGCCAACGTTTCGACACCTATCGTGTCTTCATCAGGGATTATAATACTCCATACATTTTACACCGAAACACTAGATTACCATCACAACAGCCACTCATCACCTCTAATATTTAAACATACTCAGCTAACTACATCTGAGCAACTGTAGTTCAGATGTAGTTGGCTGAGTATGTTTAATATAAAAAAGATATATCAAATTTGAGGTTGAAAGAAAAATGGAACAAGAGTAATATAGTTAAGAGTTTAATGTTAGTGAGACTGTAACATGATGAACGTACGTGTATATGTGTTGCTTGTCGGATCCAGGGGAGGAACAAATGGACGATCGTCGCTCCGCCTCCCTTTTTCACACAGATCTGTACAGTATTCCATTAGGAATTTTTCACGTTTAATAATTATACATGACGTTTTAACTTCTAAAAATACATTTACAGAAATAGTTTATCAGTGCGCGAGAATTTCGTTGACGTGTCACTCATTTGCAGGGCCGTGGATAGACATCAGGGACCCCGGGGACGGATCGTTCTGCCCCCTCCCTCTCACTGCTTTCACCACAACCCAACAACGTACTTTAACGCTTGTATCAATGCACGTATAAACCGTAAAGGTAAATTGTTTGTAGTACCAGATGGTAAAATTAGACATTCCAAAACACATGTAGTTTTATAAAAATCGTTTGTGTCATTATCAATGAAAAAATGTATAAACAGGATAAATTTTATATTTGAGCAGATCAGCCACCCCGATCCTTTTTCGGGGCCCGGGACCGGGGCAACATTTGTCCATCGTAGGAGCACGTTTACCTCCCTCCTTCCTCCTTCAGTAACTTTCTTCATTCTCCACTGTACGTGTAGGGTATGGTGTATTTTGTCGCTATGATCGATACTTTTCGTTGTTCCAAGTTCACAAATCAATGGGTTGTGTTTGATTTTACCGTAATTTCAATAGCGCTTTTGAACCATAAAAAGGTGTGAAAATATGAATAAATCATTGGATGAAATTTAATTTGTTATCGTTTTTATCTTTGCTAATAGAAATTTTATTTTTTACTTTTTGAATTAATATTCCTACTTGCTTGCTTATTAAATTGTGCTCATATTGATCGCCAATATTCGTTTGGCATGTGGCAATAAATTAGTAAATGTACATAAGAATAATAACTTTTGTTTCATTTGTTTGGGTGCTATTGTTTATTTTTCCTTGAAATTACAACGAGAAATGTAAGTACTAGTACCAAATTCAAATAACCAATGAAAATATAAGTCACTGTTCAAATACCATTACTGTGCAGTCTGAAGAATTAAAACGTAGAATCAAGTCCGAAAAGATGCAAAAACATAATTTTACCGTCGCAAACTCTGGGTTATAACAAAAAAACAACATAAAATGGTATAAATACAAGTTCCATACAGAGAAGATATTTGAGAGTTATAACTATTTTAACGGTTACAGAAATTTTTACAATAAATATCCTACACCAAATGTTTTAAATGAATGGTGATAGGATGGGGATGACCCACACGTCGAGTTTGTCTACTTCTCATGCTCTGAGTAAAATGGAACTAACCACGATTTCTGGGAATAAAAGGCTCAACTCTTCTCCTGGGGCAAACGCTATCTCAACTGCGTCTCCGATAATAAATACGTCTCTTCGAGCAAAGTTCTGAAGTAATAAAATATGGTGCCTATTATAAGCGTATCTTGTCACCTTAATAGTCTCGTGGCGGATAAATAAGGACATATATTACAAGCAATTTCATATTGCAGTCCTCAAACAGTACTTAACGACCTCCCATCCTCCCGTGCAAGTAGATGCTGCACGCTGAGAGGTGTTGTGTGGGAAGCGACGCAGACAGCTCTCGACCCGGTGACACGCTGGCTCTTTGCGGTTACCTGTTAGTGGTGGCGGCGCTGAAACACGACCTGGCGACAGTGCTGCGGTGGGTGCGAGAGATGGAAACTCTGGGAGGAAAGTGACAGAGAGGACGAGCTTCGAAGAAGGAGCGGGAGGACAGAGAGAAATGTTGGAAAGAACTAAACAAAATGTATAAAAACATCATGTGTAAAAGATACAAGAAGTATGCATATATTTATTCTGTGTACGTATTTACATGTGGAGAAGATATGTGTTAACTTTCGGCAAAGTTAAATGCTGATGAACCTGGAATCGAACCGGGGACTTCTGCTTTGATCGCAAGGGTATTAACCACTACGCCCAGGGTTGGGTGGAAATGGTATACAGTTGTGGAAGGCGAACGGGTGTGGTTGCGGTTAATACCCCAGTGATCAATGCGGGAGTCTCGGGTCCGATTCCCGGATTGACACCATTTCAATCTGGCTTAAAGTTCACAGACAGGAAGTATTGGTAACGATGAAAATAGGTGAGGGAGTGCATAAGTCATTTTTCAAAATTGAAGGAATTTTTTTTCAAAATTGAATGCAGGAGATAGGAAGAAATGAAAAATTGAGTTAAATATTAAACAATTTGAGAAGTTATATAAACGTGAAATAAAATGAATTATTCCAATAACTTCAGTCCTTCAGTCCAAATTAATTTCATTTACTAATACAATGCAGTTATATTATATTGCCTGTTCTTCTCACGTTAATTTATTTTTAACTTTCGTTTTTCGAGCGGGAAGCTTAGTTTCTTCCTGTATGCCTCTAGAAAAAGCTACACTTCTTAATAATATATTAATAATTCAAATAAAAATTAGAAGTATTATATTAAGTTAGAAGTACTTTATTGAAAAGAAATATTGATTTAGCTGATTATAACATTGATAAATTATTTGTGAGATTAAATGCCTTAAAAAAATGGTCGAAATCGATAAAGGAGTTGTACAAGTGATAAAGAAGACATCTTCTTTGTCTGCACAAGTTGAGAACTGCCTTTCCACGCGCCACTCCTGGGCATTCACAGTACGAAAGATGAGTCTTTTATGGTGACACAAAAGAGAACGACGCGTATCACGGCTACAACGCAAACAACCGCGTCGGTTGATCTCTTAAGAAACATGGCGAACTCTTCAACTCTGCCTCCCCTTCTCTGGAAGCTAATTCAGCATTTGATAGAGAACGTGAAACGTAGGTAACCGAGCAGGTGTCGAAAACCACACAAAAGCTGTATTTGCAACGTCAACAGTCAGGTGGAAATTGCGACGAACCGGAACTCGAACCCGGGATTTTCCTAATCTGGCCGCAGGTGTGCTGTCCACTGCACCACCCGCCTCGACTGCCAAGTCCGTACGCAACATCCTCCCGGCCTGTTCCGGTGAACCTGGGTCGTATCCCCATTCAGGGGATAAGTGACAGATATAGGTCCCGTGTTCCAGCCCCGGTCCGTCACAACACTCTTCCACGAGTAGGTATTCGGAAGTTGTGAGTTAAAACAAAACTGTATTGGTTGTTTTGCAATTTCCGAAATCTAACCAATTCGTAATAAATCAGATCTCACATTTAAGAAAAACAGATTGATATAAACTCACAATTTGAAGAAGTATTGTTTGTTAAAAAACAAACATGTTTCGCGGGGGGGGGGGGTCGGCGCATTTTGTCTCAGTAACGATTCAACTTTGAGATGATTCAACTTAACTACCTGCGCCGTGGAGGGTCAAGGTCTGATGAAGGTGGTAGTCCGCAGGGTCGGACAAAGAAAACGGCAACATATACAGACCACCGTCGCCCTCAACATTTGGCCCTCCTAAATTTAATATTAAGAAATATACGAGTTATTTCACTAGACGTGCAACACCATATTTATATTTCCTTCACCGTAGTAACAGTTAATCCTTGAAAATAAATATATTTACAAATATAGATAGTATATTGCCAATTATACAAGAAAAATGTATTTTAAAATATTTTGATTTTTCTTTGTTCAGAAACCCTTATTTCATTCAAAAAATGAATTGAATCTTGAATATATCTCTCAAAGTCATTACAGTAACTTGAAGAAGATGGAAACACAAAATCTTTTCTTCTAAGAGTGGTCTACATTCAAAGATTGGAATGATCAGACGGCCTGAGAATTTACAGAATACATATGTTGATAAATTATATATATTTGTGTCTATTCCTCTCTCCGTTGATCCATTTAAGTCACACTAATTTCATTCAAATGATAGATTTCATAGAAATAATATCAATATGTTTCTGCTTCAAAATTTTGAATAGAACTACGAAATAATGGTAAAGTATACTGTGTAAAATTAGGGAACGAAAAGAGACTACCTCCACGTTGTGTTCCCTGGAAACGACAAAAGTCAGCTGAAAGTCTCATAAAAATTTTCAATAAAATGGATTTACCTAAACAGATGTAAAAGTTTTTATCTTTTACATGATATCCTTATGAATCACCCATATAACTCTACTTACTGTATGCATAATTAAATGTCATTTTCTACTTTTTTGTAAATAAAAACGGGAAACAATCAAGGAAGACACGGTTGCTTCACAGGAGTTATTTCTCCTGTCATTAACAACAGGCGAAATAACGATCATTACGTTAAATATTTTAACTGTTATTAATTTTTATTAATATCGGAGTAAATTCAAATTAATGAATCAAAACATATGTACTTGTTCAATCACTCACGGAGAGGGAATTTAAAAATGGAATGCGAAATGTTTGTTGAAGGGTAATTTGAATGCTTAAGGAGGGAAGCATATTTTATTCACAGCAACTTCAAGTAAACCCATTCCCACGAGCTTTCGTATTCAGTAGCAATAAAGTTACATGAATCATTAATTTACGCGACTAACGGAATTATAAATATCTAACTTACCATTTACCAATATAACTGGTATCCAGCATTATATCTACGTGGATTTTACACAGTGTTTGCTCGCAAGTACAAAACTCTCGGACCGCACCTACAAATCACTATAACAGAAATGCAATGAATCATGTTAAATCATTTTAAATGGACTTAGCGAACAACAGCTGATAGCGAATGAGCAGCTTGCCTCCGTTGAACAGTCTTTTTTCTAACAATCCCTCGAATACATAATTTTTTACCTCTCTGACGAGCCAATGCTATCCTACATGTAAATTATATTTACAGGTAAATTAATTTACCCCATTTTTTTCATGTGGTTTTAGGATTTGATTCACTTATGTTGTGAGAGAATTCCTTTTTTATCTTTCTTTGTTATTTTTGAAACATTTGTTCAAATCTGTAGTAATTTTGCGCAGAAAAAGGAATGAATTTGAAGATTTTATTTTCTGAAAGTGGTGAAAATCGTAATATAAATCTAACAGACATTCCTTACGTTTTGTTTTTACTTACTCTTTCATATTGTTTCTTTTTTTTTAGTATGAGTAGCATTTGAACTATTTAATTTTCGTTTAACTATCAAATGGATGAAGTTATTTTGTTTTTAATTCGTTTTATTAGAGAAAATAATTTAAAAGATAACAATCCTCTTTGAATTTGAAGGACGTCTTCGCATTTAGATTTTCGTAATTTCTGTGCGTACTGTGCCATTGTGACTGATTGATTGACTTGCTCATTCATTTGGAATATCCAAACCAGAAATAAGATAATAGTTAACACAATTATTGTCAGGTTTACAATTTTTTAAATCAAAGAATAATGAGGGTTTCTTACAAAAGAAAAAAATATTATTAAAAATATATTTTTATTGTATTGTATAATATATCGTATATATTTGTAAATGTATTATGTTTCATAGATTAACTGTTACTACGGTGAAGAAAATATAAATACGTTGTTGCACGTCTAGTGAAATAACTCGTATATTTCTTAATGTTAAGTTTAGGAGGACCAACGGTGGTCGTTTTTCGTGTCCAATCCTGCGGACGACCACCTTCATAATCTCCATAATCTTCATATCTATCCTCTGCCACGCGGATAGATAAGTTGAATCGTCTCTGAGTTGAATAGTTACTGAGATGAAATGTCACATTCTTTTCGCGGAGCCTTCCCTGTCTTCAGTGTTCTACAGAACATGTAGAACAACGAATTTGAAATCAGATGTTAATACAAAGTAAAAAATTTAAACCAAACGTTATTACTAACGTAATATACTAAAAATTGTCGATGTGAAAATAAAAACTGTTCGTTTTTTTCCATAGTAGTTCTTGTTTACGATGTATTTCATTAGGAATAAGCAGTGAATACTATACACTAGTTAGGCATGAAAAGTAACCGATTTATACTTCTCCTGTCCTTAGAGAAGGTAACCAAAATTAAGAAAATACTCTATTAATATTTACAGATTCAAAAGCATTTTTCTTTATCCTTTCTTAGATTGTTTATGCTTTGGAAGACTATTTAGATTATTTATGCTATGGACTCGAATTAGGTAATTCAATAATTCAACCATCTGTAGTTTCTCGTGTTTATTTCATGTTCAGGTGTTAGTAATGACATTATACATGACATGACAATTGTAGATCAATATACAACCTAAACACACGTTACAACGTCGCGTATGTATATTACTGAATACACAAGTCTACTTCAAACGTCGTTGAAAATTAATGAACTATATCTAGAAAAGATGCTCTGTTCAGCCGATTTGTTTCTTGGCTGGTGTCAAGGAGTTTATGATCAAGATGGTTATGATGTGTCTTTAAACTTCACAGTTAATTAGGATGAACTGAAAAAAAGTAAGTTCACGTTCATTTATCATCGTAGAATAGAGTTTGTGACATGCAAGGAAGTGCAGATAATAGTTGTTTATACGTTTGACTGGAAGGACTTTAATATTAATAGCACGGGGCCCCAAGCTGAGCCTGGCATTACTTCCACTTACTTGTGCAAGACTTCTTCCCTTCTCTTTCCTGACCTTCCTCTTGTTCTTTGCGATCCCGACGCTAGGGTATCTTTCATTTTCCTCTTTCGTTTTTATTTTATTTTTTTATAATGATTTGTGTAATATTTTGAGATATATTGATATTTGAGTTGTAATTCAGGAGGGATTTTAGTGGGTATGGTTGAGTTGTTCGGCGAGTCCCACACGCGGGGAGAGTCATGTTGGCTCTCCCTAGTGCTTAACTGCATTTTTCCTACCTGTACAAGTTTTTAGGGTTCTAATGACCTAGATGTCGACGAGTCGTAAAGTACCACAAATAATAATAATAATAATAATAATAGTAAATTTAAACTGCAAGCAATTCCTTCAGAATGTCCACAAAGAAGTCATAGCTGTCATGTGAATTGTGACTTTCTTTTCTAAAAAAGTACTTAGAGTCAGTGAGGGATGTAGGCCGTAATCAAGGGGGGGAGTTAAATTTCATGATTAATATTTATTAGAAATACTATTTTAAATATTATTATAAATATTATTGATATTATAGCAATTTTGTATTTTAATATAATACATCAATTCATCAAATAGATAATTATCAATTCATTAAATAATGACCAAATGTATTTATTGTTTAAAATGGCAAATACGTATCACAGGATAGAGATACTCTTAATCACTTTCAATATTATCTGTTGAATGTTCAGGTCCAATGGGGGTGGGGGGAGGCTATAGACCCCTTACCTTCCTCACCATAGATCCGCCACTGAATGGAGTCCAATATACCAATAAAAAATTTCTTTCCGTCGTGGATTTTGCTTCTTTTCTTGAATGTTCGTCTCCCGTCCTTCTCGACTGTAAGGAATAAGAAAACGTATTATTGTATTTGTTGTTTAATGTCTTATAGCGAGGTTCAGGCCATGAGGTTTGCTCTTTCACTTAACCATTACTTGGGGGAGAGAATTTGGGAAGGAGAGATGTCGGTTTGTCAGGTACCGAAATCTATATTTATCTGAAGTACGGCCGACCGAGAAGGGTTTGAACCCTTACGCAACCACTACCGCTGTCTGTTATAAATAGCTTGCATTAAAAACATTTTAGAATCAACAATGATAGGAAGTTTAAAACCACGCATTTAAGACTTGTTAACTCCAGGTGATCACTTATTTTCATTGTTTCATTTACGTCTCATTAGTTTCAAAACGAAGGGGGAAAAATGTATTTCGAGACCAGGTGTAGTAATGATGCAAGCAAAATTTGAATTAATGATGTGTGCGTTCGATTGTATAATTACTTACGACGCCGTGGTTCAGTTTACTTACGTTTTCACCTAATGAGCATTCTATATATAGTGAATTGGCTGCCTTTTTGTTCCGCATCTCGCATGTTGGTTAATAATTCGTTGAGTTTATCATCATATTTTTTTTAAATATTTATCAAAGTATTTGAATTATTACTGAGAGTGATGACAAATATTATCAAATAAAATACACAGAATATTATGTCTTTTCTATAGTGCTCTAAGAATTGAAGGACAACAATTAACGAAAAAAATAGGATGACTAATAGCTTGATAGAAACGGGTGAAAGAAACTGATGTACAACATTCAACTTCACGTTGTATTCCAACAACGAACTATTATATTTTTAGAATATTTTCCGTAAACTGTTTTGAACTTGGATGCTCTTTATTTTAGTCGTGCATTCCTTGAGTAAGAATTCAAGGGCAAGGAAAACTGAAATTTTCAAAGTATATAAATCAAAAGATACACTTAAACTATTATAAACAATTGTAAAACAATAAAACAAATTCTTTACCTTACATAATCTTTTTAAATAATACATTAAATAATATTTTAATAGAGTAAAAAACTTCAGGGTTCATCAAAATCTCCATGACTCTTTTGTATCATTGATTTTTCATTACTTTTCATCGATATAAAACATTAACTATCAGAAGTCAATGATATAATAAATTTTAGCACGTGTATTTTCATATTCCATATATTTCTTCTTCGTTGCGTGGAACGTACAAGATGATTACCATACATGACGTTGTGGTTGCACCGCTGTCATATACTTAATCTTGTAATCTGGTGTAGGGTGGGAGTAACTGAAGTTCGGATACTGGTCGTAGTCGCTTGAACCACTGCAACGATGGCGGTGTTTTCTTGCCCTCAAGGTGGCTGACAGCGACCAGACTATTTGGCGCGCGCTAATTGGCCGAACTTCTTTAGTAATTGACGTCTGGACGTAACGTTACTCTTCAATCGAGGAAAATGGTAGCAGTGTGCGTGGAAGCCGTGGTAATACAAGGAGTGTTTCAGCTTAGTTGGCATATAAAGGAATAAGTACATGCGGTTTCCATTTTCGAGCAGTTAATGCAGAGAAACAGAATGCAAGATTTTGCATCGAACAACATAATATTCAGAGTGAGGTGAATATCATTTAGTAAGTAAAATCTTTTTTTATTTTTGGGTATCCTTTATCGCTATTACTTTATTCATGTTTTTTTCTTAAAAGTTTGAGTGCAGCATTTAAGTAGTTCATGTAATTATGCAACTATTTACATAAAACCTTTGCACATCTGAGGATAATAACAAAGTTCCCATTTTCAAAAAAGAACTGAAACATTTTAAGACACCAAAAACACATTTCTACGATACTCATATAGAATGTAGTGAGATATCATATTCTTTTTTTTCTTTTTTTCATTATGGTAATGAATGTACTAATTTAGTTTTCCTTAAAGAATGAAAATCAAATGCTTTTTCAAATTTGATCGGAACGTCACGAGAGGTGTGCTTTCCCTTACATCAAAACGCCGACCTAACAACGAGAGGAAATTTTAATTTTTATAACTTGTCATCTAAATTAACGTATTTGTACTTCAGTAAAACTGATGTGTTCTTAGTAATTAGGATTGTGTCTGCAACAAATTTAATTAACTTAAGTACGAAAACTTGTGATGGAAACTCGTTTGTCTTGTCATAAAAACTCCATTCCCTTGCACATTTGGTAAATCTTTCTCAATCCTTTGGTTGATCCTTATTTATTTTCCTCAGAACATATATTCATGTAACAAATATGTAACAAATGTAACAAATATTCATGTAACAAATATTCATGAAGCATTTTTCCATTATATCCTGCTAAAATAAATTCAGAATAAACAGTAAATATTCTATTGATTTGATTGGAACATTGCGTGAAATTTGTTCCAGTCCTTGGGAAAGTTTATCAATAACTTTTTCTCAGAGTACAAAACGTTCACGGTAAGAATGAAACTTTTACATTCTTCTGGAATTCATCAACTCTTTAAATAATAATTCTTGTAATATGTGATTGAAACAGCATATGGTATTACTATCAATCACACCCGACTGCATGGTCGAAGAATCAGGTATTCATTTAATGAGCACCAATTAGGACTGTCAAGTAACGATTTAAATTTTCTATATCGCTGTCTACGAATAAGATATATGTGTGTGCGAGTAGGCTGCGATGTTTTAATTTGAACATAGCAGCAATCCCGGAACGGAGGAGAAGGTATCATTAGGGAAAAGTGGTGTCTGCCAGATGGGGCAGAACGACGCGTAGCTGCGTCGCTTCGAAAACAGAGGCAGAAGAAAGGTCGCGGCTAAGAAAGGTAACTACAGTACGCGGCGAAAGAATAGTAACGAAGGAGGAGACTAAAGAACACGTGAATGTTTATGAGCCAATAACAACTTAGTAAGATTTTAGCCCTCCCGTGGGTCAGGTGGTAGCGTTCTATCATTACCAAGTCATCCCGGATTCAATTCCCGATGGGGCCAGAAAAAATTGTAGTTCTTCACATTATTATCCCGGGTCATATAGCTGTGACTTCTGAAAGGCGAACCCTCCTTCCTCTACCCACCCACTCCTATTATCAGTAACTTTTAACTCTTACCAACAACTACTACTAACCCCTCCACGTGTGCCAAGTTGTTAGTAAACCCAGCTAAACGACTCATCAACTAATAATAGCCTACCACCCAATTCCTACCTCCTATCGCTTCATGTAGGTAAACTTCAATAGAACGCCACACTCCCCATTTACAAATACTACAATAGAAAAAAAAAATAGTGAAATCTTTTACTCTTCCTCTCGCTGTAGATACGATGGCATTTTACTCATGTCTGCAGGCTATTGGTGAGTTTATGATCGGATACTGTCTCCTGCGTCAGTCGATTCATGAAACCGGCGTCAATGACATCTGAAATGTGACGGACTGAGGTTTTGATCACTAACCTTTGGCAACAAAGAGGCTTTTTTATTTCTTATGTTTAAATTTTTTTTATTTTTCGTCGTGTACCAATCTCGAGACACTCCACGACGTTTTCTTTAAAATTATAAATTCTAGAACTCTCTCGTTCACTTTCATCGTCTTCTCGAATCGTATTTATCTGTTGTTGTCAACATTCTTGTGTGTTTATTATTGTATGTGTCCGTCCCTTACCATGAAGCGTTAAAGGAACAGTAGGGAATATTACAGTAAATTATTGGGTTCCGATATCAAGTACTTATCTGTAGAACATCCATTAGTAAATACGATTCGTAAATTGTATATAACATGCAATTTAATTTTCGGGGATTAACGCTTTATACTGCGCATTTTCTCTACTATTTTCAAATGTTTTTATGTTAGTATGCATATAGTAACAGAACAACAATAAGACATATTTTTGTGCAGTGCCTCCGTAAAGCAATCGTGAAGATTAGAATTACAACAAAATATTTGCAAATTGGAGTTTCAAATCCATTTTCAAAACTAAATTTGAAATGTTTCCCGTGAAAGAAAGGGAATAATAAGTCTGCTATGCCAATAGTGATTCACAGTATGAGAGCGAATGTGAATGGTGTGAACAGTTGCAAAATGTTAACCCTCGTTTTAAGTAAATCTATTTGTTGATTGAGCAATTTCCGTCTACATTTTGCATTTACTGAAAAACAATTAATCATTATTTTTTTCACATTTAAAGAATTTTCGAGTGAAAAATACATGGAAATGTGATTGATTAAGGGAATGGTGCATGAACAACATCGGTTAAGAACCCTGTTCTATTTCTTTTACGAAAGTATAAACACTTGTATTCTAATAGCTCTAATGTTGCCTTTATCGCACTAAATGTATAGAGCAAAATATGAGATGTGCTCTCATAAAAAAGGGTCAAATATTTCGAAATAATCAATCAATACTACTTTATTCCAAATTGTCACAAATGTAATGAGAAATACAATGATGCAATTAATTACAAATTTTGCCGATCATTAAGAAAATAATAAGGAAAAAACTCGATCTAAGCGTATACGGCTACCATTGCCACATCAAACGTGTCTATCAAGGCTACCATTATCACATCAAACAGTTGTATTTACATGCAAATTACTACACTTAATTTCAATGTTGAAACACTACTTTGTGTCAGGTATTAGCCGAAGTTGTGAGAGTTGCATATGACACATGAATAATGTGACATTTTGTGTTGATTTTATTTCATTCTATTTGATTTATATTTTGATATCGAAACAAAAACCCGAAATAAATGAAAATAACGAATATAGGTTAGGAAAAGTAAACGAAAATACTTACTGTTCTTTGATATTTATTACAAACATCTATATATAGGTAAATTTATAAATTCTCGCAAAAAATGAAAATTATTTAATAGCATTGCTTCGTTAAAACAGTAAAAATCTTATTATAAATATACATAAATTTTTTGCGATATAATTTCATTCAATTCAATTAAACTTTATTTGAACATAAAAATTTATACAATACTTTCCTTCAGTGGACATATACACCTTAGATTGTAAGAAAAAAATCCTGTGTTTAAGACTATTTTTAGGAATTTATTCCATGGTACAACAGAAGAAGTTCTCACAAATACACTTCTCACTCAAATCTAGAAAATGAATTCAACACTATGTGAGAACAAGGTAATGACAATGGTTCTAAGAGTTCAGAGATGAATTTTTAATATGCGTCCACAAGTACTTTTTGTATCTTGTAATGCCCATTCCCTCAACATTGTAAAAATCGAGACCTTGATTTCATCATGTTCAATCTAGCAAAATCATCAAAATACAGTTGAAGTTTGCTGAAGGCTGTACTAACTGAGATCTACACCTTGATTTGACTTAAGATGATCTTCGTTGGACAAAAAACTCAATAAATAATGTGACAAGGTTCTAGCAGCGTTTTTATGCAAATGAAATCAATGAATATTTATGCAATGAATATTTCAAGACTACCAGATCCGGTAGTAAACATTTGGGAATAATATATGATTTTACAATTAGCTCATAGTTTAATTTCACATTTAAGTGTTCCTAACATCATTGTTCGTAGACTTACTTCTTTTGTATGAACAAAAATAAGCTCTAAAACAATAGTTTTCAAAAACATTATATTTAACACAATAAAAGCATGACACATTAATATTTTAGAAATGTAGCATGATTCAGTAAGTTTTCAGAAAAATACATCTGAAGTATTTTCTTGTATCAAAACTTGAAATAAAATTATTTACTAATTCACACAGTACTGTTAAACTCTCATCATATTTTCTTCACTTATATTAAATTCTTTTAAAGAATTTTCCTCTCTCCAGATATCACAGTTGTGGAGACACAGGGAAGGTGACAATTATTATTAAATAAATGTCACAATTCGTAATTAACTTGAATTTGACAAAATTTTCTAACTAACCTAAGCAATTATATTAATCACATTTTTCACACATCACTTCAATGCGTTTTATATTGCGGTCAGTAGCTTCCTAGGATTCAACTACAAAAAAGTAGCCCGATGAGCTACATCATTTTCCTCCCAGTAAAATTAAATTTTAATACGGAAACTTCAAATTGATATTGTGATAATACGAAATATATTTTTACATAATGTAATAAATGTGTTTTCATAACAAATTACGCTGTGTAATGAAATTATACTGACTCTGCTTCCTGGAGTATGTTATGTAATTTATGGATGGCCCCTATTCAGGAGAACTATTTCAGGTGTAAGATTTCAATTTTCATTGTTTAAATAAAACGTATCCCGAAATAAAATTGTCCATCATAAAAATTTCATGCGGAATCATTGATTCACAATCTGCAAAGTAAGGCTTAAAGTCAATGTTCAAATTAGAAAAAACTACTTCTGTGTGTATTACATTGCACTAATTGAAGTGTCACCATTTGTATCGGGATACTAGCATCTTCAGTGGTGCTACAGAAACTAAAACATTCATTGACAGATAATTCTCGGAATAAAAGAAGACAGTGAACTGCCATTTAGCCTTACGTGACAGCTGCGTAAGGAGACCTCATTACGGACGCTTGTCAAGCATTGTATCAGATAGCGGCGACTGCAGCGACGCTGTTGGCAACAGAACGAGTGCCTCCGACAGGGGAAACTGTGGCGGTGCGAAGCCATCCATCCACGAACGCAAATTAACGCTCTGAGCGCGTCCGACGAATCTGTCTTTCGACAGGTGGCGACGCGCCCGTCGGTCGGTATGCGCCCCAGCCGCGCCCACCCCGCTCCCCCTGCCACTGAGAGGGGAAGGGTTAATGCGAAGGGCGGGCAGGAGGAAAACAGACGACGGTCGATGTCTCTGCCTTACCACTGACTCCGTGACCTTCGTCTTGTTCTTTTGTGACTTATTTGTCTCATCTGGCGAACAATGTTTACAGGACCTAGGAATATCTTTCGTCACAGCTATTTCGCGAATGTCTTCGATTCTTTATTAAGTATATAGTACATTCTCCCCCTTTATTTACCGTAAAAATTCATTGGAACATAATTGAAAGGAAAGAATGTATACAATAACGTCTCTGTTATTGGGTTTGTATTTGGAAACATTTTATTAATTTATACATCTAACTTTAACCAGTTATGAGATAAGCAATCAAATTGAAGAATGCAATGAATGCCTATCGGAATTTTCTCGACACAAAATGAGTGAATAACCTATTCCATTTCACTATACTTTGACGTTCGATAACATCTCCATAAATTCACTCTTTTATTTAATACATTCAAAGAAAAGGTACTTATAAACTAATAATAATTTTGTCAAAATGACTCGTGCATCAAATATCATTTACTTTGTTGTCATTGTTGAGAAACACAACGTATTTTCAGGTACGAGTACAATCTTGCTGGTCAGGATTATATTTAAATTTTATCTGCAGACTCCGATAACCTCGTATTCAACATACTTTCCCCAAAAATGACTGACTAGGCTCAATCTCATCTAGTTCCGCGTTTCCTTAGGGGTTGTGTGGTCGGAAGTGAACACATTTAGTTTATTTGTTACTTTAAGGGTGTACGATACCATCCTGACACACCTCCTCGGAGCGGATGAAAAATATGTTTTATGATAAGTACATACAGTATTATGTATATCCTGATATTTGGATTATTGGTATTCGTTCTACTCGTTCTACGCAAGGAATGAGTTCTACGTCAAATTCAATAAAATTCTAATTTAAATACAAAAATAGTTACAAAATCTTGATTTATGTCACTACCGAAACTCTCTTCACTTCGACTCTAATCAACTAGTGTCTGTAATTCTGTTGAATAGTTGAAGTTACTTGATTCAGAAAAAAATAATTTCAGCATCAGTTCTATTTTGTATTCTTCCAATTTGTTATAAATTTCGCAGGAATTATTAAAGAACTCTGCTCAATGTATAAAATAAATAATGTATCAACCACCACTGAACAATGTCACAAGCTTCTGCCCTTTACCAAATACCGTCGTGTTCAGTGTTCATTTATTTAGGAGAGATCCTAGATCGTGTAGTGGTTTACAAATTCTTTGAAGGGATGGGAAATTGATTTTGTCGACTGATAGCGTGAGGCCTCTACGGACTCTGATTGGACATCACGAGCAAACTGAATACACTGTAAATGGCCGATTGTGTCAGTCGAGAGAACGAGTACTTGTTCGGAGATGGAAAGAATTTTGATGTTACGTCATCTTCAGCATGATAGTCCAATGTAATGTTATCCCTTTTCAAAAATTTTGGTTTCTACAGAGCTCATAGAGGTTGGTTAGTATATTATTCCTTCCATGGACCAGAAACAATCACAAAAAGTTAAAATTCAAAAGATCATTTCCTTAAAAACTTGCAATTGAATACTTCGTTAATATTTTTCAAAAATTAATATGAAAGATAGGAATTATTACACCCAGAACAACAAATTAATCTACGTTTTATTACTATTTATTTAAAACAGGTTAAAAGTTTTAACTTGTATATCTTTCACTGTTATGTTATATTGTTAATTTTTCCTAATGTACTCTACATTCGAAACATTGTTGCAAACTAACTATTTTTTTGCGAAAGAAAGTTTCTGTATCGCCTTGACTGCGATCTAATACATCAAGATTAAGAGGTCCGACGATCGCAGTGTTCCTTGGTAAAGTCTATGTTCGAGGAATTTGTCACTGCGATGGCACAGAGAGACATGATACAAGCGTGTTAAATGTATTTCACACCAACAATTGTGCCAGAAATTCTAAGAAAAGTAAATGAGTGTACAGTACCAGATAACATGGAATTCCGCGACGAAACGTGATGACGAGTAAACAATACGGATTCACCAGAGATTCGGTTACGAATAAGATATGCAAGGGCATTTCAAGGATTTATACATGTTAGAAAAATCATTCAAAAGAATATTAATCTTCTATGTTTACATATATTGTTTGTTATATGACATTATTTTTATTATGTACTTATTGAAATTCAATAAATAATTGTAATTTGCATATATTTAAGATAGTTTGTAAGTTTCATGAATAGTAGTGATTGTAAAGACAATACAACTTAAATATTCCGTCAGATTGCCTAAATAAATTAAAAAGAAACAAAGTTTTTAAATACGACTTAAAATGTCATCAATTAAAGAATTTGGAATATAATTCATTTACGATTTTTTTTCTCGTGAAAAACTATGTATTTCATCCTAATTTTAAAGTCCATATATTGGTTAAATAACAGGTAAGGAGTGTTTTCAAAGCTGACATACATATGAGCCTATTAATAATCAAGCATATTACGCCTATTCCAGAAAATTTTCGAATTAAGATGATACATTTCCTCCAAGACTTTTCTCCAGCGTTGGAGTTATCCTCCGTGATTCTACAAATTATAAAAATTAATACACTACGAATATAACGCATGGTGAATTGTACTGAATAAAGAATATGAATAAAAAATCAATTTTGAATAAGATAAAAACTCATAACATTAAATGAACTAAATGTTGAAATATTAAAACTACAAAAATCAATGTCATCATATATTTCTACGTTTGGTTATCTTCCCATGTTTAAATAGTGCCGCCTTCTTCTTTTGTTTTTCACGACACGTAAATGTAGTTAGGACTACTCACTGGTGTTTAAAAAAATTATTTTCGTGAAAATATTCCTTTTTAAAATTTTATTTTCACTTCTCTATCCTTTAGGCATAATTATTTTCCACTTCTTGGCTCTCTTCACTTCACTATTTACCTAAGTATCTTCTCTATAATCCTCTTTTTTCACCTCAGCTTCTCCATTACTCCCGTTCTGCAGCAACCACCATCTCCACTTCGCATACCGCTCTGCTGAACTGTTACTTCTCTGCCTCTATTTTTACGTCGTTAACTCGTATAAATCGCTTGTTAAGAAATGAGCTCTCCAGTTATTCTTTTTGCGGTGCAGATCTTGGCGAGCCGGTAAAGTCTGTGCTAGCAGGTGTGCCAACAGGCTCCTCAGAGGTGTTGCAGAGTTGCTAACCCCTAAGGGATAAAATGTATTCTTTTGACGTAGAGAATCTTTTCTGATGGAAACTTTAAATAGGAGCTATTTCAAGTTATTTATATAGTCAACGCGTTTCTCGCTGCGTATATTCTCATTTACAGTACGGCATTATCTTCTGGGGCCAATCCACTCAAAACATTCAACATTTTATAATTCAAAAGAGAATGGTTTGGATCGTCCTGGTGTGTCAACAACTGTTTGTCAAAGAGAACTTTATCATCCAAGAATAATTTTGTATAATTTCCTTCCCAAAATTCTAAAAGATATAAATAAATTGAATCTCTTTAAATCCGCGGTTAAAAGATCTTTAATGTACTATTGTTTCTATAATGTGAGAGAATTTCCAGATTTTAATAAAAGAAGTTAAATAGAGTTTCAATTTCCTAATAAATATTGTTTTCTACATGACTTCTGATTATGTAAGTGAAGTTAATATCTCTTATACTTTATCACGCCATTGTAATAGTACTCTAGATTAAATTTCTTTTTCATGGATCTTGATTTTGCTCCTTCTTTGTTTTTTTAATAGATTATTTCTAACTTCACGCAACCTTGGCACAATTGGGTACATTATCTCTGTAGTCACATCCTGGCCAAGGTTTTACTCTGGTTTTCCTCCGAGTAGAGGCAGATTTTCCTTGGGCGGGAATGTCATTAATACTTTTGTTTTATTAATCTCGAATTTTTACTGCACTAATTTCTAGAATTTCTATTGAATAAATAGTAGATAACAGTACGTATTTATTAAATAATTTCTTTTGTAAATATTAAATCCGCCACTGCCCATGGGTCCTTGATTGGAATTGATGGGATGGTCCCTTGCCTCAGAGCAACTTAGTTTATTGCCCCCCACGTGGTCATACGCAGTTTGCAACTGTTTTTTTTTACAATAAAGCTTATTTATTTATTTTATATCAAGGAGACGAATTATTCATCTTTTTTTTCTTAATCTACGCCTTAGATTACATATTCAATTTATACATCTGGCAGAGAACATAGGCGTATGTTTTGCAACTGTATGAAAAAATGAATATTCATATTAATTTAGAGTTTCTTACTTTTTTATTTTCAATTTTTTTTTTTGGGGGGGGAGGGGAGAACTAGACATTATCCCCCCAAAGGATAAAAACTTTGACAACAAGAAGAATAACTTAATGTTATGTTACAGCGTAGAAGTTAACGAAGAAAATTCGTAATACATAACATTCGGGCGTAGAATCAAGAGAATTCTTTGCATTAAAACATTTTTATGAGAGATCTTGCCGTGGCACTTTTTGGCATTTGAGTCAAGAAAAGGATCGTTTGTAGAAGGGGTCTGTGGCCATGGTTTAAGAAGGTTAACGGTTTTCGATACGCTCCTCCCCCAATTTTTTCTTCTTTTTAAAGAATTCGTAATAAGATTCTGCGCGACCCACATCATAATTGTAGATTTGTGGACTGGAGTCGATGCTGTCTCCAGACCGCGACCGGAGGCTAAGACGAGACGAAAACGAAGAAATGTAAAGTTCCTCTAACTGCCTCAGTGATTGATCTGATAAATATTCTTATCAAGCGCCCCGTAAATCTCTTTGCCGCGAACAGGAGACCACGAAAGACGACGAAGCCCTCATTGTAAATAAATGGGACTTGG
Organism: Laupala kohalensis; assembly: GCA_002313205.1. Lineage (NCBI taxonomy): Eukaryota > Metazoa > Arthropoda > Insecta > Orthoptera > Trigonidiidae > Laupala > Laupala kohalensis. The sequence goes on along the minus strand of NNCF01126148.1, from coordinate 2,291,368 downwards.
CATGAATGAAACATGGCAACGGCATCTGCGTGTTTCCGTTTTCCGACACCAGGAGCTCTGCGATATGATCCCCTAGCGAATGAATTGGGAACTGACAAAAAAAGACTGAAGAATTTTGGAACGATAATATTATTCTGGCTCTGAAAAAATTAGAATGCAAGGTACTTAGAATTGCACATCAATTTGATTAGTACAAAATACCAAATTATTCCAATATGAGTATTTCAGTTGCACACACAATATCAGTGAAGCAAGTACAAGCTAATAAAAATGGGGATTAGACAAAAACTTGGTGTAAAATATGCTCTTGACCCTTCTTACACGTTGAAGCAATTTTTTTATATCATAAACTGCGGTTTGTCAACTCCTATACAAAGAAAGTGAAATCATTCTCCTACGTTATCCAATTTTAGATGTTTTTAGGTGTTCGTCCCGCTTCCCGTGGTTCATAACTAATCACACTGAAATATATTTCGCAACCATAAACTATATCTAAAAGAGAATTTGATTTTTTCTCATACTTCTCATGATATGTTAGTATTAAAAAAATTAAAATGGAACGGAATAAAACCGACGTACAAAAATCACGAGAAGCCATTCTAAGTGGAGAAAGCTAATTCTGCAAGGAACGGTTCTTCGGCTCCAGCATGTTGTACTATAATGTAGACGTTAAATTTTCGAACATCAATAAAATTTTCTAAGAATTTACCAAAATAATAAATTTGTAAGAAAAATAGAAAAAATATTTAAAATAGAGATTGGGTTAATAAAATTGGATAATAGATGTTGAAATTTATAATAAATTTGTTTTACGAAATATCAACTAGTGTATTAAAAAAAGAGATTTGGATACGTAATCAAATTGAATCTCTGCATCTGCCACTTCAGATCATTTCACAGTATCTCCCCTTCTTCCCTCACTCTAATTTACGCGCGCTCTTGAGTTGTGGGCGCTCTATTACCTCCGCCGGGAACTAAACCCAGTACCGTCCATGGCACCCATAGTGACCTCTCTCAACTATCCCGTTTCGATGTAATGCTAACTCGATTACCGTGGCCGTCATTGTTATGCATACGTGCCGTAACTAAATTAGCATAGCGCGACTCCCGAGTTGGTCGGACGCTGAGTGCTGTTGGAAGTGACGCTGAGTATGGGGACGGACGGGCAGGTAACCATGAAGGCGCGGCTTAAATGGGGACTACTATGAGAATACTACTAATCCTTTATCAGGGATTAGTGACAGGCACGATGAATATAGATAACCAGCTGAGTACTCCAAGTTTCGCGTATGTGAATTATAAAATTATAATATAAATAAATTTTAGTAAATATCAATTGATAACTTTAGTGAATTTATTTGGAACGTGAAACGAGTATGAAACAAAGTGTGATACTTCCCAAACTCGTTTCACATTCCAAAAAAATGGTAAATTATTCAGATTTGCACCGTAGTAAAAAAAATATAGAACGTTTTCCGTGAACAAAAAATAATAATAAAATCTTCTTTGTTGTTTACCTACCAGACAATAAGAATTCATGTGTTTTTAGGTTTAGTAGATTTGCTATAATGGGGTAGAAATATTCAAATTTTATTGTGAACATTCGTATCCCACCTCTTAGTATCATGTTATATTTTTACTGTTATTCGTTAGCACTTAAGTGTGGCAGATAATTTTTACAACATAATGATATTTTACTTTCTGTGATCATGAATACTACTAATCATTTATTACGAGTTAGTTGCTTTATAGATTGGTATGTAAGGTAATAACATTTGTCTGAAGTGAAGTACGAGTATATCATGAAGCATCTTATATGTCTTCATTTAGCTAGAGAGATAATAGCCATCGTGTTATGCAATTGTATTTTTCCATGCTAACGTAAATGTGGAAATTTTACTGAAAATAATGGATATTAGGTAAGTTTGTTTAATAGCGCACATAAAACGTCGTCTAAACATTGGTTAGAATCCATTTAGACAATGTGTTAAAATATATAAGAGGACATATTAGTACCCACATGACTTCAAACTTCTTTCACAGCCTGTGACGTGATAAGTACAGCATTGAAATTCTTGTACGTGGAGAATGCCAATACGTGCGGTGAAGAATGTTGACCCACTATTGGCGGCTAGAGGTTCGCCATCAACATGACTACTCATGTGTTCCCGACTAAAGATCTGCTCAAGAGAGGTGGGGGATTACGTGTAACTTTATCCGTTATCAGATTTTTTTTGCGTAAAACCGGTGCGACGTAACTATTCTCTTCACCTAATTTTAAGCAACCACTTATTAACTCTGTTTCTTAGGCTATGCACATACTGCCCCCAATCGATTCAATTTTGTACTTTAGAATAAAATTCAAAACAAACTTTCAAGATAAGGAGCACAAAGAAAAAAATAATTCAGTCTCTTCCTTAGATCCATCTCTCTTATAGATATATGTTCCTTTAGGGCTACACCGCCGGACATCCCTATACCTAAGTATCTCCAAATTCGTATAGGATAATAGATTCACTGTGTGGAGTGGCATCTCCCGATGTCGATTACCACAAATAGCAAACTACATTGCTATAAAATATCACAACTCGCGCGAAAGCACTCATAATCGCAAGGTTTCGCTCTCAGTGTGAATGCTTGCGATGCTGCCATTTATATTAATACCCCCTTTTCCTCTCGGCGATTATCGTCTGATATATTTCATCGCACTGCATCGCATCGCGGGTAATGTGAACACCGGGTTTCTTTTGGCAGAACTATATTGTTAAGATTCGAAAATTCATATTTTGGATAAAATTAATTTAGGGGGACTTAATTGTAAGAAAAAAATTAAATGTTGTTTCATAATAATTATAAATGGACGTAATATATTACAAACTAATTGACTATATTTCAAGGTCTCAGTTCTAATCTCCTGGTCCCTCAGCAATCGAACCCGGGACGTCTCCGAGGCAAGCGAGAACACTTGCGTTGAGCCTATTGATACAAACAATGTGGTGTTTGTTAAAATTCAACAATGCGACTGCTATATACGCGTCGCGGTGCTGACAATGTGAGTATAGATAAGCGGGCGCAACGGAACCATAGAAATGTATTATCTACTGGAACGCTGTGTTGTGTCTGCGAACCGGCTGCCAGGCACCGGCTTGACCTCCATTTAACTCAATGCAGCCGGCGCCGTTTTCATAGAAGTTTTTGCACTTATACATAAGTTTTATGATTTACTACAGTGGCATAATTTTAGTGGGACAAGGGACTAATAAGGTACAACAATTTATCAAAATCCATGTATTTGAGTGTTAAAACCATACGCATAATATTATAAAAGATATTCATCTTCCACAGGTACATGGTTTAATTTAGATTAATCCTATAATATCTTTAAAAAGTAATATAAATAGAATTCATTAATGTATTTACAATAAGTGTTTGACAATAGAACTGATATAAACTACGATAGATCTAACACAATACTGTAATAAAACCAGCCTGTTAAGCTTCTAGCGCATACCAAGTTTAGATTTTTTAACTGAAAGATACTTTTAATGAAAATTCTTCATGGAAGAAATATTGCATCTGTAGGCATATGTTGATCATTTTAATTAACGATTATTATTGCTGTCTTGATCATGCGAATGAAAGGAGATAATATCACTGTACAATATTAATTTCTGTGAATGACACACGTGTCTGATGGTGCGGTGAGCGACACAATGTNAAGAGACAGGGGGGGGGCTTGGTTATCGGCTCGAGTTCGCCTGGTGATCCCCGTACTACTCAGCGTTTCAGTAGGTAGTATATTTCTATGAACGGAACAGGACGTACTTGGGAAGCCTTTCGATTCCGCGTATTGTTGAAATTCTGAGAAAATGAATAAATTATCATCAAACGAAAGAGTAAATGGGTCATGAGATATCAGGTTACTCAGATTATAGAAGGTGCACAGGCATGTGTATAGACAGGAGTACTTTGAGAAAAATACCTTAAATAATAAATATATCAATCAGTTGACTCTGGTATATGCATAAATTAAAAACGTTTGGAATTTGAAAACAATTTGTGGTACAAAACTACACAATATTTACAATAGAAAAATAATATGCATGTGGAATACATATGTATTACTTCACGATTATAAAGAACCTATTAAGCTTATACTCACTTGCCGTTGCGCTTCGCCAAATCGTAGGGTAGTCTAAAATAATTATTTCGCGTTTACAGTATGGACGATTAACAGCAAGTGACGGTTAATCGTAGATATATTGTACCTTACTCGAGAAGTTTTTTTTATATCCACGACAGGATATAGAGAGACACCATCCTTAAGAACTACACTCCAGACAGTTCGTAAGAAGAGGGATCTACTTGAAGTTAATATGGTATTTCCGTGAGAAAATTATCTTTCATATATTTTCAAAGATATTACACTTCTGGTAAAAATGTTGTTTGACGGTTATGACTGGAAGTTCACACGCGGAAACCTCTCTTTTGCATTAGCAATAAACTTTTTTGATATCACTGTTACCCATTGCCAGTTGATTCCGATGAAGATATGGTCAACAATATGAATCTAAAACCGTAGTTCACTGAAGTAAATCAGAATTATTTCCTGGTGTTTTTTTTATTTTGTTTCTTATTTTTTTCCAGATTTTTTTACATAATTTATTTGTCCGAAATAAAATTATATGAATTTAATGTAAACTAAGTAGATAACATTAAAATTTCATAATTAAACCTTGTCACGTTCAGTCTTCTCAGTTAATCAGTGAATTCCTTCAACGCTTTGTGTATTCAGTGCTTGTGAAAATAGTGACCTTCCACAAAACATCCTTTTCTTTCTCCTGGCCCAACTTCATCTCTATGACCCCTCCTCCAGCGTTAGGAATACCAACGTTGGTTAGCAAACATATTATTTAATGCGTGGATAATGAACAGGCATTGTGGAGCGTGGGTCGTGAGCTTACGCGTTGAGCTGGACGTCGTCCACGGTGCGGCAGCGAACTGAGGCTTAGGACAGGCCGACCGCGGTCACTGTCGGATTCCTCGTGCTTTTTGGCCTGTGCACGGAGCGGCGTGGGACGGACCAACGACACAGGAGCCTGCGGAGCCGGGCTCTGCGCCCGGATTTTGTTAGGCCATTCCGCACCGAGGAGCGACACGTGGTAGGAAAGGTTAAATGAAAAAGTACAGGAATCCATAACTTGACTTCAGGAAGGAGTTAGGGAAAATCTCTGGTGTTCCCATTTTAGAAGAACGTGTACTCATTAACTTCACACATATTCTTCCGTAAGATATCTTCTGGAGTGATTTATTTTACATGTTAAGTATTCATTATTCTTTGTCGAATTTCCCATCCTGAAATGCTACTTAACCAAAATACGCTATTATACCCTAAATACACAATTTAAATTAAATTTATTCGTCTATTTCATCAGAATTGCTACGTACAGACAGACAAATGGACAGATGTGAAGCCGAAAACCACTTTGTCGGAATCAGAGACCACCAAAACGGAAAATTCCCTCAAAATGTCACATTCGAATGTTTTCATGATTACAATATTTGAAAAAAAAAATTGTCCTAACATGAAATCTGACGAAAAAATGTAAACAATTTTTAAAAATATATTAAACGTATCAATACTGTGGGTAAAATCATATAGCTTTGCTTATATCTCCTTAGCTACTTCAAATACTTATTTACTCCTTGGTTACAATACCTTCTGAATTACTTGGGAATAATGGGTTTATGCATGTGAGATTTTACTCGATTCTGTGTTTTAAAAATTAATTTACATTTCTAATAATCGTGAAATAAAGAAAAATAATTACAAATATTGTATTTAGAAATAATGTAATAATTATGAAACAAGCAATTATAACAAACATGGTAAAGTTAACCGGTTTTTTTAATTCAATGAAATTTCCAATATTACACATGCGTAACATTTTTTTCAGTAGAAATATTCTTCTGCTTTACTGGTAGCGAAGTACATAAAAATATAGTTAAAGAAGAATTAATTATACTTTATAGTGGTAGCTTTTATTGAAGTGAATTTCGAATGAAGATTATTTGTTTATGCAGAAGAGTGGGCGTGGAAAAAGTCGCATATGACCATATAATGCCTTTTTGCCCCGGGCATAAAATAATGGTTGTAAGACATAGTATTATTTGTGTTAAGTAACTATTTATTTTTACATTTGTTTGTGAGGTTCTGTTGGGTCTCTTACGGAGAAAATACTTTTACGAATTGTAATTTGATTATAGGGTTTGAGATGTGTAAATAGTAATTGAATTTTACTATTGTTATGCGAAGTGAAAAATGCGAGGAATGAAAAATTGCATTTATTTTGGTTCTAAAATCGAATATCTCTTATAAATTTTTCTTCTCTGTATTACTTTGCTTTGTGCTCTGAATATGTGATGGATGAAAATGTTAATGGGGCGAGGAGGGAGTCAGAAAAAGCTCCAGGTCCAAACACATTTAGTTACATACTACTCAATGTACTAGTAATTGCTCAGAGTTACCTGAAAAGTCTCTAGCCAGAGGAATAAGACATGGTTTTGGATAAACATGATTATTGTTTTCTCACCACAATTTACTTCTTCTTCTTGGTTTATTGGTGGGAATATTGGTTTAATAATTTACACAATTGTAGCAAAATATAGTCTCTTGTTTGTAAGTGTAACAATTCAATTATGTATTGTCCCGCTTGGACAGGTAATAGAGTTTCTCAAATCGTGCCTTGCTCCAAGAGTAAAATTTAAGAAGTTTCTCAATTCGTGCCTTTTAACAACCAGTGACAGGTAAAAGTTTCTCAAATCGTGCCATACCTACCCGAACTTGTTGTGAAAGGTGGGATTGATGAGGTGGGAGAGTCTGTCACATCATTAATTGTAATAGGTACCATCACTAATACCGTACATTAATAGGTCCAATCAGTGAGAGGTCACATCATTAATAGTAATAGAATCTTCCAAAAATAATTATAATCGAATTTACACATTCAACTACCTGCATGTGCAGCGACACTACAACCAAGAATGAGGCAGCACCTCAACAAGTATTTGTATATCTTGGAACTAGAAAGCCTATAAAATACGAGTATATACGAACCAAGCATAACACTCAATCAAGTCCTAGTAAACGTTGAGACGACTCGGTTATAATAATAATAATAATAATAATAATAATAATAATAGCGCATGGGTCTCCGCTCCCGTTAATTGTGACCCATTTCTCTTTCGTTGCAACCATTTCTCTTTCGTTGCAACGTGGTCGGAACTACATTCGCAATTTCGACGTTTCATCTTTCACTGCCATCTGGTAGTGGATGTTGGAACTCTACTAGGGTATATTTTTGCCCAAGGATTAATTTTACCGAGAACGTACTATCTTTTACTTGTTTACAGAGATTACTATTTTTCATGGTAGCAAGAGTAAGACAGAGCAATACAAAAGGATAAAAACATAACATTTACCACTATATTACAGTAGATGAGTGGTAGCGTGCTCGCCTATAGATACAAATGACCCTGGATCGAACCACACCGTAGTCGGATATGGGGATGGAGGTCAAAATACAGCATTTTTATATAAATGTGTTACAAACCTCATATAATATGATTTAACAAGGTAAGACGATGGATAATATCCATAGAAGTTGTAATAAAAATCATAAATCGACATTGTCAAGAAAGTCGTGTTGATGACGTTTCTTTGGCGTCGTTACCCGGAGTAGAATAAGCGTTTTTTACGACATTGTGAAGACACCGTTCTCCGACGTTGAATCGACGGTATATGCATACGCGTTTGCAACGTCTTCACGACGTTTGTTGAGGTCGCCACGACTTTGACGACGTTGTAACGTCGTTACGACTCGAAATTTCTACGAGGGGTATAAGCAACCTCTGCGCATAATGCTGATTGCCAACATTATATTTTGTCTAAACTTCCTTTTTATCGAAGAATGGGGAAGGGAAGTGTCGATAAGATCACGGAGAGTTCCCAATTCTGACGCCTATTTTACCAAACGCCAATATTTATTTCTGATTTAATATTCTAATTTTGTATTAATTAATTAACAATTAAAATTAACTCACAATTACAATTAATGTATCTCACAATTCTTATTTCATCATTGTTTCATAAGTGCCACTGTCCTTGTGCTCTTGATCGGAATTGATGGGATGGTTCCTTTCTTGTATACGGAGATTAACTGAATTATCTCCCAAGTGGACATATGCAGTTTACAACTGCTTTTTTAACAAAAAATTAATTTATATCTACGTTACGTATACCAGTCAATGTACTCATTTTAATATATCAATAATTGAATGTGAGTTACAGCTTCCAAATATTTGCGCGATGAAACATGTGGATATTACGCCTGTATCTATACTTAACGTATTTCACAAGATTTAGACGTGACATCAGGGCAACAGACATGATTGTGTGTGCCATATGTAAGACAGTGAAGGATTGCGTGTTATGTAACTTACAAAAAACCCTGACAGTTTACAGAGGTTTGAAAGAAAATTAACGGAGTTTGCAACAAATGTGTTGCGTGGTTGGTACTGAGAAAAAATCATTCTAGTTATTTTTATACTGTCATTAAAAATATTACAGGTTTATTTTAAAAATACGTAATGAAGTCAAGCCAACTTTCTTCTTAACGATGAAAGTTTTCAATCTTGTTATCACAGAGAAATGTGAGGTAGATCGAAAATTATATTTGAGTTGACCCATCAACTGTAAATTCTGTCATTTTATTTCAATTAAAATATTTTATATTCTGCTAGGTAGATATAGATGTTATTCTTATTAAAGGAACGCAAATAATTTTACTCCAAGTTCCTAATTAACAAAAATAATATTGCATAAAATTATAAATAATTCTATTTCAATTCTTGCAATAATATAAATAACCAATACCCGCAAGAAAATATACCCATGTACTCCTAATGTACCTTCAAATCAAATATTCATGACTTAATTACACGGTTTTAACAAATTACAAAGTAAAGCAAGAATATTTATTTCATTGTGTAACAAACTAATATTTATCATTATTTTTTGTAGAAAAACATTTCTTTTATTAGAAAGGATTTCAATTAAATAAACAAACTGAAGTATGTATGTATCTTCCGTCCTCTCTTTATGATATGAAATACCTTCACAATTAGTGCATTTCTAATCGCAGTTAGTAGCGTAAACAAATAAGACAACCCCCCCCCTCACCCCGGGCCATTATTTCATTCTCAGATATGACAAACTGATGATATGTTCTTGCGTGACAAACTCGAAAATATAAATGGGAGATTGATTTTCGAATATAAATGTTTAATAGATTATTTAAGAATAAATATTGAAGATATAAATAAATATTAAAGAAATAGAACAGGGATGGAACATTGATTACTTGTAATTAAAATATTTTCGACCAACCACGTAGTTCTCCCTTATAATAAAAAAAACGTAATATTGACGAATTTTTATGTAATGTCGTTCATTATATTTCCATTTGCGCGGCGAATGTAAAAAGATTTTAATGGTATTTCTCTGCGCATGTTTTAGCGTAAAAAAGTTTATTACGTAAATACTCAATTTTTTGTTGGAAATCACGAAAGCTCCTGACGAGCTCCTGTTTAACACGAATATATTCGTATAATTCTTTTATCACAAAACAAAAATTTCATACGTTCATGAATTGTCTACTTAATTTTATGAAAGTACTGTTTTGGAGAAGAACTTGAAAGGCTTAATGACAGAATACGTGTTAATTGTTTTTATTTCTGTTGTATTCTCACAAAATAATTTAATCAGGTTTATTTCATGTTTTATATGTTTATCAGTTCGAAACACACAGAATAATTATTTTAATAAATAAATCAGTTCTTGTAATAATGAGATACAAAAAGAAGTCAACAATTAGATAGTTATAATAGTTAAGTCCGTGATCGCAATTAGTTGTCTATCGAATATAAAATGAATTGATTTCGTACAAAGGATATCAAGTTTAAAAATTAATATCTTTAGCATTCCAATTATTACTTCAACAATATGTACTGTGAGAAGAAAATACATTTTTGTTGTACCACAGCTTTCTGTAGGTTTCATTGTTTGATGTTATCAGTCAGGTCATGAAAATTCCCGTTCTTAACAATGAACTACAGTAAATTAAATATTCGTAAATATAAAAATAAATAAATAGAATATAACAAACATACATAAATGAACAACTAATTGTCAATGAACTCTTCACCCATATAGCCCTTCTTCCGATCCCGCCTAGCATCGTTCCTTTCTATTCTTTTCTGCTTCCCAAATTAGCAGTCCCTCGAATTTTTGAGTGATGTCCAGAAGATGGCAGTTGAGAGCAAGAAATGTGCAGCTTCAACGGCAGATACCTTACCGGTCGTAAGAAGGAGAGGGGATATTCGTAGAATCGGTACAACAAGAGGCGGCAACGGTGGCGGTAAGCACAAAGGTTGAGCAGGAGGCGGCAACGGAGGGGTGCGTACCGGACCATGTGGCTGGTGAGGCCTCTACGTCACCAATCCCCTCTCTCCCCTTCGCTACCCACCGCCATCATCGCCTCCTCCACCGCCATGCCTTCTCTCGCGCGCCGACGTTGCCGTCAGTACGGCAGAAGTCTGCTGTGACATTAGCACCGTTTAGTAATGGCAAGCTCTGGGAGCAGTTCTCTCGTGGACGTCATGGATTTGTTGGAAGCGGAGTGCCCAGACATCACGGGCAAACGCCGTCGCCGCAGGCGCCGCAACAAGCACGTGAACCCGACGTCTGCGCGCAACTTGGTGAAGCCGCCTACCAAGTGCAAGTTTCGCCAGCCGTCGCTCATAGATCCCGACGGCTGGGTTGTGCTAGTTCGTTGCAAGGACGATGAAGCGCTGCACGACTTTGACGAGAAGTTACCTCTCCTCGCTCCCAAAGTGGGTATAGAGGACGCGATCCTCCGATCACACGGCTTCTTACGCCTTATCTACGTTCTGGAGGAAGAGGACATCAAAGCGAGAAATCTAGTTACACTTCTGAGACAGTGGTCGGCTGTTTTTATCGGACGTACGCACAAGCCGTTTATACGCGAGCGTACTTTGGAAGTTCACGACCTACCCGAAGGCATCGGATACGACGAAATTAACGACGCTTTAGATTGCCAGTTTCCAGGGAAGAGTTTGACCTTCGACGTACTTATATCATACGACCCACGTCGTGAACCTGAACGAGAAGTCTTGATTGTGACTCACGATGCCCACGTGTGCAGTCAGTTACTGAACAATGGCGGGCTCAAATTGTTCGACGAACGACTAACCTTCAGATGTGTGGAGCGAAACTCTGCCGCAGCGGCGAACTCCGGAAAGTGGAAAAAGAAGAAGACTAAAATTGTTCCCGAATCGGAACGTCAGTGTTTCAAGTGCTTAGGTTTCGGGCACATGGCGGAAACGTGTGACGCCCCGCCGAGATGCAAGCGGTGTGCCGGTCCTCACAGCCATCGCGACTGTACTGTAACGAGCTGCGAAACAGTTGTTTGCTTCAACTGTGGGAGCAAAGAACACAACGCCGCGAGTCGTATGTGTCCGATGCGACCTGGATCGTCGCAGAAGAAAAATCGGCCCTCGTTCCCACTTTCCGATGGACGTGAATTTCCAAGCCCCCCTACCTCTCCTGAAAATAACACGCCCGTTGAAGCCAACGCTGGCGGTTTCTCGAGGCCTCCCGTGGGTTCGGGAGAAGACGGAACCGGTGAGGATGCAAGGGTCGAGGGGAGCCAGGTGCAGGGAGTAGGGGAAGAAGGTCTTGACACCCCTCCTAGCAGCGGCGGTCGAAGAGGGTCGGAGTCCGTTTGGGAAGACGAAGAATACGTCGTGCAAGAAGAGAGTACGGAGGAACCGCGAGACTCGTCCGCGATGGCATCACCGGAAGGGAAAACTCCGACGTCGGATGAAGCTGAAATTACTACAGAGGTGGTGACTGGTGGTGTTTCCTCAACCACCACCGAAACAAAAGAAACGGAAAAATCACTTGAAACTGCTAAAGATGTTGTATCAGAATTACTTGAAAACTTACCTGACAGCGAAACAACAGAGCAGTCGCCAGAGATGGAAAAACAAGAAGATACTGTTGAAGAACCTACGAACGACAATGTTCAAGAAAACATACAAAGTGAAGAAACAAATGAGTCTGAAATGAAGACAGTCGAGAAACCGGAAGATTCCGACGAAGAGGTCGACGGAAAGAAAAACGATTCGGATGGTGGCGTACTGTACTTCACCGGCAACGAGAGAGATTCCCCTGACCCAGAAGCTCCGCATGAGAAAACTGCTTCCGCCGTCGCCAGTTTCTTCTCGGATCTGTTCGGGGCCGCCGAAGCGCCTTCGAAACCTCTGGACGGAAACTTTGTGGCGACTGTTCGCTCATTGCAAGAGTCTGTGTATAAAGATATCGCTTCGCGCCATCCGCGTCGGGGAGCTACGTCACCGCGCGAGCGGAAGCCAGCGAAGAAGCGTCGCCTGATTGCCTCGCTCGCTGCCAAGGACTCGTTGCCTCCTGTCCTCTCACCCATCACGACTCCGGAGAAGGTCCTAGCGTCACCCATCGGTCGGCGCCGGCGCGGAGCTGGATCCGACGGGGGAGGTGAGAAGGCTTCTCGAAGTCTCGCGGAAAGGCGTCTTCGTGTGTTAGAACAGTTCTTTCAAGTGGTGTCCGCGATCTTGGATATTGAATGAAACCAATGCGTGCTAATTTTTGTGATTCCTCAAAGCTGTGATGATCGGAGTTTGTGAAAGTTTTTTAATATCTTTTTGGTTTTTTAGTGTGAATGTTGTGAATGAACTGTTACGTTTCTTGCTACAATGTGAGGTGAATTACATAAAAGGAACGCTAACAAGATTATTTGCTTTGTCAATGCTAAAGTTTTGTTCTATTTTGCGTATTTAATATATCTCAGATAACTTTTCTTTTTGTTACCTGACTGCGAGTGTTCAGTTTATTGAGATTTTTTCAATAATTGATAATTCAATGGAAGATTTTCGAATAGTTTCGATCAAATTGTGCTTTGTTTCAATTTCATTAACACCGAAAGTATTTTTTAAAAATTTGTTTAACATAGGAATTTCACACAATCATGATGAATCATTGATCGAAGTATTAAATCACATCAATATTAGGTGGAATGTTTTTGTTGAAATGACGAATAGCTTTCGTGATAAGTATTATTTTTTGTATTTTGCTTCAAGTTTTGAATAAAAATATTTCATTTGATAAAGAATAATTTGTTAGTTAGTTCAGTGACGTGTACCTTATCAGTGTATACCTTGTCAAGGCACACTTGGGTTATATTACGTGTTGTAAACGACCTCCCCTCATACCACTCCCTCTTCCCCTCCCTCCGTTCCCTTCCTCGTACCATAGGTCCATTGCGAACAGCTGTCAAAGCCGCGCAGGCCTTGGGGAGGAGCGGGAGAATCCGGTGAGGTTACTCTGAATGCATAGAGAAACAAGGTGGCTGGACCCGCAGCTGGTGCGTGCAGTACAACGTCCTACCAGGTGTTATGCGAAATCTGGAATGGTATTCGAAAAGTAGATTCACTACAAGCGAAACTCAAAAACGAAACTTTTACTTTGATCAAATAAGACTAATAAGCATTTGGGTTCTTACTTCATGTAATATTTTTGCTGTAGGAAAATGGATAGTTTTCAAATTTTGACGGGTTATTTCTTGTATGTACGTTCGTTTAGTTACTGCTAAAGGGCAGGTTTTGTCAAAGATGTTTCAACACAAGTTTAAATATTCAAGTTTTGTTTTAAGTAATTTGTTCTGTTCACTAGAAGAGTGAGTTTGTGATTTTTATATATTTTTGGAGAAACATTTCGCGTCAAGGAAAAGTGTTCTAGTTATGGTAATACGTTGCTAGTCTAAATACACGTAAATTTTTCAGTAATATTCACTGTCAGTGTTGGAGGTGTTTAAATGCCAAATGGAGCTTGAAATTAGTTTCTCAATTTATTCTTGATATTTAGTAACCTAAAATATTCAAGTTCAAGTATATATATAATATATATATACACACACACACACCAATTAATATTTTTACTAAATTAAATTTTTCAAGTTTTTGTAAATTAACTAGTATTGTGGAGTAATATGAACTATAAGTATGGCGCATTTCAGAAGTTTGTTAGGAGTTTTAGGAATAATTTTTAATTTGTTTTGTTACATATATGTTTGAAGTGATAGTCATTGTGGAATAAAATACTTCAAGTTGAATTACACCCAAAAAATTGCATATGCAGAGCACACGAAAATAAATTACTGCGTTAATATGTTATTTAACTAAGATTTTTCTGAAATAAATTAAAGCGAGCAGAGAATGAGGAAAATGTTGATAAAAATTCTCTTTAATTTATTAGTTGAAACTTAATAGAACGATATTGAAAAATTTCGAAAATTGCAAATTTTTAAGCAATGTAATTTTATTTTACAGCCTGCGTTTCAAATTAAATAAATACTGTATTTATTGCAATTTGTTTCGTTTGATAGTTCACAATGAATGGATCATAAAAGTCACGAAATAGACTGACCACTGTTCCAGTAAAGTGATATTATACTCGTGTTAGCCAGTTAAGGTGACCAAGAATATTGGAAATACATCAGGAAATAGTCTCTCAAGTTAATATCTTTGAGAAAGGGTAGCTTGTTTGGTTATTGCAAATAATCTTCCTCAATGCTGGGGATATGCGGTAAACGGAATCAGGTAATATTAGTATTCAAATATTGGATATTAAATGGAAATGTTAAGAGTGGATTTTACAGCGATGTGGTAAATCATTTTGCGTGTGTATGTAGTAGCATTTAATTTTTGTTTTTATATCCAGGATTTGGATAAAGGAAGCTTTAATGGGCTGCTGACTAGGACTTTGATCATGCCTCCCAAACGATAAAAATATTTACAATTTTGGTTTCGGGTCTTTTTCTCACATGCCAATTTTTTTTTTCATTTTCAAACACTTGATATTTTGTTTTGTTTTCTCATATTTTTGTATTTAGTATCCTCATCATTAAGTACTTAAGACAAGCTAATAAACCCTGCCTTTCATTCGAAAATACGAGTAATAAAAAGGGAAGATTCTTTGATCATATTAAATATAGTTTGGATGGTAGTTACCATGCATTAGGAAATGAATGCAGTTTAATCTCTGTGTGAAACGTTATCATGAATCAACTAAATAAAAACTTATTTCTAGGACGTTATTTTAAAATCACCCAATTGATTGCCATGATCTCTCAATATATCTGCCTTCATAAATTATACCTCGGTCTTATGTGGTATAGATAATACAAGTATGCACAATTAGTAGTTTACTTGATGTAAAATCTTCATGTAACAGGATTGTATGGAAACATTTTATTGTTTTTTAAACACAAATTCTTATTCATATTCTTCTAACGTTATTACATTTTAAATATTGTCAGACTTCCACAAAATAGAACGTTCTTAGGTCGTGAATACATGTCTAAAACTGAATAATCTGTCTATTTTTATTTGATTGGTTCGTTCCGTGACGTAATCAACAAAGGAAAATTAAATAATGAAATTCGCTCATCCATATATAGTGTCATGAGTACTGACCACACCTGGCAGTTCTCTGCATGCTCTCAAATACCGTCTCGGAGTCATCTCGTCCTCTACCTTGCCATCCATCAGTTCCTCGAATTACAACTTCCGGTCCTCCAATTTTTCAGAAAGTTTTATGACCCCAGCGTTGTTTCGATGTTTTTACTTCACGATTTCGAATGTGTGAATTGCTTTCTTCAACGTAAGATGGTCTTGGTCATTAATTTATGTATGCACAACGTTGTTTTCTTCAAGAAAACTAAATTTAATCAATTTTCTTCTCGAAATTTTTCAGTGAAATTATGTTTCCTGAATATTTAGTGTTCTTTCTAATCCAGAAAACACATTTGATTCTCATAATTTAAAACCAATATCAATATATATTTTTATCAGAATGTCCCATAACTCGCGTATTCCAAATTATTTCTGCAGAGAAAAAACAGATATTTAAATTTTTGCTTGTTATTACATTTTTTAAATAAAAATTTACCGATTTTTATGTGAAATTATTAATTGTTAATAACAATTATTTGCACTCGCGCTGTACTGTGGTAGCAGCTTAACCGTTCTGCCCATGTGACCTTCCCACTACTCGACACTCCATTAATGTGATTGGCTGTGTGAATTATTTAATTACAAATTAGAAGTTCATTGGAGAGAACAATGGTTCAGGACTTTTCTGTTTAGAATTTTTTTCTCTATCCACCCTCCGAAGGAAAGAAAGTTAGTTTAAGGGCATTCTGTTTTTATAATCGATAGTTATTTACTAACACATGCATGACTGCTCACAGTTCAAGACTAGTACTTGCTGACAATTCATAATAGTAACTGTGCTCCTTCCTTCAGTCGTAAGTCATCAAAATGTTTCGTATGAGCAGGATGTATTAAATTTTGAATCTGTTTGGAAAATGGGATGGGTGGATTCAGGGCAGTGTTTCTTCATCGAATCACATGTTTGTGTTCGATTCCGATCTACATGTCCGAATGTTGTGTGAGACAACAGCAATTTCCCTTTCAATCACTACAAGATCTTCGTCCGGAACGAAGACAGCGNTTCAGAAAGACCAATATTTCTACATTTAGCTATCAGAATATCGTGATCAACCGAGTCAAAGGCTTTGCTGAAGTCCAATAGGTTTAGAATTGTTACGTTTCTATCATCCAATGCTTTCCTTACGAAAATTCAGAGATTTGTTTATTGGCCATTTTTTCAAGTACCTTAGACAGAGCTGGTTAAATACTTACCGGTCAAAAATCACTAAGGGAAGTATCATTTTCAGATCTGGACGCGTGCTAGTTGCCAAACTTGCGGGAACATTGCTATAGTCAGCGAGAAATTAATAATGTGTGTGATAGTGGGAAGAGCTGCATCTAATACAAGTTTCAACTGGCAAGCATTCATATCATCTACGCCATAGGCATTCGATTTAAGGTTGCGAATAACTTTGAAAATTTCAACAGAATCTACATTTAATGTATATATTGTTATTTATGTATGTATTGTTATGTATGTATGACTTTTATGTATTTATTGACGGTGGTAAGGCGGAAGAGCAGACTTGATGGCTTGAGTCTATCCACAAAATAAACCAGTCTACTATTATTATTATTATTATTATTATTATTCCCGTCTCTTCCACTCTCCAATCTTTCTGCCTCTCTTTCTATCTTGTCTCCGTTTTGTCTCCTTTCACTTCCATTTTCTTTTCACGTTCCATTCTTTGCAGCGTTCCATATTGATACAATTTTAGTGACCTAGTTAAACTTCTATGAATTTATTTTGTGTTTCTATTACAAATTGCCGGTTGTTTCCATTATGAAATCCTGTACTCCTCATTTTTTTAAACAATTTATACAAGTCATTATTATAATTTTTCTTGCCGTTTATATTTCTATTGGGGGGATGTTTGCCTGAAACTAATTTTTTTTTTATTCCTTAAGTGAATTTGAAAGGACCTCTGGGAGTTTTCTCGTGCGACCTATGTCCTCAAGCTGGACCTAGAACCAAAAAGCCGAGAAGGGATGTGACTCCTAATACTTCCTTGATCGGGGTAGTTTGTTTAATCTTCTTTTATTCTTCTCAGTAGTATTTAATGCTCGATTCTTATTGTGTTCGGTATAAACAATATATTCTCATTTATTAATGTCAAATTATGAATAAAGTCATACGACAAAGTAGTACATAATTTCGTTCTTAGTCGTGCGATGTGAGAGGTCAATCCATCGTGAAAACAGATTATATGTGGATACAGGAAGTAGGATACATTTCCACCATGGGCTAGCCTAAATGTCCGCTATGGTCAACGGTTGCGTTTGAATTGAAATCTTGTCTTATGGGGAAGTGCGTCGTGCCATGAGACTTCGACCGCGCTGGGTTTGTACCCACGCTCTACCGAACTGAAGACGCTACGCTACTTCACCGTTGTCGGTGTTTCATATTGGAAGTGTTTCATTGTCGTCGTCGTTATTTCCATATAATGTTACAATAGTTGATACTTTTCTCATCAGTCTATTATTATATTTTAATTTATTACTTCCTTTGGACCTCATGGCCTAACAATGTTTTAAAAAACTTTTATACTAACAAATTTAGAGAAAATTTTCTCTCTTGACTATGAGTACTATACTCAGCAGGTGCAACCATTTAGTGCGTCATATACGTTTCTGGTGGTATAAAGAGGTGAATAGAGTCAGGAGATTCTAGGGAGTTAATGATAGTTTATAAGATACATCATTAGTGTTTTTATTACAGGGGTTTGAATATATCTTCGGGAAATTTGGTTTTTTTTTCTGTTCGGGGTATTTGCATGGCTGTTCTGCATTCAAATAGTTAGCACTTGTGCGAGATGTAAATGAATAATAAAATTTGGTGTATATATTGATGAGATAGTCAACAATTGTTGAAATTCGTTGCTCATAGTGCACTTGCAGATGTGGGATGAACCGTAATGCATTTAGTTACCATCACATAAATTAAATATGGAAAGTTGGAATGATATTAATGTTGCGAATTGCAGTGTTTATACAAGCAGGACGTGCAAATATACGTATTGATGTTATGAAATTTATATAAAGGAAAGTTCGATTCTATTTTTAATGATGCTGCTGAATTAATGAGGGGGAGATAACTCCGTAGCTTTTACTGCTGCTTTTTGAACAACGAATTGAATATGGACGCTCCAAGTAAGTAAGACGTGCATATAGTACATATTCTATGAAGTGGAAAAATAATCTAACAATAGAGTTCTTGCTAAAGACATTTTGGTATATGGAAATTCAGTTACAGTGCACTAGACTACATCGTTGAGGCACCGGTGTTGCCAAGCGGGTACGCGTACGTCTAGACGATCCGAATCTATAAACTGACTGTTAAATAAATAAATAAATGAAATGAGGAATGTAAAACTACAAATGGCCGCACTCCGCCGAGGATATTACATTCTCTGGCAACCGATTCGCAACAAATTTAAGATATTATATTTCGTGTAAAATTAGTTTAACATCGACTACTATATATTATCAATATGTATTATTCTTTAAGTCTAGTTGGTGGTCGTATTGATCAATCACGTTCCACATATGCGTTTCACTGCATTCCTAACGTCGCGTCCAACCTCACGAGCCTCGATTTCTAGTCAGCGAATTCACCCTCATCAACCGTGCAAGTCGCTCTCTGATTGCACCGAAGCGATCTCATTCGAGGCTTGAAGGGCGTTTGCTTTTCTCGTATCGTGAAGAGCGCAGCGGCCGCCGCGCCGTTTGCAAATCCCTCTACCAGAAGGGGGGAGAAACTGGATGGACGGATGGGCCGCGCAATGCGGCGTGTCCGTCGCTTCAAGTGAACGATCGCGACGGCAGTCGACTGTTTGGGGAGTGTGGGAGTGATTAATGGAGGAACCGGGTATCGCCGCGGTGTTTGCGGACGCCCACTTCCTGAGAACGCTCCCTTTTGCCTCGCGACGCGAAGCGGCGTCGTGCTTACTCAAGGGCATCGGCGCGCCGTTCTGTATGGACATGTTTCCTCGGTTCTTCTTCAAACACGTCGTTCCTCGCGCTTGACCTTTATTACGACGAATATTAGCGAAGACTTGTGAGACTGTTTTTCTGGAAGAAAATATAATGTGTTGCGTAGATAATATTCTTGAGCGGCGTTGTTTTCGTTTCCGCGCGACAGCATGGGTGTTGGACCCGCCGCTTATTGGCGTAGAGGTTTCGTGGCTTCACCACTTGGGCACTCAAAAAAGCATAGATTCTTATGAGGAACGACCACTCATCGTTTTTCTCCAGCACTGCAGCCACGGCATCTGCGAACGAAACACGGATTTTCCTTCCGCGTGGGCTGCTACATCGGATGTTTCTTGCTACCTGCGAGAGACCCGACCTTCCTCTGATGAAAGGCAGTCAGCGCCGGTCAGATGTTTGGCTCAAATTTCATTCCTAATAGAAATAATGATTTTCTTTAGTTTTAAAGATATCGTATATATCCTGGTATTTTTAAAATCTACGTAAAAAGTGAAGAAAAATGATACCAAACACGATATAATTACATTATCAAATCAGTGATAAAATTAACCGTAAAACATGTGGCAATTCCGAATCCAATATTATACGAAACACGAACTGCACCCAGTTGAGCCAGATGTTGGGAGGGAGATATTTTCTAATAGAAAAAATGATTTTAATTATTTTTATGATATCTCATCTATTCTGATATTTTTGAAATCTGCGTAGAAAATAAAGAAAAATGATACCAAACACGACGTAATTTCATTAAAGCATCAAGTACAAATTAACCATAAAATAGGTAGTTTTACGTATTATTTATTTACTTAACATAAATACCAGTGTGTTTAAATTTTACAATATTTACACAAAACTTAAACAACTATTAAAAACTGCATTTTTTGTTGTAGCCAGTTGTGTATTTGGAAGTTTATTAATTTCAGTAACGTTTCCGGAGTACCGCGCGAATAGAATCTGTAAAGTAAGCAAACAATGTTTCTCAGGGAAAACCGTTTTCTCGAGTTATTAATTTTTATTTGCACTTAAAATGATACAACGAAGTTAATACGGTATTTTTTTCTAGAGTCATAGTGACGTAAAATGGAAATAAAAACGTCAATTGATGAATTAAATTAATCACGTCTCTTTCTTCCATCTTTTATAGTTAAATATATTCTACAACTATATGATACGTTCCATACGACCATCAATCAAAGAATTGCACGTTTACAGTTATTGCAAAGGACGTTTACAGTTATTGCATACGACCATCAATCAAAGAATTGCACGTTTACAGTTATTGCAAAGTACGTTTACAGTTATTGCAAAGAAGACCAAAAAATAACATTTGAAAATGATTTCGCTGTATGTCAAATTATTCATCTTGAGTCTTTGAAGTCAAATAAATCGTCGTACAGATGGAGAAATTATCGCACAAACAAATATTTTAGTACACCTACCAAAATAAAAATCGCTGTAACAATAAGAAATTTCCTTATTACGATATAGTGTTGTAACGGTAATTGGTATCTTATTAATCATGTTACGTCGAATGAAAATGGGANCGTGCCCGTCTACCATTCTCATTCAACTTGTGAAACCCAAAGACCTCTGAGGTGGTCTCGTAGAGACTAGATTCCTCATCTGAGGCGACTCCCTTAGGAAGTACTTTATTTGGGTTGTATTTTCCATTTCTGGTTCACAAACATAGAAATCTCTTAGATTACGGTGAATGGTAGACGTGCCCGAGAGGCGAACGGGATGGCGTAGTCGGTAGGCGCATGAGCGCGTAAAGCTCAAGGTCCCGGGTTCGAATCCCGGTCCTGTCTCCCAATTTCATTCGACGTAACATGATTAATCTGTTACCTGGCGGTGAGGTTCACCGTAATCTAAGAGATTTCTATGTTGGTATCTTATGTTTCTAACCTCAAGTACAGAGTTAATTTTTCGCCACTGCCAATGTTTGTGAATATTGCACTCTGTCGCAATTTCATCATTATTAATTAACGAAGAACTTAATCAAAATGTAGTTAAAGGAATTGTCCCGAGGTCCTGGCACTGGGTAATTTAAGTTTCTGGGAGAATTGAAGAAGTATTTGTAATATTTAATGAATGTTTTAGATTGTTTTAATTTTGTCGCAATAAAATTGAGCGTTTGTAATTAAACATTCGTCTACATTTTTTCTTAATATTCTTCAACCAAAATTTTCAAATGAGACTACGAATACTTAATAGGAATGTCGTTCCGGGAGATGTCAGTGCTCGGATTGCCAGGAAAAGTGGTTGAGGGAAGGGCGGCCAGAGGGTGCGGTGGTGTTTCCTCCGTGCCTCCGTGGGCCACTGCTCAACGTGCGGCAAAAATGAGAAACATGGTCACGCAGGGGCCCTGACAACACAATATGCTTTGGACCTTGCTCGATCGAACTAGACGAGGTTTTCAGCTACGGTTTCCCTCACCTACTCCAGGCAAATGTCGGTTCGGTATCATAAAATCCCCGGCAACCCAACATCTCTACATCCCAATTCCCT
>NNCF01126148.1:2254214-2267441 GCA_002313205.1 Laupala kohalensis | reverse complement strand
GCCTCTACCCGATGGAAAAACGGAGAAAAACCCGGGCCAGGATGGGGCTACAGAATTAATGTACACAACCGTGCCAAAGTTGAGTACACATAAAACTAAATTAATATGAGCCCTACGGCAACACAACCATGCAAGAAAATAGTTTTTGAAATTGTTATAAGTTATTTAAAAAGTGCTACAGCAATGGCTTGATAAAGTACAAGACGAATTTAACTTTTATTTAAATCAATAAATTATTTTACAGTGTAGAAGCACTGGTGCAGGAGGTAGTTTTTAACCGCGGATTTGAAGATATTCAATTTCATAGTGTCTTTTATATTCTTGGGCAGGGAATTATATAGAAATTATGAAAATATTATATTATGAAATTAATGTTTTATTTGTGAGTTAATATTTTAGTCGTATCTTCTGCATGACATCGCATTCCTAAATATCGTGAAAGAAAATTTACAACAATGCACTGAGGAGCACTCTGCAACATGTACAATAAGTCGTTGAGTAATTTGTGAAAAAATATTATGACAATTCACCTAAAGCAAGAAATTTCTGTTCGCTCAGCTCATAACGAAACTTCTCTCTTAAGTCCGTTGTTTTAAAATTTATTTCCCATTTTAACCGACAGCGGTGGTCTAGTGATATCCACGATCCCGCTGAGCAGTAGAGCGTCGGTTCAAACCCCGACCGAACTAGTTGAGGTTTTCAGCTCAGGCTTCCCTCACCTACTCCAGACAAATGTCGGTTCGATACCATAAGTTCCCTGGCAACCCAACATTTCTCCTTCCCAAGTCCAACGGTTAGGTGGAAGAGCAAGCCTCATTGCCTGAACCTTACCAAAAGACATTAAGTAAATAAATAAACTTTTGGGATTATTGCCAGTCCGCATAAACGAGGATTTTCTGTGCGTCAATGATAAATGGCAGTGATGTGACGAATATGTGGTCATTCGTAAATTCATTCCGATTCTCTCTTGTCTGGTGGAAGTATCGCCGAGGATAAGAATATTTCCCCACAAAAATTGTTGAATTTAATATCTAAGTCAGTTAGTTATGTGTTTATTTTCATTTAAATTGTTTCGAAAAAAAAGAAGAATATTTTAATATCCAATCATCTCTTTTTATTTCAACAATGAGATATATTTTTTATTTGAGTACCTTCATTTATTCTTTCTGATTCATTGTCTAGCAGACAGAGCTGTCTGTAAAGTATGATTGCTGTCTTCTGTTTTTATACAAAAATGGTCAATTTTAAAGAAATGCGATACAAAAGTCACACGGAAAGAGGAATGGTAGTAAATAAGATCGTTAAACCAAGACAAAACCAAGACAAACGTATTTTCTTACAATATTCGTACTTTTAAGTTTTCGAATTTTCATGATATTCTAAATAAATAAATAAACTTTATTGTCAAGAAAGCAATTTCAAACTGCGTACCACGTGGGGGATAATAAACTAAGGTACTCTCCAGAAACAAGCAAGGGACCATTCTATCAATTCCGATCAAGGGCCCAAGGACAGTGGCGGATTTAATACTTATACAAAATTTTAAAACATCAAATACGTACCGTTACCAATTTATTATTCCAAAATGAATCGTAGATATAATGTGTAGTCAAATTTTGAGATAAATAATAACAAAAGTATTAAATGACATTCCCACTTATGGAAAAATCATCCACTTCCTGAAGGAAAACCGGAGAAAAACCCGGGCCTGCATGGGGGTACAAAGATAATGTCTACAACCGTACCAAGGTTGCGTAGTTAGAAATAAACGCTTATAAATAAAAAGGATAAAAAACAACATGCATTTAAAAAAAGTTATCTACATTACTATTACAATGGCGTGACAAAGTATAAGCGAAATTAACATCACTTACATTCGAAATAATTGGGAATATAATATTTATTGGTAAATTGAATCTCTTATTAACTACTTTTATTAGAATCAGTAAATTCTTCATTCTAATTTCACTATCGAAACAATAGAGCATTAGAAAACTTTTATTCGCGGATTGGAAGCGATTATATTTATTAATATTTTTTTTAATTTTTGGAAGGGAATTATTCAAAATTATTCCCGAATGATATGGGTCTTATTTTAACAAATTCATGTTACTCTATCTATTACTTCCCGTGCGCGATCTTCTTGTTTCTATTACTTATGTGTTACAAAGGTGAATAATAAATTTTCTTATTCTTTGTGCTCTAATGCTTTGCTAGCAATTTCTGAGTTCACCGGATAGAATTGTCTCCATTGCTGTTCATTGGGTGAGGAGGAACCCTGATTCATAAATGCGAATTCCCCTTCGTTGACAATGGCTTACTCTGTTTTCCCTGTCATCCTTTTCTTTGCAGATGAGGATTCGCTTGTGTGATAGGGGTGTGCGAAACCTTGAGGGTAGTTCAACTAAGGGAAGATTTCAGGGGTGGCGTTAAAATACGAGGGCGTGTAGGATATATTATTATCCTAGAGGTTAATTTCAGATGGGGTCAGAGGGTGGGGGTTAAATGTTTGGTCGGTTGATATTGGGTGGCTTCACCCAAAACGCGTTGTTTGCGTTCTTGAGCTTCAGTCTACGAACATCCCCCTCTGAGTCGTTGGAGAGATATTTGTTTGTTGAAGGCTATAAGGGGATGCACCGGATTTCCTTTCCTTCCTTTCTGGGGCACGTGATCGGATGAGGGGTGTGTATGTGTGGTGGTTTATTATCTTTCATGAGTCATAACATATGGGGTCAGAGATATTTTTCATCGCTTAATGTACTTTAACTGATTCGGGAGGGTTTTTCTTTCGTTCCTACTGGGAATTAGATTAAAAGAAGTGTCCCGTTGGGAGATTAATCACTTGGGTTGCGTTACATTTCAGAAAATGTGTTGCTTGTGATGTATTGTCTGACTCGTAATGAGGCGGTGCTGTGAATCATACCTGACGAAAACATCTGCTGGAAAGAAAAAGAAATCGCTCTACCAAACTTTTCTTTTGTATGTTATTGTATAAACCCTTACATTTAAAAATTTGTGACTATCTGTACTGGTTGTTGGATTTGTACTTATATCGTGTGAACTATTATGTATCAGAAGTTAGCTTATAATGATGATACTTGTACAATCAATTTCAACCGGTTATTGATATTTTTTAAACTAATTAATGCATGAGGGATGTAAGTACTTATGACAATATAAGGTTGTTAATAAGGAAAAAATATTATTATTTATTTACCATCTGCATTGGCATTGTTACAATTTGTGGTGTTCAACATAATTCCGCGCATAAAGCTCACAGCATGGATATTTCACATTTTATTTCAAGTCATGTTTTCACCTAATGTAATTTTGATTGTACTTCTTAAATGCTGTAGTCCTCATGAAATTCTTATATGGTTTTCGGAACTAATATTTTGATTTTGAGATGAAAACAACAACATAAATGTGTAAATGATAGTGAAGACTGAATGCCTAAGATTCAATTATCACTTAAGATATTTTTTGTGTGTTTGTGATAGTATTCATAGGCAAGGAAGAAAAACTTTAAAATTACGATAGAGAAAGGAAAATATTTTTTGAAAGACCAGATTAAGTATTGTAAATACAATCAAAACGATATATCCCGAATCGCCACGCTCCTCTTGAAAACTATTTCTTTCACCGTTAGTGAGTCAAAATTTTAACAAATATGCAACTACAGAATTATGATTCATCAACTGTGAAATGACTTCCATTATATTCTAATTAATGCTCTTGGATACCTTATAAGAGAGCAATATGAACACAAAAGAAATTCAAAATTTATTTTCCAGGTCCCTTTTCAAGTGAAAACTCCTCCCGCCATGACTCTGAATAGTAATTTGTTCGGCCCCTATAACTTTCCGCAAAGTTACCACTTCTTACGCACCCTTCAAGGCATCTTCACCGCCATACGTCAACTTAAGTGTTCATGTAAAGAGGATTCGAATTCCCATCTTCAAAGTGATTTTAATAAGCTTACGCAGCAGAAGCTAATTACTGCAGCACACTCATTAAAATTTCGTTCGTAATTTGCTCTCTTTCTCACGTCCCAGCATTACTTCCATCTCTTCCCAGAGGTCCGACATGATGCAAAAGTCAATTCTCGGGTAGCTTACCACTTCTGCAACTTCCATTTAGTTCCTTTGCCGGTGATAGCACCACTGGCGACAGAATATGACTCTGGAAGTACGCTTTGGGAACAAAGAGAATTTTTTACCGACTCACATTTCTTTTCTCCTTTCGTTTTTATTTTATTTTTCTTGAGGCCTTCACGACTGTATTTCCTTGATTTGACTGTATGGGTTGAATTTATCTACTTTTAGTGTAAAGAATATTCAGAATCATATAATAAAACATTTATCTCCAACCATGTACACTAATATTGCGAAGTTATGAAAAAAGTTGCTGGTTATGAATTAACTTGCTGTAAATGTTTAAATTCATCATTCTTTTGCGAAGTCTTGTCGATGTCAAATGTGGGATCCGAGGGAAAAGTAAGAAAAAAAAAATATTAATACGATTATTTATTTTTATTGTTTTCACGATGCGATATACGATTCTTAATTTTATTTTCAGAAAATATTTTTGTATTCTTTATTGATCCAATATTATTTTTTTAATTCTGATGTTCCAAGCGCCTGAGCGTTGAACCGGGCCGGCAAAATCTGATAGGGTTTGGTAAAATGTTGCCCGATAAATGAAACTAAAACTAATGAGTCAGATTTACTTATTTGTATCCCGATATTTTGATTATCATCTACAAATTTGAAAGCATCATCTACAAGCTGAAAAAATCAAATAGAATATTTATTTAATTTTAAAAAGTATTTTTAATTAAGTCAAAGTCAAATTATTGCACAACAGATCCCGAAAGTGCCCAAGGGGTTCGCGGAGGATAGAGCTTCGCAATTACTTGATCTCAGCAATAGGAGGAGGAGATGTGGTCAGCATCTTGCTCCGACCGTTTTGATCCCAGAATAGACCCTGATACTCATTTTACAGCAGGCTGAGTAGGACTGGGAGTCAGTCTGGATGTTGAGCTGTAACGATAAATCCCCACCTCACTGGGAATCAAACCCCGGCCATCTATCAACTCAGCGTTCTACCCACCGAGCCACGCTGACCCCATTATTTTTAATGTTAAATATTATAATTAAATGTTTTCTTATCGAAATGTATGTCAGGGTCATTCCAAACACCATTCCTTTTTTCTCTCGAGGCATATGCCACGTCAAATATTAATCCTGAGAGCATGTATTTATAACACAATGTTGTACCCCAAACGTTTTATCAAAATGTACTCGCGGGCCGAAAAAGATGTGCAGCGCTGCTCTGTTACAATCTGACATATCTCAGTGTCATCTAGTACTATATATAAAAAATTGATCCAGTTATTCTAAGAAATGAATTACAATTTACAGAAAGATCATTAAGCTAATTTTTGTTTTATTATGCACAAGTGAAGATAAACGTTACTTCGGAGTTTTAATTGATCGTTTGTTTTTCACCCGTTTCACACATTTACGAAATTTGATAATCCATAAATTATGAATTTTCTTACCACAAATCGAATAACAAAATACCAAATCAAATATATCGTGTTATTTGTGGATATCTTCACAGAAACAACCCGCGTCACCCACCCTCTTGGGTCTGGGCAATTCTAGTTTATGAGAATTTCACGAAAAAACTACTGAGTGGATTGAAACGAAATTTTCACGTTGTATTTCTTATGATTGAAGATTGTCACATATTTGGGTAATATTTTCATACCATATTTGGGTAATGCTTATTAGATGAAACTTGTAATGGTTTCATTTTACCTTGCATTATTTTTTCTATTCATTTTTCCTCCTAGAAATTACTTTCCAAAGAACTATGGAGAACTTCGTTGTCCTCACTTGGTTATTATGAAGTTATCTTTTACTATCTACTTTCTTCAGATATTCTTATAGACCTGTTTTATGCCAATATATTTTGTTGGGTGCTGTTCCACTCCTGTTGTTAATGTATCTATTAAACTCCCAAGCTCCATTACAAACTGATAAAACAAATCAAACTTTTGCTTGGAATAGAAATATATATCTGCTAATCGGCCAGAATTAATTTTTCGCTGACCTTATTATTAACCAATACTTTTTCATATGTTTCGGGGTCAGTTAAACAACGCTTTTTAACCTGAAAAAGAGTTTCATATCTGCTTCAAAATAATAGAATTTTACTCAGTTTAGCAAATGACAGTTTTGCCATCATGTGTGTCTCCAATATCCGATTTCAAACGTGGTTTGTTTCAAACGGCGTATTATTAAACTGCCGTTCATCAAACGGTTGCAATTACGCAGTCACATTGATAGCAAGCTGCCACATGAAAAACGTTCTTTTGGGTGATCGTTTCCGAAAAATAAAATAGAAAACGCGAGTATTTCTGTCGAATCTATCTTAGGGAAAGTACTCAAAGTGATGTTAAATGGAAGTCCTGCACACATGGGTTTAAAGGTGATTAAAAAGTTGATCGGATTCCTTTATTGTCGCGAAATTAAAAAGAATCCTGAGGGCTGGGAGTAGGACAGCAATTGGACGTGAGTACGTGAAATTAATTCTCTTTCAAACGCTCCCCAACTCTGACTATATAATGTATCTTCCGTTCGGGTACCCTGCCAGGCAGATGGCACCTCCCGGAAGTCAATGTGTCATCAGTGTGCAGATATTGAAATACTTTCGTGTGGGATCTTCATATATCGTTCGTGAAAACCGAAAAAACGAGACGGAATAAAAGATTTATCCTTTGCTCGAAGGAATAATAAAATTGAATAAAATTAAATTTTCCCTTTTTATAGAATCTTATATCAGGAGTATTATACAGTTTTTACTCTGCTTCTTATTATACTACGGAGTGTATAATACGAAAGAAATTGATCTCTCAGTTGTTTCAGTGTATAAATATCCTGGGGTTTGAAATGGTGTCTTCCATCCGAATGAAATGAATATCATTATTTAAATTCCTTAAATAGTCGCACGGTTAATGTTAATAAACTATTGAATTTTATGAGTAGATCGGGGTTCCTCCCACAAGTTCTCGGGAGGGTTTAAAATTTGCATTCCCTTTTCATCTTTACTGTCTTTTTTGTTTTCATCGTTCGTTTCTGTAATTCGAAAATATAGTATTTAAAAAATTATTTTCCTTTTTTGCGAAATAATGTATTGGTATTCTGTTTTCTTTTCTTTTCTTTCATCTTTCTATTTAGATATTTGTTGATTTCAGGAGGGGTTTTTTAGTGGGTATGGTCGAGATATTCGGCGAGTCCCACACACGGGGAAGAGTCATGACGGCTCTTCTCTATGGTGCGAAACTGCATTTTTCCCTACTTGCATGGGCTCTAATTACCTCGATGTTGGCGAGCCCTAAAGCCCCACAAAAAAAGTCGCACAATACGTAAATATACTATAAATCCAACTATTGCAGTACAAAATATTCTAGCTTAAAAGTTTAGGATCTTTCATGATAGATAGGGTGCGTGTAACTTACAAAGCTAATGCTGAGCCCGAAATACCTTCCTGGCGTTGCAGAATAAACATAAAAGTCCAGGAAGGAAACAACACTTAAGTAGGTGAAATAAGCGTGTATATAAGTTATGTGTACAAAGACCCGATAGATTCGAGGATCGCGGTCCGACGAATTCATTGGACCACCTGCATCTCAGTCGGGGAGTCGTCAATTCAGACTTGATTACCTGTTTGATGACAATTGGACTTCAATTCTTTTACTGCTTTCTTTGTCTTTTTATGTTCGTGAATACGAATAATAAAATACTGTGTTATTTCTTCTTGTGTTTAATACTCTATCACGCTAGGAAGGCATTTTCAATTTGGTGTTGATATGTGATTCAGCGTCATCTAATTAAACTCTATCTCTCCTGGTATTTTGTTAACTTTTAGCTAAAACATTCTGTAAAATAATTACAGCAACTTAAAAATATGTATTTTCGTGCAATATCATCTTTCTATGCAAAAATAATCTGCCAAATTATTCTAGTAAAATTTCATGTAATATTGGTGTAATATTGAATGGATGCTTCAATTTAATATTAAAGCCACGGAAACATGAGCAAATGTAATTTAATTATGAAAAGTTTATTTAAATGTCATATTTGAGTTAAAAATTGAACGTTGATCATTCAATAATCTATTGGTCTTTTTCGATTCCCTTTTTTTCGTTACATGTAATTCTGAAGTAATAATTGATAAACGAATTACTATTATGAATTTAAAATTATTTCTTTGTACTGCCCATCAGGTGACTATCTTCATTAATACACGTTCTATGACATTATGCACAGTTGAAGAATAGATGAAATACGTCCGCAAAATACAACGGAATGGTGTTGGAACACAACCCACAAATCAATTTACTACAGTTACGATGCTGTTTGAATTTTTAAACAACACTCTATCGCCGAGTGTAGGTCACATAAATAGACCCTCTCAACAATTTTTGACCACGCTTTAACAAATCTTGTGATAAACTACAATACTTCTGAAATATTCTTCACCACGCAGGAAATTTGATACGATCTATATGTTGCCACGTAGAATTGTATATTCCATCTCTACTACGGGAGGAGACGCTTGAAATGATTTTTAGTCGTTTCAAGAATAAGTTATCATATTCAAGACTTTGACGAGAGTTAAACTAACGTACTGAAACTAAGCAAGCGCTACGGAAAAACAATTTCTCTTTTCCACGAATTACTGATGAAAGTAGAAATATTGATTCATTTATTCCCATATTTTTCCTAGTTGTTTGGAAAATATTTATTCAGTTAACCATTTATTGTTATTATTATTATATGTAATTACAGTTTAATGTGTTTTTGTTAGGTGTTGAACCATCCCTGACAACATTGATTCGGACCATTTGATGCTCTACTATAATTGTCATCCATTACAGTGAATGAATAAAAATATCGTGAATATTCACATCTCTTGTTTCAGCTGTATTCAGCTATTAAGATTTAAATAGTATCTAAATCCCTGTCGATCTCTGCTAAAGAAATCGTGTGGATGGATACTGATGAAAATCTTTGAAAAACGTAACCCAATGTTTATTAACTCTCTCCAGTGCTTGCTTTTCTGAAAACTTCATCAACCACAAATGAAAAACGGTAATCGAGATGGCAGCGGGATAGAAGTGCTGGGAGCGTCTAAAACACATCGCATCATATTGTGGACTCTGTAGACGTAAGACGGATGTAACTAAAGGGGAATGAGATGTTGGAGGGCGGAAAGCGATGGCAGCGTGGGTGAGAGCCGTTGATGAACCCGGCAAGGACTGCGAGCGCAAATTTTTAATGAGTTTTGAACTTTTTCTAACTTATTAAGCCGGTTACTCAGGAACCAGGTCAGCTGCCGTCCGGTAGGGAGAGGGAAGGGAATGAGACATACATAAGTAAAAATTAATTTGTTTGATAGAATAAGTGACAACTTTAAAATTGTGAAATGTGTTGGATTAATGCGCATTACTTTGTTTGGGGTGAATTTTTAATAATTGTAATATTTTGTGTGGAGTATGTGGCATTACATTCAAATATTCCGATAAAACTAATTATTTCTGTCGAATAATAAACATTACCCATGATGATCTACTTGTCATAAAATAAAATTATTTGAATGAAAATTGTGAAGTTAACACAAGAAAGCTCAGTGATTCATTTGATTTTGAAGTATCTGTTTCTAGTATTTAACTTTAATATGAAACGAATTGGTATTCGGTAAAAAGACAATTCTTTTCAACTTATTTATTGTTTGAGAAAGGTGCCCTTTTCTAGGATCCATAATCTACTTTACGTTTCATTTAAATCCTTCTATTCCTCTCATCATTCACATATATGCTGAGATATTTCTTTAAAGCTCAAAATAAATATTTTTAAAATTTTAATCTCGTTTCAAGTCCAAACTGGTTTTACGAGGTGGAGAAATAGTATATGAATCAAGGATTGAAAACAAATACTACTTGCTTAGGGTAGTTTATTTCTCTATTGGACATAAAAATAAAATTTTGGAGAATAATATTGAGGAATTTTTGAAAATAACTTTTTGTGTTATTAGAAAAAATAGTTCAATGATGTATTTTTACATTAGAGTCATCAAAATTCAACAGCTTGTGTATCTATAATAAGCAAATTGCATCTAAATATGATACATGAATGATATTGACCCTCCCGTTTTGTCAAAATAGTTCTGTGCATATCGATTAATTTCTGTGCCGGCGTTCGGTGTCGAAGTAGCCACATTTCCTGGATTTGATTCTAAAAATATTATAGTTTGTAAAAATATCAAGTAAAAATATAAATTTTCCATAATATAATTTTAGTGTACGGAATATTTTCTTTATTTTTTGTTAGAGAAAATTTTCCGCCTGTTTCCGATTCACTCTGATTAGGAGATATGAAGTTAATGCACTACGTGGAATAAATGGCAAAATGCGAGTCTTACTGTGGTTTTCTACGTCACGTTGACACCCATCGCACGCTACGCAAATGATCGTATAATTGAAACAAGCATGCAACGATGTTTTGAAGTTGATTGTGTCATTTTCAAACGATTTCGTGACCGCAACCAAGGTATCGTATGGATATCGTTGCAAGCAATTCCGTTAATTTTAAAATAAAATTATAAAAATTTCAGTCTATTCTCCTTAGGCATGAAATTCTGTTGAAGAAATGATGCAAGAAATATGGTTATACAACATTTTAAATCTGTTTTTTAAATAATTGTAATTTTATGTTTTATATAACGTTTTATCTTAATCTTACACTTTCCAAATATTGTAAATAAATTATGCAAATAAATTTATAAAAAAAATTTGCTCCTGAAAGATACATAAAATATTTCATTACTATCCCAAATTCCCGTTTTCTATTTGTGTTTCTAGTTATCCGTGAAATGAAACTGCTACAAATAATCTATGCTACATATAGCTTACTGCTAAAATATTTTGTTTTGTTTGACTATTTTTCGGACATTTATTTCCTCTTACTACAAAAATTAGACAGTAAACATGACTGTTTTATGTTCTGTTTTATTGTCAGTATATAGACATACTCATTCACCTTGTTCATTAATTACCGGTTTATGGTTCCTTCAGTGCTTTCTGCTTTTATCAACGCTACTGATTACCTTCCTTTCTAGAACACACCTTAATGATGAGATCTAATTTGTGATAATTTCTCGTTGAGTTATTTAAAGAGAGTTTCTGTGTTGCCGTTTCTAATGTTCGACTTATCAAGATATTATCTTAAGAAGTGATGGAGGGAAGGAATCATTTTTCATGCTCTACAATCATCTTTTTTCGTAAAAAAACGCTAACGACGTGAGTGTCGAGAACTATAAAATATACGACAGTATCACTTGCAATAATGATTCAAAAGCACTGATAACATAATGAAAACATAAAAATCCAAAATATAAGAAGCAACACTATCTGGTGAATATCTAGGCTTTTGAGTGACGTGTTTATTTTCTGCTAGTATGTACAAAAATTCTCTAATCAGAGGTTATGTCGTAATTATTAAATTTTAATAGTATTTATTAAATCCAATACCCATTCTCTGTCTGTACCCTCTAGTAAAAATGGCCATTGAATGGCCAAACGACCATTCATTTCAAGCGGGTAACAATGAACGGGCCATTGATGGCCATTCATTTCATATGACCACCAATGGCCATTTGGCGATAACAGATTTGCCACAGCCATGAATGAAGGAGAATGATTGGATGTTTCGGTGGGATGAAAGGATTGTTATATTTGGAAACTGGAGTATCCTTTGGAAACCTGTCATGAATCCTGCCTCCACCGCGAATTCTCGTTGGATGAGACACTCTTGATAATTCTTAAATGTGTTAAAATAATCAATTTTGAAATTTAATAGAATGTATTTCTCACATTATCCAAAACTACACTGATTGTTTCGTAATATTCCTTCGCCTGAATGTGGTGAGAGCATGTTGTGCAAGGACAAACATATGAGTCTAAGACTTAAAAGATTAATTGCTTAGTCGATCACAGTTTTTCATATAGCTTGTACTTGAACTTGAAGGTTCATGAATGAAGAGACAAATAAAGAATTTTGTAGTATTTCTTAGCCTTCAGGATATAATTTTGTAGCACGGTATATATATATATATATATATATATATATATNTATATATACCGTGCAAGCTAAGCAAGTTCAAGTACAAGCTATATGAAAAACTGTGATCGACTAAGCAATTAATCTTTTAAGTCTTAGACTCATATGTTTGTCCTTGCACAACATGCTCTCACCACATTCAGGCGAAGGAATATATATATATATAAACTAATATGTATTTTATATAATAACATAAATTAACGAAGTAATAGATATATCGGGGGTTTATTTTTCAGTAAAACTGATTTTTTATAGTTTCATTTGTAAATGGGAAATGTAGCGTGCTATTGAAGCTTATATTCAAGGAGCGATGGAGTTGGGAGTTGGGTGGTAGGTCATTGTTAGTAGGTGGTCCGGTTAGCTGGGTTTACCAACAACTTGGCCCACGTGGAGGGGTTAATAATAGTTACAGTTATTGATACTACAAGGAGCTGGATAGAGAAAGGAAGGTTTGCTTTTCAGTAGTCCCAGCTATATGAAATGGGACATTAATGTGAAAAGCTACAAATTTTCTATCTCCATCGAATCGAACCCGGGATTCCTTGGTGAAGAGAAAGAACGCTGCCACCTCAGCCACCAGAGGGACATAAATAAACTGAGTTGGAAGTTTGGTATAATTTTTGTTTTGGATTTATGTTGCTTTAATGGTTGTACAATGAGCATTTCGGATGTTTTCGATAAAATTGAAAGTAAGCTTATAGGTCTATAATTTGAGGGGTGTGATGTCTTTTCTGCGGTTTAATATTGAATTATAAAATATTTCCATACTGTAAGAAAAAAATCTATTCGTAACATTGAGTTAAAAAAACTTATCACTGATCGTTTTTTTTTGTGGGGCTTTACGGCTCATGTCGACATCAAAGGTCATTGGATCCCGAAAAACTTGTACAGGTAGGGAAAATGCAGGTACGCACTAGGGAGAACCAACATGACTCTCCCCGCGTGTGACACTCACCGAATGATTCAACCCTACCCTCTAAAAACCCTCCTGATCTACAACACACCAAAACATTTCTCACAACATACATCAAAACAT
>NNCF01126148.1:2222628-2254105 GCA_002313205.1 Laupala kohalensis | reverse complement strand
TGAGGGGTAGGACAAAAATGAGAGATACCCTAGCCCTAATGGTGTCGGGATCGAAAAGAACAAGAGGTGACCAAGGAAGGTCAGGAAAGAGAGAGGAAGGAGTCTAGCACAGGTAAGTGGAAGTAATGCCAGACTCATCTCGGGGCCCCGTGTTCGCCAAACACATACTAGATGTAAGTCCCCTGGGGGGATCACTGATCGTGATAAGTTCTTCAGAACAATTGAGCTTAATTTCTTACGACCTGGGAATCTTTTGAGTTTTATTTATTAGATAGAATTATAGACTTCTGAAGGGAATACAAATTCTGTCGCGTGAGACACCTCGTAATTCGTAGAATTCAGAAAGGATGATCTTGTGTGATCTGTAGACTTTATCATATGGTGTGGATTGAACGTTGTTT
This sequence comes from Laupala kohalensis, assembly GCA_002313205.1. NCBI lineage: Eukaryota > Metazoa > Arthropoda > Insecta > Orthoptera > Trigonidiidae > Laupala > Laupala kohalensis. The sequence continues at coordinate 2,253,704 of NNCF01126148.1, read as the reverse complement.
CAAAATTTCTAACGAGAACAAAATTAAAAGTTAGCTAGTAATTCTGATTTTTCAATCGTAACTAAGCTGATTTGTTGTTTAGATGAAGAGGGAGAATATTGTTGATTTCAGGAGGAGAAAATGTGAGTAGAACAGTCAATTTCACACCAACAAAGAATGCTTTACTTACAAATACTCCTCACGCAGAGTACTTTTATCAATTTATGGAAATGAAGGTGAGACCAGAACAAAAATTCCCTGGACTAAAAGAAGTTTTATTTTAATGAAAAACTTGGAGAACCTCTGGAAAAGTTTGTCTGAATATCCGAGTTTATTCAAAATACCTAGATGAACCATATACATTCCATTGTGGAGGAGGGTTTTATACGAATTCCTAAATCCGAATTTTCATCATAATAATGTCCAGGGATATAATACAATCCCACAAGAGACTAAGTATTTGTCATGTAATGGTGTTATTGCGAGTGACCAGTTGCAAAAGAGACCAATATTAAATTACTACAAATATACATGAAATTCATTTACTTGATCTACTTGACTCCACTAACCCGTATTTATTCGTTTCTGGTTTCATTAAATCACACTGAGATAGTGCAGTAGCTGATTTATTTTGTAGAATCACGTTTAGCTGAAAGCATTGGGATGTAATTGTTTTGATGAAATCTAATTTTTTATCAATAGTTATACATATAAGGATTATCTCTATGTAAATAACTCACGTACATGTATACTTCCAAAACTGACTCAGAATATTTTGAATGTTAAAGGAATAAATCCTCTTTTCTTTATCCTCTTTAACTAACACTTTTGTGTGTCTAAGACACAGTTCTTTACCGTGTCCTGTTAGGAAAATTATTTTTCTGATAAAAAAAATAACATTTTGCACATCTATACATCCAGGTTTTCTAATGAGTATAAAAATGTATGATCTGTAATGAAATAGATCAACTATGTTGTTGAAATACTCGGAACTCAAACTAGAAGTGTATTTGTATATATTAGCAGCGTTGTCCTGAATGACTGACTCACACATTCATCAACGAAGAGCAAGAACTATAAGAGCTGTATTCAATTTTATCGCTTAAAAACTTAAAATGAAAGAAAGGTAATTTAGATACAAACGAACTAGTTCCTAACGCGTAGCACAATCGAAGTCCGTTCCTTCAATCTTTACGCTCCTCTCTCAGTGCGCTCTAGGATCAGAATATAACAACACAGAACATTACCTGAAATAAATAACTAATTATAATAATCCCTTAAAATAACAATTGTTTCTGCAAATCAACATTATTGCCATTCCCAAAGTATTATTTACGAATAATATTATAACTAAAAAATATTGCAATCCATACTTATATACAAATGCGTTATTCGAAAGTGAAGGGCTCTAATGACCTTGCCGTTGACAAGCCCTAAAGCCCCACCAAAAAATAAAAAACACGAAAGTGTATCTGTCAGATTGCTATCTGATCACGACAAAACCACTGAACCGATCGTAATGAAATTTGGCCTCAGAGAGTCGTACAAAATGTACGTAACAGTATATGTCTGTCTACAAAAATTAATCTAAATTATCGATAAAACGTTATTAAAATACTTCAATTCAAGAGAGAAATTTAAGAAGGAAGAAATCAATCATTATATTTAATGAATTATTTGTTTTGTGTATTTAAAAAAAGATAAAGTCTTCAAAAATTCAACGAATAGTTTAGATTTTACAATAATTTTAATGATTTTAATGATAATTTTAATAATTGTGTGTTATGTGTATACGCATAAAACCCGAATTCGGCCATTGGACGAAAAAAACGACCAAAACTAGTTCTGGCAGCTGCATTTCTGTCAGAAAAAGTTTTGAGCGTTTTCAAAGTGCTCAATACTAGTTTTGGACGTTCACGTTTTGCTAGAACTAGATTTGAGCGATTTCAAAGTGCTCAATACTAGTTCTGGCGAAAGAGAATCGTCCAAAACTGGTTTTGTTCTCTCAACAATAATGAAACTTCTTATACTCGATGTCAATTTTTTTTTTGTATTTGGTACGGATTAATTGCTATTTTCGTACAAGACGCACGAGCCAAAATGGTAATTACGCACTTTTGAGTGTTTTTATGTTCGGATTGGTATAAAAATATTCATCCCGAGTATATTACAATTTTTTTATTTATCTTGCTCCGTTCGATATATGTATATATGTTTGTTTGTATGTATGTATGTGTGTGTGTAGTTTGCATGACAATACATATGGTACCATTTTAGGAAAATATACCCTCAGAAAGTAAAATGGGGATATGTATGTATTTGTGTTGCCCTTCAGTTTCCAAATTCATAATTTTATTTTTTCAGTCACGTTCAAGTTTCCAATCGAGCTGTAATTTTAAGATATGTGAAGTTTCCATGACAATAGATGGTTATGGTACGATTTGGGAAGGGAATGTTTAGGGCAATTTGAACTAAACGTAGTACACAGATGACTGGCTATCTGAAAACAAGCACCGTGGGGATGAGACAACCTTGGCACTTCCAGGGAAGGGTAGCGTGTAAAAATAATTGAAAAAATATTTGATTGAAAACTATAGTTTTCGGTACCGTGGGCATGGATAAGGACAACAACAATAAGTTCTTCATAAGTGAGGGGGTGGAAATACGACGACAAGTTAAAATGATAATAAACCACTGATATTGGCTTGGAATACATCATTTTTGGAAACGCTGAATTGTATTGACACACTCATTGCATCTTGCGCCCACTGTTACCCGCCACGAAGAATATACACCCATTGAGTAGGGAGTGAGAAGGGGATGAGATATAAAATTATCTTAAATGACCGCTCATGTTTTAAGATCGTAATTTCAGGGGCATCTGAAACCAGTAGTGACATTTCCGATGACACCAAATTCCACGATCAGCAACTATATACTCCTTGGACGTTTTTGGAAAGGGAATCCAATGTAAAATTTTACATAGGGAGGATTTTTTCAGAAATTTTTAAGTTGCATAAGTATTTTTAAGTTGCATAAGTATTTTTAAGTTGCATAAGTATTTTTAAATTTATATTTTATATTTTAAAAATGTATATGTTTATTCTTCTTCGAAGGTCTTGCACTTATAATGAATCAATGAAGGATATTTTTTTATAGTTTTACTTTTTTCATTTTCAATTTTTATTTTTTTAGCACAGCACTTTTTAAATAAAAACTTGTTTTAGAAATAGTTATTTTACGTTTATTTTATTGAAAGATTCTATTGAATGGTATTTTACTCGATGTACTGAATCAGAAACTTAACGGCATCCCGATTACCATAATTCATCTCAGCAACTGCGACAACTATGGATTCGACACAAATATCGATTGTTCTCGATTATTTTGCTCGTCACGATCGTTCCAACCCCACCTAGAGGGGTGCCAAACAAACCGTTTGGTTGGAACTTCAATATAACGGCATTGGTAATATAATTTTTCATCTGCAAATATTGAAAATTGCAGAATGAACGCAATTTTCATTTTTGTATCATGCCAACCTCTTTCCACCCCTCTCTCACTGACTTAGAGGAGGAAGGGATGCCGTTTCTCATGGGAGCTGAATTTAGACTTACATGATATCGGGATGTCACCATTCAACTCAGCGACGTTTAAAACTGTGGATTCTTCTCTGATATCATATCATTTTCGATAATTTCCCAAAGGGTGGAACGGTGTTATAGGGGTTGTTCGTGAACTCAAACGTTCCCGTGAATGTCACTCCTCATCACAGCGGCTTCGAAAACTACGGGATCATGACTAATATTGGACAATTTTGACGTGTCACGCTGTTCTCCACCCTCTTAATCAAAATAATTCGTCTCAGTAACCCCGAATATTATAAACTCGACACTTCCATCGATCATTTTAAATAAATTTTACGTGTTACACCATTCCCACCCTCCCAGTTCATTTTAATGATTCATATCCACAACCCCGGAGACGATGAATTTGACTCGAATACAGGTAATTTCACATGATGTTTTACGTCCCGCCATTCTCACCTTCAGCTCCTAGGGTACCGTACCTTCGTGTTATTTAAACAGCATTGACTGATCAGTTATTCATCTCTGCAACCCTGAAAACTATTTGTTTCAAGCAAGTCGTCCCTTTTCAATTATTTTTTCGTTTAATGTCGTTTCCACTTCCTTTAGGGGATAAACGAGTGTGTCATTTTCATGGGGACTGAATTAAGACTTAAACGATATCAATGGTGACACCTTTCATCTCAGCTACGCCAAAAACTATGAATTTATCATTCTTATCTAGGGTTGAAGGGGTGAACGGAGGATGATCATGGACTTATGTGAATCGGGAATGTCACTACTCATTTCAGTGATCCCGAAAGTAATGTATTCAACACCAATATCGGTCGTTTAAGCTTATTTTTAATTTCCACCCTACCCCATCCCCAGGAGGTACTAGGAGTGTTTTTCTACCCACTGAAGCTGAATTTTGACTTACACTATATCAGAATATCATTATTAAACTCAGCGATGTCAAAAGTTGAGAATTGAACTCTTCTGTCATTTTCTGTAACTTTAAAGTAGCATATAAGGGATATATAAGGGTTGATCGTGGACGTGAGTGTCATCGGAAATGTTAGTATAAGTTTCAGTGACCTCAATAACTATGGTTCCAACACTTGTAGCGGTCATTTTCGATTTCTTTTATATTTTCTCCCTCTCACCCCCTAGACGAAGAGTGTGCATTCGTTCATAGGGGGTGATCGTAGATTTAAGCTGCATGAGAAATGTTACTCTTCATTTCAGCAATCTCAAAAATGTAGTCATTACCAATATCGGCTGTTTCAGATTATTTTTAAATATAAACCCCTTCACGCCCTTTCCTAGGGGTGCAAGTAATGTGTTTGTTGCCAGATAGTGAGTCATCGCTGAACCAAGTTTCGTTGAAATCGCTTTAGACAGTCGAGACTTATATCCAATGTTATGTATGTAGATAGATAAAACTTGTGGAAGAAATTAATGTACAGACTTAATTGTTGTGTTTGTTTAATATTCCACCTCAGTTCATTAAAAAATTAATTTTAAAATCGTGGACATATATCTTACAAATATATTTTTCCATAAATCTGAGTATTACAAACACCACACTGTGGAAATCAGAAACTTTTATAAATATCTCATGAATTGAAATGACATGTTAACCATAGTAAATACTCTAGAAATTATATCCACTTAAACACGAAACTTGATTGTTTTCTTCGTCCATATACATTTAAGTTTTGTATTAAATTTGTATTATTATAATTTGAAAAATTAGGATGCTGTACTTTTTTTGAAAACCAGTAAGTAAAAGTATTTTTATCTTACAATATAGATATATTGTATTCTTTTGTGAGTAAAAGAAAATTAGTCTAAGAAAAATCCCGGGTAACATGGGGTAATCAGCTAGTCACAAATAATTATACAATTTTTCGGGAAGGACACGCCAGTGAGGGCTGTAAGAGAACTCTGCATGGAGCACTTCTAGTACCTGTGATTGCGAGGCTGCGTGCACAACCGTTTCGCAAGAGTGATATCTGAAACTGTTTTTAAATATTTAAAACTCGTGGGCAAGAAACCCAAGGGTCTTAGTGCATCAACGTCCTGTACTAAGACATGAATTTTTGCAATGTGTCTGGTGTTAAAAATATCTTCAATCGTGGGTCAACTGAGGAAATCATCTGAGTCCGGAAGATGTGTTTACCTACAACCACGACTTTTTACAACGGAGTCAGATTTTTATCGTAAAAATTGTTAATGAGAGCTCTCCCAATCATGCAAAAATTTAAGATCAAGCTTGATTTGTACTCCAAAATATCTATATTGTTTTCTTGTTTTAAGATCTAGTTCTAAAGTTTTAGTGTTTTCATTTGTATTTTTACAATAAATGACTTTTTCGACGCTTAAAATAATTGAAAAGACCACAACAGTTCACTCCATGATATCGGAGGAGTCAGGCTTACTCATCCTAGAGATATCAAAAGTTAAACTATCCATGAACAGGCCTCGAAGGTGTCCAAGAGGTTCGCGGAGAGTAAAGCTTCGCAATTACTTGACCTCGGCACTAGAAAGAGGTGATGTGGTCAGCATGTCAATCCAGCCGGTTTGACCCCAGGATGGACCCTGGTATTCATTTTACAGCGGACTGAGTAGACCTGGGAGTCAGTCTGGATATTGAGGTGTGATGAAAAATCCTCACCTCGGATCGAACCCCGGCCATCATGCCAGCAACTAAGCGATTTACCCACTGAGCCACGCTGACTCCTCCGTAGAGATATGGAAACTCAAAATTACAACGAAATATTGTTTGACGAAATTTTGAAGGAATTTTAGGACCCAGTACAGAAGAATTTTTCGGAATTCAGATTTGAAAGTGGTGAAATAAGAAGAAATATAGTTTTTCTAGTTTTTAATATTTACCCTCGTCAGATTTGATTTTTACTCACTATACTAAGTAATACGAACCGATTATGTTATCAACACGTTTCTTAAATGCAAACATGTTTTTTGTAATACTTGTAAATTATAATGAATGGTAAACAGTATCACATCAAAATAAATTCTCCGAAACCGAGATTGGACGGCTAGTTTTTTTTTACAAAGATCTTCACTGTATATAGGTGGGAATTCATGAATTCCTTTTTCGCATAATGAGAAAATCACAAGATTCAAACTCATAGATTGACAAAGTCTTTCTTGAGTTTGTCAGTTGATCTTCTCTCAGTGCATAAATTTACTCCAATCATTATCTCCGCACCTTCCTACCTGTATCCGTCGTAGAATGCATTATCTTCTTACGTGATTTTCTTTTGATCTTACCTCTTGAGATTTCAAGTGAAGACGAGACGAGATTGAACAGCTCTTCCGCAACAACCTTTGCCCGTGAAGATCAAAAAGAACGTCGTCTATTTGCGCACCGTGGAGAATCCCAAACGTCCACCTTCTGACGTGGAGAGTCTTTGTCGCAGAACTTCTCGGACGTCACAACGAGTCACTGGAATGAAGATTGGCGAGACACACTCATGTTCTTGGTTCATATACTAGTACCTGAACTACGAATTCGACAACAGAGGAAAATTACGAAGCATGAATAATTACATGCATGCGGAACTAACTTTCAAACACTCGTGGCATTCCCACGATTTTCTTTTGCTTAATAATTTCATCGCAAAACAACTAAAATATTTAGCTTGTACAGTTTTTGTCCTCGTGGCGCAAAGCTCAATTGCTGCTCTCTTCACTGTGAGAGAGATTTCTGTGCGATCTTTCTTCAAGCAAACCTTTGATGAGGTACATTTTCTCGAGTAAATTTAATTATATAGCCATTAAAGTTATTATATTTTATTCCATTTTTCTATTTAATTTTAGTTAAACAGGAAAATCACAGATGTGATTTCGGATTTTATGTTCACACAGCTCAACGAAAGTTGAGTGGATCTAAGTGTGTTCCCGCGTCCGGTGCTTTATAGTGACTTGGATGATTGTTCTCAACAGTTATACCTGTTGTAGAAATGTTTCACGAAAGTTCTTTCATCATAATAACCTATAAAATAATTGAACAATTGAAAAGAATGATATTATAGAGGCTACAATTATATTAATGAAACTATTTTAGAGGTATAAATAAAAAGATAAATGTTTTATTTTCATCATCCACCGTTATGTGGTGATTTTGGGATCAATATCTTCAATGATCTCGAAAGCAAAAATTGTGTCTTTATTAAACGAAATATTTTCGTTAAGTTGAAGCTATGAAGCAAATAATGTACCAATCTGCACCTTGCAAGGATAACACCCTTCAAATTAAAGAACTGCTTTTAAAGAAACCTCACCTTTCTCCTTCACAAATTATCTTCATCTTCTGTGTCAAGGAACTGAAGTAGTAGATCTACCTCATGAAGAGTGAAACATTTAATCATTTATGAAAAATATGAAATTTATTTGTTGTAGTACCATTGGGTGAAGTAAATTCAGATATGCCATATCAACAATAAAATATGCCCCGTATATTTCGATTTCGTATATAATTCTCATGAACACATAGAAATCTCTTAAATTGCGGTGAACCTCACCACCAGGTAACAGATTAATTGTGGTATGTTGAATGAAAATGGGAGACGGGACCGAGATTCGAACTCGGGACCTTGGACTTAGCGCGCTCATGCGCTTTCCAACTGAATCCATTTTCATTCAACTTGCGGGAAGACGGGCCCGAGAGGCAAACGGGATGGCGCCATTTTCATTCAAGATACCATAATTAATAATTCTCATAGCTTCCATGACAAATTAAAATACCCATATCATTTTTCATTTTAGAACGGAATTGATCTTACCAATATTGACTCCATTTTCTGCTTATCCGTACTGCGTTCTCGTTCCTGTGTGTACAAGAAATATTATTTTTAAGAGCATTACAATGTCTCACTAATTTTCCCTGACTTTATAATTTAGAATTTTTGCAAGTTGTGAGTAATGTTTTAAAATTCTTCTTGTGATATTTCACAAGTTCATATCTTTGTGAGATACACTCTAGCAATCAGCGCAATAAATTTACATCTCAATCAAAAAATCATTACTTTTAAGGAGAGTCGTCATGTCTGGATCGTTTTCCGTTACACGCAAAGATAGCAAATTAATTTTCTCAGAAGAAAGGGCAACTCAATGCAGTGAACGGAGAATCTTCTTTTGAGACTGATTATTTCTGTTAAAACGACTCCGACAAAGACAGTCAATTAAACGAAGAAACCGAAAATCGAAGGTTGGAGCAATTACTTCTTTATAACTGAGAAAAAGTTGAAGAGAAATTTTATTTGCTTCTTCACCTTTTGATTGATTTACGAATCTCGAGCTCTTAAAATGTGAGATCAGATGAACTCTTGAATAAGTTATTATGGAACAATTGGAAGTTTTAATTTAACTTCGCAATGAATTATCGGAAAATATTTCACATACAAAGAGAGCTACATTCAGCTCTTTGGATATTCTGGAAGTGATTCTCCTTTTCAAATACTCTAGATTCGTGAACTTTTAAATATTTAGATAATGTATGAGAAAAATTTACATTATATCGTTTTATAACGTTTTGTAATATCTGAGTACATTTATTTTATTTATATTTAGAAAAAGAACTATATTAAGATCAGTTACTGGCCTAATATTGTTTTTCTTCAATATTGCACTCTTTCACATGTTCGGGTATTATTCACTAGGGAGAGCCAAGAAATTATTTTTTCGAATCCCTATACCGCGCAAAACGTATCTATCTAGTAAAGTAAAATGCAAGAAATATATATTTTTTTCTCTTTTATATGACGGTAACGTATCTAACCCAAACTTTGAGTAAAAATACTATTTTCATAATTTTTCTGATAAATTATACAAACACTCACTTTTAAAACAAGTTATTGACTTATTTTAGTAGAAATAGAAGTAGAAAAGATAAAACACAATTGCACAAAACGCTTTAAAACACAATTTCTTTACTGAAACTGACCAATTCCTTATCCGATCGTTGATCACCTCAGTTCGTAATGAAATATAGATTTTTAATTGTCTTCTTTATGCATTTTAAATTTTAATTAGCTTGAAAAATTGAAGATCCTAAGTTAAGGATACTTCTTTAGAATTGCAAGTGACAGTCACCGAGTTCAAAACAAAATACACCGTGCTCTCATATCAAGTGATTCGCCTTGAGAGATCGAAGTTGACAACGACGATTTTGAAGTACCCTAGTCTGAAATTGAATCGCCATTGAAGATGCGTATTAAATTATGAAATACCTCGCTGACTAATGATCCATTTTGAATTATCAGATACAGTTATAACAGCTGTCGTTTCAAGTATGCTACAGAACTTTGGAATCGTTATACCCAAAATGTCTACAATTTTATTTAAATTTGTGGCAATCTTGTTGTTTATCATACTTTGTTCACGCTTTTTAAGTAGTTCTGCTCTTTTTCGGTATATTTCCCATTCTGTAAATACTTGGTACTGTATGAATAATTCTCACTGTATGAAACTTTATCGTAAATTTACAAATAAAACTGATTAGAACATACGATGAGAAAAACGCTACACTTAAACGAAAATGTATTGATTATTTTCTATGAAATTTTTCCTTCTAACATTACTATCATGTAATTTCTGTAGTTTGTCCGTCAGTTGTAATTTTATCGTAAAGGGAAAAGATTTTCTTTTGAATTCTGAAATCAAAACACTTTCAATAAATAAAATCACATATTTAAAAATAATTAAAATGCAGTTATTTTTGTACTCCTGTTAAGAACGGCAACAGTTGTTCAAGTGAATATAAAAATAGTATTTGATTCGGAGTTGTATCGAAATATAACGTAATGAGTAATACCTAATCGATAATAATGACAGAAATGAATATTGAACTAAATATTTGTACGAAGCAGGCAACACATCCTCATAAATCAACGGTAAGATAAAATGACTGTTTGAATACGAAGATACTAAAGTAGAAGGAAGTAGGAAAAACGGCGACCTTCTTCACTCTTTGTAATGAGAGACCATATGTCAAATACGACATGGAACGAGGTGATTCCATCGGGGGGGGACTAGAGTCTCGCTGGAATCGGCGTGTAGCCCTCCTGTGGGGCTGAATTTGCATACTGGGCCAGCGAAACAAGGCCGTGATGAATGGAGTTGCTCGCATCTCACCCTTCGCTTCGCGTCGCTCCATATTATTTTAGGCTATTCATTCGATTAATTGTTACTTTCTCAGTTGTTTGTAACTCTTAGGCAGAGCCCATAATTCACGTGGTGATGACCGCGAAGGGAAAGCCGGAGATGGCGGTAGTTAGTTGGTGAATAGTGAATGGGGTAGCGGATAAGAGAGGGGAGTCGAGGGTCGGTTAAATGCTTGAGAGAGGTGATCAAGAATTTTGATAAATCCGTGCTGGTTTCTAAGGGATAAATAAGAGGAATAAAACAATTTTGAAACATCGGTTCTCGGAAGTTTGTTGTTTTGCGTCTGCGATTAAAAGGAATATTACTTCAAAAGTAAATTTCAGCATACTGGTATCTTCAGGGTAGACTTCTGCGGTTTTTCTGTAGGGTTCTAATAATTTCATGGGCAGCCAAGAAACCTCACGCTGTATACATTGAGATCTGAAACACAAAAAGAAAAATCGTAATGAATCTTAGTATATAAAAGATTTTTTTACTTCTGTGGACAAGGATTTACTTCGCAAATTGTAGTTTGTCAGTGTCTTAATAGGGAAATATATTTTAGTAGTGAATATCAGCGTACACAAATCGTATGTTGCATTTTTGATATTCAGATTATGAATTGTTATGACAGAAATACCAGCGATTTTATTTCATCGAAATAATTAAAAGGGTTTAATATGGTTTCCATCATTTCATGTTTTCGATTTTTTATAAAATAGAAAGTTCATTAAAAATTGACCCCACTCACACATTTAGGCGCACACTTAACTGGCGGGTAGAAAGATTAAATATTATATTTTAATTCCATGCAGAAGGAAATTTTTCGTATTCGTGAAAGGTTGTGGATCACAGTTAAATTTTGGTCGTAGTCCTCTATACTAAACGAGAGATGACTGAGATGATGTGAACAGGAATTCCTCGTACTTAGTGTTGGTAAACTGATCAAACGTGTATGTATTGTCTCTCTGTCTATTATAAGGTTTTCGTTGTTGGAATTAGAGATATCACGAACCTCAACGACATTTCTGTCGCAGCGGTTGTTGGTAGGAATGGGAGTTCACACGGGATAAGAAAGAAAGAAAGACTAAACTGTCTGGAGGCTGTCGTCTTAACAACCTGTAATAGCACCAGGCATTGATTTCACTACAACGACGACAAATCAAGTGTCCATCACCAGCGTTCTTGTGTTTTTATATTATCGAAATGACCTTCCACCTTACGTTTCCCTTCTGTATTCACTCACCTTTTCCTACATCTACGTCTTTTTTTTTTTTTATATAGAATTTCCGTCACCAAGTGCGCCAATCAGGCTTCGTTGTCCACCTCCGGGGCTACATTCCCCATCGATGCGTCGCGGACGGCGTGCTCATTTGCAAGGGAAATGAACCTTCAATGGAGAGTCGTATGCCTCCACTCGCTATGTGCATCGGCGAGGTTCGACATTGCCTCACTTCTTAAATACTTCGCTCTTACTTTGCATATTCCTCTTCTTGCATTCATCTCATTTGGATCATTGCACGCGGAATTGACATAGTTTTGAAATATTTCACAATCTGGTAAAATGAGGTTGAAGAATTGATTACATTTATTTTAATTGAAGTTATTTTATACAATTATTGAACACACGCTAGCAAAATTATGAAAAAGGCAAATAAATGTTTTATTTACAATGATTACGCAAAATTAATTGTATTTATATGACAGTAAACATTTACATTATTCAAGATATCTTGACTCTGGCTATCCTTTTCTCTGCACTTGATTCCATATTAACTCTTTCTCCTTACTTCCCCTTTTCATCTTACCTCCAAACAAAAATGTATTGTTCATGATCATATATCATTAAATACTTTCTCAATGAAATAATTTGTCATTTTTCATGAAAAAGTAGTAATGGTGGGGACTTATTTATTAGGTGTAATCGTATGTCATTAGGTTATCACAGGCGTGTATCAATACAGAGAAGATTGAAAAAAATTTGTGTTTTCAAACTACCATTGTTTTAGTGCATGACACTCACAAGAATATCTCATTTACTTTTTTTAATTCTTATTAATGTACGTTTTTCTCAAATTTGTGACTATATGTCAATTATTCATATCAGTAGCACTTTCACAAAGATATTTTGTGTTTCAAAAAAAAAAAGAAAAAAAAAGAAAAGAAGAGAGTTGTTTTTTCAAACGTCAATTATCCAAACGTTCAATTATTCGAGCTGGCATCATGAAAAAGAGAATTGTAACGATATCAATCGCGACGACGTAGATGTTGCCTTTCCCAGAAAGTACGAAGACGAGTTTGCACAAAAGAGCTAATCTTATTGGAAATGTTTCAAATATCCTTTCAAGTCGACAAGTGGATTCTATGCTCTTTGTACCAATATCTCTCGATTGTTCAGCTTCCATGAACAATTTCTGTAAATCTCATAGGTCCATTCAAAAGTTACACCTTTGAGTTAAAAAAAAGTGGATGAAATGGTTGGACGTAGTATGACTGGTTTAATTAATTACAGACACGTTTATTAGTTATACTGGAATCCATGAGACTGCACTTCCCCGCCAGAACCATTCAATAACTTGACATTACGTAATATCCACGCCATCGACCCAGATATACATACATCAATACGGTCAACCTGTGACATCACGACGTCACGCTATCGAGCGACCGATCGATCGCGCCGACAGCGCGCAACCAACCAACAAGCAAACCACGGACGAGCAACCGTCCTCACTTGCTATCAGTCATCATCCCTCATCACCTCATCATCTAGCAGCCACGACATGTCGGCTCTCTCTGCAAACTCGCCCGAGCACTCAACAAGCAAGTCAGGGACGAACGACCGTCCTCACTTGCTATCAGTCACTTGACCGCTCAACATTATCACCTCTTTATCTGGCGCTATGCCACATCGTCTCCCGTCAGGTATCCTAACCGCACCTGCAACACCGGCCCACGAGGATACCTTGACCGTAACAACATGTAACCGGCCCACGAGACACCTTCACGTTCAAATCGCTCCACACACTGCAGCATAGTTGGCTGCGAACTACACTCCAGCAATTCAACTCAAAACCATCACCTCGACTTAGACCCAACGCCATCCGAGCTGAATCTTTGAAGGAACGAATTGTCTTACCTCATCACAGTGTATCCCCTGAACAACAGTTTTGTATTATTTCATTAATTCCAACTTTCTTGTTTCATGTCATTAAATTGTTTGTTGACAGTTCAGGGTTTAAACACACCTCATCTACCTTCCTCATGTTCCGCAATTTGCCTGTAAATTCATGGTCCTTTGAAGCCGAACCTCATCCTACATGTACAGGTGATTTCAACAAAAATTTGTCTATACACTTATTTCCTTTGACGAAATGAGGCAACCATTTTCTCTTTAATTACTTCCTTCCGTGAAATTCAATAACTGAAGTTTCCACTGATTAAGAGAATTTTGATTATCCAAATATTTGTTTAACCGAACCATCCCTGACAACATTAATTGAAATAATCCACACTCTACTGTATAATTCACTGTGATTTGAAGATTTTTTTCTTGAGGCGGTGAAAAACATAAATGTAACAGTCATACTCTCGTAATTTGTCTGCAATTTCTCTGTAGAACTTTGTCAATTGGTTGATTGTTTTCTAAATCCCAGAAACACTTTTTGAACATTTTCGGTCCATAGCATCCTCTTTTGTCCAGCTCTTTGGGAAATAATATTTTAAAAATAACTCATTTATAGAGACATCATTATAGAAAAACATTATAAAATTTCTACAAAAAAAGTTCATACTGTATTTTATGAGTGTCTCGAACATTTGAAACATTTGCATCATGGTTTCATTATCAAACGGATGGTTTTACTACGTCTTTTTTTCTAATTCTTGGAGGACTAGTCTTTTGTATTTATATTTCTGTAATCTCTATACATACACGTTGTTGTCCTCACTATTGTGAATGACCGACAGAAAATAAGCAATAGAGATTTGAACATCGTTGCGGGATGTTCCCAAGCATCAGTAAAAAAAGAATTTTACAAAATACCGATTTTAAAGGCGATGATTGTCATAGAATTCATATTTTCAGGATGTGGTTGACGTATTTATTCTTTTTTGGTTCTTCTTGCAATCATTCTAATACCTTCTCTCATTAACGCAAAAATACAACACGTTTGACAGTAATGAAACATTCAAAACCCAGAAACAAGTTAAATTAAAACAATTATTTTACCGTTTACAAATTGTTAAATCAAATAATAATAATGTTGGTTTCTAACAAAGAAAAAATAAATATTTTAAAAATACATTCTTAATATTTGTATTAACCGTATTTATTAGTACGTATATTTATCTTCATCTGTTATCCTTTACTTTAAGTAAAGGAAATATAAACACACTTCCGCAAGTCTAGTGAAATAACTCGTACATTTCTAAGTACAAAGTGTAGGAGGGCCACACATTCACGCTGACGACGGTCTGTAATGGTTTCCGTATTCCTTGTACAACTCTGCTGACCACCACCTACATCACCACAGCATGACCCTCCGCTTCGCAGATAGATAAGTTAAAATGTCCCTAAGTTATAGTGTGTCTGGGTGCAAATGCGACCAACTCTTATGGCTAGCATTACGTAACTATTGTATTTGGGGGTAAGAGAGATCGCTTAAGATGCGTTATAGAGAGGAGGATTTTTTTTTAGAAAATCTATTTTTGCGTTACGTTTTAATATTAATTTACGATCCCAATCTGTTTTCAATTCTCTTTCTTGCTCCGTCGCCGCATACTGTACCAATGCACCGTTTGTTCATCCGTCTCGTTGACCGGCGCGGCGTGCGGCGTGACCTTCTCCATTGCGGTTGCCAAGCGCCCCGAGGCATGCACTGCTAAGAGAAGCTCTCTGCTCGACTTCTCAGTTTGTCCTCGGTGCAAAGTGGTCTCCGTTTCAAGTACTACACTCACAGCAAAAGAGGTATACAAGAAATCTTGCCACATTTCCTATTCTCTTTTAAGATGTGGTTAATTTAAACTTTAAGCAGATATAAAAATATGTTCAATTCACACACACACATATGAAATTTGGCAAGGATATAGTTAAGATGTAGGTTGACTTTTATTTTTTAAATGTATGAAAAGAAAGATATAAATGATTTTTACGAATGCCGTTGAAATGAGAAAAAAGGTATATTCACTTTCGCTATCAAAACAGTTAGAGATAGATGATAGATGCGGGAAAAATTTGTTTGCCTCAAGGAGTTCTACAAAACCTCCGGGATAGCATATGTCTATCTACAAATGTTAACCTAAATTAACGAAAAAGAGTTGTTAAAAATAAAATGTTGAAATATTTCAATTTAAGAGAGTAATTTAAGAAGAAGAAGAAAAATCAATCCATACAATTTTTTTATTTTTTTATTTTTTACATTTGAGAAAGATGAAAATCGCGAATATTCGACCGGCGCAACTCTCCCCTTGTTCAACCTGAGATGCTAAAATGAATATACACACATCCGAAGTAATGTCAGAGTTGAGTTAGGGTGGTTGGAGCAGCCCGAGAAGCCCCATGAGTGGAGCGGGAAAGGAGGGTCACGTAAATATATTTTATCGAAAACGACGGATTTAATCTATAGATTTCGGGACCTTTCAGATGAACAGTGACATGGTACCGTAAAAGTTCAGCACAATACTAAGGATGAAGTGGTGAGCTGGGTTAATGGGTGAAGTTTCGATTGATTTGTCTCGAGGACAACTTTACGTTGCTTGCTCAAGGGTGGTTTCATCCAAGGATTTATTTATTCTTGCTACTGGAGATGATTGTGTATAAATCATGTTTTGTATTAAAAATGTATGAATGGTTATGAATTTGAATAATTACGATGCTATACATGTTAAAGGAACAGTGTGTACAAGTATTTCGACCTTAGATGTAATAGATTTTATATTGTACTTTTAAAAGAAGAATGACCCAAGAAAAATCTCGGTCAATATCGGGTAATTAGCTAGTTAAATCAAATATTTTCTCCGGAAGAATTTAAATCACGTTAACGAATTAATGTAAATTAATGTACAATTTTTCTTCTTATTGTAGTTAGCGTGTTAGAGTTAAAAAGAATAAATGACGCCGGTTACCAGCATTTATTCCGTATACCTTGTGGTATACCTTATCTTAGTATCCATCATATTAAATTGTACAATCGGAGTACATATAAAACTTACTTCGATAGTAAAATTTTATTAAATAAACCCATTTCACAAATATATTTACGTTCGCATATACCTATAATAGCTTACTTACCCTCAACTTGTCTACTGCCTTGAAAGAGTAGGGCGGATCTTTAACCCTCTTCTGAAAATGTTGTAGTTTCAGACAGGGGTCAATGGCTGCATCCTAGGAAATAATACGACATAACGAAATTTTCCGTAGATTTTATTTATTTTAATTTTATTTGTTATGTATATCATTCTTTGATAATGTTGCTAAAGCTCCACAATAACCAAGAATCATTTTCTATCACTTTACAATAATTTTTGAAAAGCGCGATGAAAAAGAAAAATACAACAACAACCTAAATACCATGTACTGTATTCAATTTAGTGTTCAAATTTGCGCTCCCTACTTTTGCTCATCCTGTGTCTCTTTTCTGTCACGAAACATCTGACTCTTCACGTGCTGCTTAATTGTGCAGTTAATGAGCCTTCCCTTGGAACTCTATATTGCGAACATTTTACACGTTCTTCTCCCTCACTTTAATTTTTAAATTCCTTTAGCCTTCCTTAATTAAAATCCATAACGCCTTCCGATGCTTCTGCGAGAGCGGAATATACATAAAATCAAGTCAGGGATTCCCCTCGGTTATTGTATTCCCGCAGTTTGCGCACCAAATGCTGCTTCTGTCATTGTGTGTCGGAGAAAATAACTAACCCTGTAATGAAAAAATATATTCATTTGAAAACGAAAACAATTATGAGAAACATAACAAATTTGAAGTATTGCAAAACGAGATATGAAAATATGATTGATTATATCCCAATTTCATAATTAAGTCAGTTACGCGTTTTAGAAAAAAAATGTTTAAATTAACGTGTAACTGAAAGTATTAATTATTTTTTAATCTACTGCAGTATAAATTCAATGGTTAGCTTCTTGATGAATACAGATCTTCGTGTATATTTTTGGAAATACAATTTAATTCTTTTAAGTTTATCACATACATCCTATCTCACATTTCTCACTTTCTAGTATCTTTTTTCCGTTCATTTATTTATTTTTCTGTTATATGTTAATATTTTCTCGCTTACGGGACAAAAAACCGTATCAAAACGAACAACGTATGAGTTATTAATATGTTCATATCAGTGACTTGAGTTCAAGAATTTTGTAATATATAAGTTGTCATAATTTTTTAATAATGTATTACTATTTGGAAATTTATTACGTTGTGTTTTTGTTATTTAAAAGTTTTTTTCCAACTGTTGTTCTATAATGACGTAATTTTGGTTTCTGTAATTCATGTTCGACAATAAGACACACCCTGATATATAATTATTTATTGTTAAGGGACGTCGTACCATAAAGTGTAGAGGAAATCGTGTAGGTTTGGAAGTAGATAGATGGACTTGTATATTATTTCTTGAACTAATATATAATTATTTCACGTGGCGGAATATAATGCACTTACGTGAACTGGCATATGTTACTGAAATCATTCGAGACTTTCTATGCGTTTGATAAAAATATTCCACTAGTGTTGCCCAAAATTTGCCTCAACCCTTTTGCCTAGTGAAATTTCTTCTTTGTTATATTTAGGGTAATTTTCCTCAAAAGCAACTTTTGTACTCTCAAACTAACAAATTTCATTGTTGTGACTATTATATTAATTTACAAACTATAAGGTGTAAGCTTTTCTAGTTAGTAACGTTATTAATGTAACTATTTCAGTGTTTGTGTTCTGTGTGGCATTAGTTAACAGGATTATCTGTACCTAAATTAACAAATTTGTGCTGCATGGACTTTATTAGTAATTACGTGTTCCATTACGTCAAAGTATTATTCTAAACGTGTGGTTAGAGACCATGTTTATATTCAAAGTCTTCTAAATAATTAAACAAATGATTTGAAAAATGTAACTGCAAATAAACTAGAACGGAAAGTTTTATGATTGGTTGAAAGTTACATTTTAGTCTTTCCAATCCCTACTTTACATTGAATCAATTACAATATCTTTCTTTAAATTTTGTATTTAAAAACAAAATTCCAAAATTATGATAGAAAAAACTAAAGGAATCTACAATTTTTCGTATTGAATTGTTTGATCTACTCCGCCGAAAGAATGAATCATTTGTTTCAGTGTATAAATAACAAGATTCAAAAATTCGTTATGGATTTTGACTTTCATGTCGGAAAATATTCATACGTTTTATTGGGAAACTTAAATTGGTCGATTCTAAAGACTTTTAAATGATATTAATATGTGAATCGAATTCAACTGATTTTTTCAAACGAGAGTTACATTATCCTGTGTCCTTTATTTGAATAAAAGGAAGAAAAATTGAAA
The DNA here is from genome assembly GCA_002313205.1 of Laupala kohalensis. Taxonomy (NCBI): domain Eukaryota; kingdom Metazoa; phylum Arthropoda; class Insecta; order Orthoptera; family Trigonidiidae; genus Laupala; species Laupala kohalensis. The sequence continues at coordinate 2,234,434 of NNCF01126148.1, read as the reverse complement.
TAAATATAGGAAATATTCCTTTTTTTGTATATATACTTTCATTCTTAAAAATATTTGCAAATCATCGATTTTGCAGTTGCATCATTCTCCTCCTCTATTTGTCCATTATTTAAGTCCACGTTTACAGATCCTCCATCATCATATACTAATACGTTGTACATTAATACATAATATATCCCCGAAATTTATTATTCGTTATCTAGCGTAATCGGACGGAATAAATCACACAAGTGAAGTATCGTACTTGAGAACATTAAAATAAGTGTTGACGATTTCTTATTATTTCTTCTTCTTATTTCCACCTTCTATTTTTTGAGAACATGACATTTAAAAATTACATCGCGGCAGATTTTCTCTGGGGTCTCCCGTTTCCCCTGCCTATCATTCCACCGCAACATTCATCACCCGCCTCGGGGAGGTGCGGCAGGAAGGGCATCCGGCACCCTGGTAATTCCCCCCGCCACATCATATCACTCTATCATATCACCCCTACAGACTAGGGAACGGGAGTGAAGGTTCAAAAAATTACTTGACTACTTGACTAATCCTGGCCCGGGTTTTTCTCCGGTTTTCCTTCGGGTAGAGGCGGATTTATCATACAGGTTCTCTAGGCTTTGTCTAGGGGCGTGTCTATTGTAACAATAAATCGTGAATTTAGTGTTATATCAATTCTTTTGATTTTTAAGCACTATACTCAGAATAATCTATAGTTCGATAATAACTTGTACATGTAATTTTTTGCTTAAAATTACAAACCTATTGACATTCTATTAGTATTATAACTCGCAGCTAACTTATCTTATCTAGGAATTTTTGCTGAATTTTTTGAATCCGCCTCTGCCTTAGGGCCCTTGATCGGAATTGATGGGATGGTCCCTTGCTTGCTTCCGGAGAGTAAATTAGTTTTTTCTTTCCTCCACGTGGTCATACGCAGTTTGTACTGTTTTTTGACAATAAATTTATTATTTATTTACTTGAGTCCTGAAAATTGAGAGCTCTAACGCGTCAAACAATGATGGCATAAAGGATTTTCGTAGGGAATTGTACATGAGTTGCATGATACTTCATTGTGCTTTATTATATATTCTATTTTCATTGTTCAATGGTAAATATGAAACTCAGTAAAACGTGCCTACAACTACCAGATGGGGAAAGTACTATCTGCCGTATTATCCAGTTAATAACTAAAATAGTATTTTGCTAAATAGAAGTAAACGATCATATTACCATACAGAATGTTAGTTTCATTCATTATTCGCACGGGTTTAGCTAGTCCGCTGTAAAACAAAGATCAAACATTTCCTCTTCCGCTTCTAAAATGCCTTTCTTGAAATTCTACCCTTTCTTCCTTGTGAGTCATCCTTTTTCTTTAAGATAATGAAGATTGCTCTATCGTTTCTCGTTCGTGAAGGATATTACGTCAGAAATCTCACTTCGTAGTTTCCGTTCATGAAGGTCGCATCAAACGCTGCCGCTTTACAGTGCGTCCATGCGCGAGGAATCAGAAAATTGCTCTTCGCTTCTGCATGTTTGTTGGGGTAAGCGATGAACACAAGACTAGAGACGACGTTCCAACATTGTGGCTTTCTCACTCGTAAGAGTGAGAAAGTTGGTATGCTTGAAATGTTATAGAAATAGTAGTTGGTGCTTGCTGAAATGTTTTAGATCTTCGGTAATTTCCTTCACATAAATAAATCTCTGCTGTTACAAAATGAGTTTAGGAAATGAGAGATGGTGTGGAAGGGTCTTGCTTAATTTGTTCAAAATACACAGGCAAAATTTCACGTCAAGTGGGCCAATATTATTAGGACGGCCTTGAAAATTTCGTTCAAAATTATTTTATCGGATCTTCTGTCTATAATTAAATGATAAACCAAATTTTAAACCTTCAAAATGCTTTCAGCAATTTTAGCGTTTATTTTCCTTTTCATAATTTTCTAAAAATTACGAGATTTCTTTGATCGCTCTAAAATCGTGAATTTCTCTTTGAAAATTTTTTAAATATATTTATCACGTTCAAAATTTTGTAGAGAATCCGAATATGATCATGATTTGATTAGGTACTTTGGATAACGAGAAATTAATTCAGGTCAAAATTGTTTCGTTTTTTGCGACCCTAACGTCTGGAAACATGCTTTCAACATTTTTCGTTTATAAAATTTAAATTTCATTTTTTAGAAAAATACTAATACGTTTGCATTTACGCGTGTATTGCACAAGCATATTGTTTCGTACAAAGTTAATGCAAAATTATTGTCCTCCAATAAGATAACGACGTGTGAGCAGTGGGTATAGCCGGGCTGGGACTCATATTAGTTTATTCTATTGAAGTTTTGTTTGTGAATCTAATATTTGCATGGAATCACATGCAAGAGGGTTTTCTCATTCCTTCTCTAAATGTTCTATAAGTTATGAAAGTTCTATAAGTTAAGTTCTATAAGTATTCATAAGAAACATCTGTATATAATATTAACATATTTATGTATATAATGTAACTAATTAACAACGTGAAACAGTAGAGAAAGTTAAGATATAAAGAACAAATGAGAGTTTACATCAATTAATTTTTGTAGTGAAATCTGTGACCCCCAGAAATTCATTTTCTTACAGGAATACGTAAAACAACAAATTATCCTAATCCAAACTGGGTATTTCTTAATTTTAATTTAAATGATTTTGCGAAAAATCAATCGTCTTTAATTAAGTTTAGAGAAATGTATATTTGTGTCACAATATTAATTACAAAAAATTGTATATTAAACTTACGTTGAATTACTGCTTTCAAGGGTGATTTTTTTGTGTTTTTTTTTCACTGGAAAGACAGTCCTATATTTAATGGAGTGTTTTGCGTAATGATCAATCCTGCTTTGGTTCTTTGAAGGCGAAAAAACCATGAATAATTCCCTCATCAAATAAAGATTAGTTCAAGGTAAAAAATGATGATCATTTGTAAAATACAAAAGGGTACTAGGTTATAAAATCTAACTTATTGGTGGATTTATCGCCGAACATGTGACAGTTTTTTATTAATCGTCATTCGGAACATGGGTGAACGAAATATATGCGAGATCCAAATTTGTGTATTTCAATCAATTTAAGAAAAAGCTTAACAGAGATAACTAATTGGCTGTGAAACAAAAATTCTCCATTTGATATGTAAGTAGACGGTTATTGGTAATACTTTTTGAGTTTATATGCACTTCAATTTGATTTTCTTCGGTCCTAAGTGATGTTTAAGTAAAAGAAATGTTAATCAATTGTCATTAAGCTCACGTTTTTTCATTTTTAAGTTATTGGTTTAACAAGAATATCATTTTATTTATTTTGCTTTGATACAATTTTAAACAGCATATAAAATATATTACAGTACTTTGACTTTATCCAATTTCACATGGCATTACTTTCAATCTGATTTATTCGAGTTATTTTAAACCATTCTCAAGCTCGTGATAGAAAAAATCAAGTAACTAGCATATGATAAAGTAATAATAATTAAAAAAGTCAATTAATGGAACTAATTCAGTTATTATTATCATGCAATTTATTTTTTAATTCATCTGTTTGTTTTTTACGATAAAAAAGTTACACGAATGAACAAATACTTCAACAATATTGGAAAAAGTTTTGCTATAAATTATGCATAACTACATAACATAATTGGAACACGACATCTGTTTCCAAGAGTAAGATTTGTATTTCACTCCCGGAATTACGGTTTTACATTGTCAGAAGCTCCAACGTGTTTTCATCACCATCTTGTGTCACCTCGGAAACTCTCTTTAATTTATGTGTCTCTCCCAGCTGTAATTACCGTAAACGCGATGGAGAAGGAGGTAAAAGCCGAGGCAACGGTAGAAGTGATGACGCTTCCAACACGAATTATACGCTATTTGTCACGACAGGTTAATCAGAACCCGAGGCAGAGTGACAATCTGAGAGAGAGATATCGGTTCCAATGTGTCTGTGACAATTCGTAAAGATAATGACCAATAGGTGAACCGGAAAACGCTGCAAATGTGTGTCAGGTTTTAGATGACATTATTACATTTAGTGAAGGCAGTGAATAGTAGTAGTGTCTTCGCTTCCGCAATTCCACTGAGCGATACAGCGCGGGATTGATTCCCCATTCGGCGGAATGAGGTGAAATTTTCATATGGGGTTTCCCTTACCTACTCTAGACTAGTATCGGTTCTGTATCTCACCTTTCTCAGCAACCAATTTTTTCCCAATTTCTTCATCCACGGCGTAGTTATGCGGAAGGGTCCGGAACCTCGCCATACAACATTAAAAAACGAATAAATAAGTATTGAGACATGATAATATAGTTAATGTCCAACCTTTTACTGATTCATTCCTTTGTAAACATGGATTATTTCCATCGATATTTGCGAAACGTTTTTTCTATCAAGAGCAGTCTGACGAAAATCGGAAAATATTTCCCTTCCGGAACTTTGCGGACACCGTCTCTTTAGAGGAAAAGAACGACCAGCTCTAGTAATACTTACTGATCTGAAGGAAATAGTATTTTAGTGAGCGAAAATGCTTAACTGACACATCAAGGATTATTATAAATCTAGAATTTATGCAAGTAGCACGTTATATTCATTTTATTCAATAAAATTGTACTCTAAATTTACGATTAGAACGTCACAATATTTTAAAATATATGTTAATTACACGCAGATTTTAAGGTTATTTGTTTGTGGTATTATTTCCCAAAATGATATTCGAGAGCAGTGATGATTTACAGTTCTCATGAAAACAAAGTGTATGCTAAAAGAGGAGCTGGTTAGCTATAAAACGTATTGGATTGACTCAAGAGTATTGATTTTGTTTTACTTTTTAAAATATTTTTCCTTTCTCCAGGCAGCAAAAATGAAGGAACTTTAATGTGGCTTTCTTTTCACGTCTCTGATTTATGTGTAAGTTCCATATCAGGATAAATGACTCGTCTGCAGTAGTTTGTATGTAAATGTATGCATTCCATATACTGCTTGCGGTTGATAATATTTAACCACGTGATTTACAAGTCTTGGTTATTCCAAGACAGGCCATTGCATATTTTCTTGTTCTGCATTTTTGTGAACATATTACTGTTCGTGATCTCTTTGATTTATAACTTTATTTGAGTCATGTATATTTTGTGTAATGGGATATAAAAATAGGTTTTTGTCTGTAGTATCTTTAAAGAGAAATTTTTCAACAGTACCTCTCTCTCTATTTCAGGTAAGACGGATGACTAGACGTCTATCAGTCCCAAAATTAAACCAAAACCTTCTGGGTAAGAAAAATGAAGTACAATTTTATTTGGTAGGTATTTTATTTATAGGTCATGATAAAACTAGTATAACGGCAAAACAATTATTTTCAAATTTTAACTTTAAAATAAATATTACTTGGAAATATTCACAATATATGCAAATTAATTTCGTATTTTATCATATTCGTGAAAATACGTAACGTGAGAAAGATCTGGCGGTACATCGCAAAGAGAGATACATTTAAAATGTAATATCTAATAAGGATCTCGTGCTCATCAACCCAACGCCTTTACCGTCGCTTAGTGTTATCACACGCTTAATGCATCTTCTGTATTCGTCGCCTCGGTTTTCTGCTCGTTCCAACACCGTCTCGATTTGCTAGAGCGTCATTTCACCGTTAGCTCCCTGCCTTGCATTTTTCCAGAAGGGACGTTCTTCCCTTTAATTTTCTACGGCAAGGGAGATGTAATTGGGTCCCACGTGAAACGAGAAGCAAACGATATCAAGGTGTCTAGAATCTACTCTATTCATGGCAGGATTTCAAGATTAAGAAAAGATTTGTTAAATGTGATGCATTTGACACAGTTTTTGAATGGAATTATTATCTTTATTATATAAACCTGTACATTTCGTTTAGTTCCTGATGAATGCCAGGAACCAAAAACATATTTTAGAATCTCATAACACGTTGACTACAAATACGGAATGAAATTGGAATATTCATGTTTTAAATCGTAACAATTTAACAAATAAAAAAATATCTTTACAAACTGATGTGGTTTCCCATTGCGTGAAACAAATGACAAGTCTGTCAGAGTTTGTCGAATTTTGGTTTTTTATATGTACCAATCATTATAAGTATAGTTGGCAGAGTGTTAATTAGTAGTGTTGAAATATTCTGTTGATATGCGTGTGCTTCACCATAAAAGTTTCGCTTTCCTTCTAGATAATTATAGATAGTATTGTCAAAATATCGGAATATAGAAAGATAAATTTAGAAAAATAAATTAAGATAATATTGTCAAAATCTATTCATCTCTAGACCGAGTAATATCGAGTAATTTCGTTTCCGTATAGCAGCTTCAGAACGTATACAAATTTGTCTTGACACGTAAATACAATTACTTGTATATTTTATATTTTCATCTTTACGAATAAAATTTTAATAATGCATCTCTGAGAACATTATAAACGTAAAATTACACATCAAAGCAAAAGGTGTTTCTGTATACTCACAAAAAGCACGATGTTAATTATGTGAATTTAATATTCAAGTAGTTTGTCATATATTAAATTTAATTTTTGCAATATTTTAATATTAGATTATGCATTTTATTACTCTCATTCGTTACTAAAATATATAGTTTTAATTTGTTAAGTTCTATAAGAAAAGAGTAAAATTTAAATCTTATGCTAAAGCATAGATTCAAAGAATAGACAAATAGAAGAAACCTATATTTTAATTGATATTGATGTAATATATCCATATCGAATGTTTTGTTAGCTGATGCTATCTCGATAGTTAATCAGATTCGCATAATTTTCGACTGTTCACAAACAATCGATCTCTCTCATATCGATTGGTCGTGATAATAATGTGCTTCCTAGTGGTGCATCAGAGTTTTTGAGGAGATCTCCTCGCAGTTTGTAAAAATCACGTCTTTCAAATGAAAGATGGCGTAATTTACCGTTGACTAACAGCGAAGGCTCACGCAATATTGCAATTTTCTAATACACTCATTAAACACTAGAGTATTTTGGTTTTTTACCAAACGAAGGATTTACTTGGAAATGAACTTAAGGGTTACGAAATATTGGTCACAATTTTCTGCTTTTAGAAAAAAAACGTAAATATTAATGTTTTGTTGTGGGTTTAGAGAGAAATTAACTCAAGAACTGACGGGAAATTTATGATGCATGTGTCGTAAAAATATCCGCATCAAGTCAATAGAATGCGTCGTAAGTCGTGTGTATATGCATCTTCGTTTGCTACCTACTCCTCCTTCCACGTGCCAGGTACGTTCCAAGAAATTGCTAAAACTTTATCCATCCACGTATAAGTAAGCAAATTACGATTATGAGGTGATAGCATTCATTTATGATATGATTCTGAACTACGATGAAAGACGTTTTGTAGTGTTAGTGATATTAAGAAACATCATTATTACTAAATTAGATTCTACGATGCGCGTTGATTACTGCAAACGATGTTTGAAGGATTCTATAAGGGACTAGGGCAGGGGTCGGCAACCTTTTTTGGCCGCGGGTCAAAATCAACCAAAATGTGAGTATTAAAGGGACGTTTGGGTCAGAGATATTTTCGAATTATCAAATGGGTCACTCGGTGACCCTCGGGTCATAGGTTGCCGACCCCTGGACTAGTGTATGAAGACACAAAACGCGTTCACCTTTTTGTTCTAAAGTTGTTCCCAAAGTTTAGAATACAACGTGAATGATGGGTTTGGAATTAATGAGAACTTAACCAAATAAACTGAGTGGTTCTCTCGAATAACCAGACCTCTTATTTGATTATGGTTAATGAAATTGGTTTTAGCGGCTCGTTACTTCCAGACGACAGAAATCTTCCAAAATTGGTTAAAAATTGAAATGAATTAAACATTTTGTCTACATGAGTTAAGACATTGTTATATTACGTTATTTAATCTCACTACTTCTAAAACTGTTCTTACCAGTATAAAAAATTTAAAGCGTGGCACTTACTGGTTATTACTCATTTTCATATATGATCAGTGAAAAGGTCGTTATAACGAGACATCAATGGCAAGACTTGGCTGACGTTAACCTGAACTCGTGATTAGTGATGGTGATTGTATGATGATTGGATGTATGGAATGGTGTGAAATCGAATTCACTAACATCTACGTAGCCCTTGGAATGTCTCAGGATTGGAAATAGATGCTTCACAAGACAACTGTTTTAGGTGACGACCTCACACTAAAAATTTAAAGAATACAGGCCGCGGAGACGCTCAGACAATACTACTGATCCTTATAATGGGTCATGGTAGATATCAGCCACCACATCTCGAGTTGAGTGTCTGAAGTGTGCTATGTGGTGTTATGTGATGTGGTAGTGTAAGGCCCGTTTTACTGTTTTCTCCATAAGAAATAAGTCATAGCTCAGTCAAAAGAGACTAAATCTGGGAAAAATTCCTATAGAGCTGAAAATTTGCATTCAAATAAAATATTTAAAGTTCATAAATCCAATATAATTTTCATTTATTCTGTTTATGTAAATGAATAAATTCTAATTAACAATACTCAATGCAATTGATGAGTGACAATAGGCACAATTAATAATTGTTTAATAGTAATTGTGGATAATTACAATTACATTTAATTTATCGAATAATTATTTCAGAAATAGGCGTTTTGTTTTCATCGGTTACTGATCGTTCACGACTCGAACACTTTTTGCTTCAGGTTGCTTGCATATTAAATGAAATCAACATGTAATTGTTGCAATTATTCCTGTAAAAGTAATTAATTCGTTTAAATTAAGTGCAAAATAAAGCCAGATGTTTAATTAACGGTAAAATAACTCATCAGTAAATCAAAATCGGTACAGTGTTTCATGAGAATAGAAATCATGCTAGATGTTTGTGTGTAAGTACGTGATATATACATACACCATTTGATGGAGATTTACATAACTTGGTGAAATTGGGAAAAATGAACAAGATATCACCTACGCTGTATTAATTGTTTGCTCCCCTATAGTTGACAGGAATTAACAGGTTTGCCGTGAAAACCTTTTTCGGTGACAAACATTATGGACTTTCCAAGGGAAACTGATAAGGCAAGACATGTGGAAAAAAATTCTCTAGTTTGCGTTTGGAGGATTTACTATTCCAACCTAAGGATATTCTTTTTTATGATTATTAAAATTTTACTTATAAATACATACTTTTGTTGATTTTTTCTTCTGTTTGTCTCTTACGGTTTCTAATCATCTACTAATATTCTCTTTGTCAAACGTCATGAGATAATGTTTTACTGTCGGGAAGAAACTCTCATGAGACTCTGGGTAATCACAATTACTGAGAGATTAGAAGAGGAAACATTCTGACCTTCACCTTCGTCCGTCACAAAGATACTAAAGGAAGAAACTGAGGAAGGTATTGATAGAAAACGTGACTTAGAAGTTTGAACTGCTCATTGTCTCTTTAACTAGATTGAAGGAGACAATAAACAACCCAAAGGGCATCAATTTATACAACCAGTATGGACAACGGAAATTTTGAAAATGAATCCACGCTACTATCTTCTTGTTAATAAATAATTTTGTAGACGAACATAGTATGATATATCATTCTAGCAATAAATAATACAAATTACATTTGTAATTCAGAATAATGTTGTTAATTTTATATATAATTACTCATTTATTTTGCCTCCCGTTCATCAATATACAACATGCTTTGCATTAAAAATCTAAAAATAGTTCTTAGATATGCGTCTTCTACACGCAGATATTTTTCATCTTATATTAATGATGTGCAGAACGTTGAACAAGACTGCCCTCTTTATCCTCCGTCCCTTCTCGAAAGACTTCATCAATTTTCTGCATAATGGACAGAGAGTCAGTCGACGGGAGAATGTCACCTAGTGATGGGAGTCTTCAAGTTCCGAATCGATAATCGATACCTGTCATCGATTAATCGATTGATGTAAGGAACTCCGTCTAAGGGTGAAGAATCACTGGTGTCGTTATACTAAATCCATGGATAAATCTGAGCTTGTCTCTATGTTGTTGCGTTCTTTTCCTGTCATTAAAAACATTTTATTCACTCCTTTCTCTAAGTATTGCTGATTGCTAAGCTAATGGCATAAACACTCCCTATTATATACGATTTTACATTAACGTTTTCCACATTCCACGGTCATGATATAATATTACATTCATTTAAATATAAAAAGAATTAAATTTATGTATCTGTACCCTTTGACTATTCAACCAAGGATTTTGCAATTACAGATATGTACCTGAAAGTAGTACTGCCTCATTCTTTTTCTCTAATGTAATAATTAAATGAAGCTTATGGTGATTAATTATTTTAAAAAATTAGAAATTTAGTAGTATGTGTAATATGTTTTAAACTTGTATCGGAGAAAATGAATCTTGATCAAATTACTTGGATCTACATGAATTGAATTGTAAGTGAATAATAAATCGTATTCTAACAAACTCCGGATCTTAATGCATTAAATTTGTCCAGGGTCCCTCTTTTGATGTTTCCTTCCTGTAATATCTTTCTCGCGAAAACACTGCTCACCGGCGATAGACCCTGACCTACTAAAGCTCTGGACCTCCCTCTCATGAAATGTCGACCAAATCTCTACCGCCCGGGCAGAGTCGTTTCGAAAAGAAATCTGGCCAGGAGAGGGTTCGTAAATGGGAAATCAATGTTACAGAGAAACACTTAAAACTTTTCCTCCTGCTCTTCCTCTTTTCTTCGCTACTCTCAACTTGAAATAACCCGCATGCCTGTAAAATATCAGGTAAACTTAGAAAACGCGGACAGAATCCACAATCAGTGCTGGGAAGAAGAGCTTTCGTCCATACGCAGGAAGACGGGAAGGGCGTTGGGATGCGAGGATGAAGGGAGAGTGAGAGAGAGAGAGAGAGATTGGAGAGATTCCACGCGTAGGAAGATGCGAAAGGACGAAAGAAGTTGCAAGTTTACTTTTAAGGGTTCCGAACGTTTCCTAGCAGACACAGACGAAGGCCAGACGAGAGGAAGAACTCGAAGGAAGGAACGTTGAGGGATGAGAGATGCTTTTCCGTAGGGACTACTTCTCGCAGCGGAGTGCTTCGTAGTTGCACGATCACGTGGACGTGTTAGCTCCGGGGCATTCCCCTCTTACTCGTGGGTCCATCTCCTTTTGCTCCGCTTGGACGATGTTTCTGTATGGTGACGTCTAGTGGAGTAGGATGTGTTGGTAATTTGGCGAAGAGAAGTAGATTTGCGGAAGTGATACATCTTTGTGGTTGCTGTAATCGAGGAGGAAATAAGCTCAGTGTGTATGGTAACCCGAATGAAAATGGGAAAAAAGTAAGTTATTTTCAAGTCAATACTAGTGTTTCTTTTTTGCAAATATATCACTCTTTCTTCAGAAAAATTTATTTATATAATACAATATGCGATATATTAATAGAGCGAACGGAATCTGAAACAGAGAGACAAATCTTTTAAAGGGACAAACATTGACAAATAACTTTATTGTTATTTTGAATCATTTCTTTCAGCGTGACAAATATCACGATTAAAAAGCATAAAATAGGGCGGAATGAGCAATTTTAACAATATGAATGTATAGTTTGAAGTAAAAAATAAACGATATGTTCAACTTTGTTAAGATCATACTACTATATTAGACGAATATTTACTTTCACCAATTCCTACATATAACTACCTAGACATATCCTACATATAGTACATACCTTCGTACTAATAACATACTGAAAGCTCCCCCATGCAACAAACGCTATATATATATATATATATATATATATATATATAT
>NNCF01126148.1:2151224-2222523 GCA_002313205.1 Laupala kohalensis | reverse complement strand
TTTTTTTCTGGCGGAAACAAAAATTAATTATATATTTTCTTTGTTGTTAAAATTTACTTTGAAAAGTGTAAAAAATTCCTCAAAGTAATTCCTGAATAAAAAAATATTTAAAATGTATTAAAATTTGTGGAATGTATATATTAAACCCATATTGACCGACTAAGTGTATATCAAACCCATTTGAGGTTTGCAATAAAGAGCATAGGAAACATTTTATTTTAGCAGACGTAAGTAACACTAATGTACTACTGTCTTTAATGTTTGTCACATAAATGTGTAATTTGAATAATGTAACACTAGTAAAATATGTCACTTAACAATTTTTCTTATTATATTATCTTATTATCCTTATTATCACGTGCACTACTTCAAAATTTGCCTTCCAGGTAGTGATAATTGTTGTCACCTGCCATTAGGTACTAATAGCTTCGGATAGCCCTGTGGGCTTAAATTTCGATTTGTTACGATTTTAAGCTCTTATGTCTGACGGCGCTGCAATTTGCAAATATATTTACGATATTTCAATGCTAAAAACAATGCTGTGAACAATGTTAAAAACAGCACTTCATACGGACGATGTTGACTCGAGTAAGTTTAAGTGAGCATACTAGGCTTCATTGTTACCCATAATTTTAATTATGGAATATAAAATGTAATTCATTGGGACAGTGTGAGATATTGTGATTTCTAGTTCTTAGTATATAAATGTGATTCGTACTATTTACTTTTTACTATTGTTATAAGACAATAACTGTGCCCTAATATTTATGTGTCATTATTCATTTATCTTCTATCTTATATTTTTACATTCACTTTTATCATCAAATTTTTTATACACAAATATTTTTAAACAATATGGCAATTTGGTACTTTTAAACTTTCTCATTATTTTAATTCTTGTACTGTGTGTATGATTAGCAAGAATTTAGCTACTTATTCATGATCTTATAGTTCGACGCGCTCAAAACAAATGTTTCCTCATCTAATGCGATTGTCTAGGGTGAATGAATCGCGAATAATTCGCTCATATTTATCTTCAGCAGAATATTACGATTGAATAAACTAGAGAATAGCAATACAAACTCAATTACGTTAAACACCCTCCGACATCTGCATGCAATGTTCTAGAGAAATCCTTCAGAATAATTTATCAACGTCCTGTCATTCAATCATGTTCATGTAAACTCCCTAAACAGACAAATGATAGATCGTTGTTTGTATTCAATACCACAACATAATCACATGTCTCAACTTTGTACTGCATAATGAATCAAGAGGTAACTGTAACAAGAACTTTCTTAACACTTCAAACTTTGTGTTTTTGTTTCTTAGGCAACATATCACAAATATCAACTCCAGGAATTACCGAGAATATCTTTCCAAACATTTTTTTTCAGTAGAGCTTTCAAATAACTTGGAAAAAAAATATCATACCCTCATGCCATTACCGTACTGGGAAGGCTGAGCATTAATCTGGACAGTTGGGTCAAATTATCTCCGATCTTCACCAACAGAGAGCTCTGACGACCGTATTAGCGTTTGCTGCGACCGGGGGGAAGGGCGACTGAGGACGAGGTCATTTTTCACCGGGCATGCCCTCGGCGGAACGGGATACGGAAATAGACTCTGTGACGTCACTGTTGATGACTTCCATTTCGACTGTGGCGGTTTTCCATGCGTTTGCATTCTTCGTGTTTGCTTATGGCGATGTTTTTTTCTCCCTTGGCGCAGCAATTTGTCCTGTGAATAAGGTTTTGTGACAAAGAACGTTCCAAGGATTTCAATTGTGTGGTTGACGTCTTATTTTGGGTACCCTGGGGCGCCATGTATCTTTTGAAGCAGAAATAGAATTAAATATCACTTTGTGCTGCTGTGTTATGCGGGTAATTGTGGAAGATGTTTTCTGTGGAAAACAGTTTTGTTTAGAGAAGTTTTAAAATACGCGAATTCACGCAAAATTAATTCAGCAATAGGTTTTGAAAAATTTTAATGTCTTTAGACATTATTCTTTAGACATTTCTTCCGAATGTAAAAGAAATTTATCCGCGACAAGTTTTATTTAGAAAGAGCGGAAACAAATAAGGAGAAATCAGTCCAACTATCGCTAATATCCCTTGTAATTATATATATATATATATATATATATATATATATATATATATATATATATATATATATATATATATATATAATCCCTTGTTTCCGTCTAATCCCTTGAATCATGTTGTAACTCTACACCACCGAAAACTTTTTCGCTTGCTGTAATTATCACGAAAAGTTTATTGTACCACAGCGATGAATAACAGTAATAAACTGAAAAACTATTTATGTAAACTTGTAAACATATATAAGAACTGCAGAGTTAAATTTTTAACATCCCAGGTATTACACAATGAACCAAAACCTTCATATATTTTATTCACCTGAACCTTCAAATAAATCAACATGAAACAGATGACCAGCAAGAGACGCTAATTCCCATCGTAGAACCGAGACATTCGAAATGAATAGATTCTATAGTTTGTGTAATCAGGCAAAATATAATTCTTCCATGAAGTGGTTAAATCATGAAAATATTATGTTTATATTTTGTAGAATATTCCAGGCACGAGATGTTGCATATTTTTGAATGCATGAGGTTATCTTGATGTTAATCAAGCGACACACCGTGTGCCAATTCCTATCCAGATATCAGTTGGCCGTAAAGTATCATTGTAAAATTGAAAAACGAGAAAAAGAGCTAACTCTTATTATTATTTTGTGGAAGATAAACATCAGCATTTGAGGACATGGCATTTTTCAATTTGCTCGTCCATTCATTTTCTTTTGATCAATTGTTTACTTTAAAATCATGTAGAAAAAGTGGATGCAAAGTATTCTCCAATTCCTTCAATGAATACTGTTCCCCCAGCTTTTAGTATTTTCATTCTTGTGTTGCATCAAATATCTGAAAATGGAAAAGATTTTCAAAAAGGAAGGACGTGATAGCTTCAACGTTAAAATATAAACATGCTCAACATTTAATATTTAAATAAATGAATTGAATGGACAGGACGATCAATGATGTAAACATTGGCATCAGATAAACATTATCGGTGTGATCATGGACATACCCGGGGACTCAACTATAATGAAGGTTAAGACAAATGATTTTAACCAAAACCTTTTAAAAATTCAGAGGTTTTTTGGTCCCGTAGAAAATTTACTACAAATATTTGTTCATAAGACCTCTGGTTTCCCGGCGATTCCGGTTATTATTTTTTAAAACTCAAAGTGCTCAGGCAACAACAGCAATTTCTTTTTCTTTGTTCCCACCTGAAGCTCAAATGGCTTTATCGATTTTAACTCGAGGTGACTTAATCTGAGTGAAAGGGCTCATGACGTTAAAAATTTCGCAAAGAGGTGTAACGATAAACACTGTGCTTGAGCGTGGTCTCCTGTGATAATTTGTGAAACGTTGTTTTTCTTCACGAGTGTCTTTGTACATAAGCGGACCTATTAGCTTCAGTTTTTCAGAAGGCCCTTCTTAAGTCAAGTTCTAAAGAAATTTTTGTTTATTGATTTTTTCCCTCAATTTTGGATATGTTAATATTTATGTAGTTTGTTGTACATCATATTTATTTGTTTCCAGTTCTCCTCTTCTTGATTGTTCTAAATCTTTTGTGTTGTTCGCATGATTTTTCTGTAATATTCACATTATTTTTTCGACGATAGTTTTCGTTGAAGTTTATTTAAATCAATGATAACTTAAATTATAAGGGCGCTATTTTTGGATAACTATTGTATTGTTTGTTTACTTTGGCAACATTTTCATACAAGTACAGAAACTAATCACTACATACTCTGATAAGAAATACAAACTCCAAACTACTTGGAAAACAGTCTATAACTATATGACGAACTATGTGACAAACGGAAAAAGTCAAATTTGTCTTCAAGTGTCTTCTATTTCCTAAGAATGTCCACCTAAGCGGCCCTTATTTTCAAAATATATTTCACGGATAACCTTTTACAGTTACACCACAAAAATACTTCTAAAAATCTATAGAAAGGAGATGTAGATAAGAATCTACATAAAGACAAGGAAGACACGAATAAATGGTTAAAAGAAAAAGAAAGTTAAAACTGACGATTACCACAGGACATTAAGCACAACTTTTATGAAAGTACTACGCATTTTCAAAAATACAAAGAGTATCAGCGGAGGGAAGATTGGTGGTGGTCTTCCGAATGAAGACGAGGAGGCAAACTTAACCGCGGTCGTACATAAACAAAGGAGATTAGATCATCGGGTGTTGGTAAAGAGGAGACCTCGGCTTCGTGTTTTTGGCCTTCCAGGGAGAATGTCTGATCGTAAATTGGTAGATGATATAATAAATAAGAATTTGCCTAATATGGAGAGAGAAAAAGTGATGAAGGACATACGAGTGTTATACTACGAGAGAGAAGCTACGTCGAAAGTATGTTGAGAATAGAGTGTTAGAATTAAATGGGACAATTATGGAGATATTTACACAGAAGGGACGGGTCTACGTAGACTTACAAAGCTACAGGGTTGAGGAGAATTTAATGCCGCTGAGATGTAACAAGTGTCATAGGTTTGGACACATAGTGGTTGATTGTCGTGATAAGCAGAAAACCTGTGGTCATTGCGGAACAGTGTGCCATTAATATTCGGAGTGTACAAGGAACAATGAACTTTTTTGTAGGGCTTTAAGGGCTCGTCAACAGCAAGGTCAATAGAGCCAATGCAGGTGAAGAAAAATGCAGTTTCGCACCATAGAGAAGAGTCGTAGTTACTCTTCCCCGTGTGTGGGACTCGCCGAATATCTCGACCATACCCACGAAAAAACCCTCCTGAATTTAACAAATATCTAATACAAAGATGAAGGAAAAGAAAACAGTCGGCCAATACATTATATCGTAAAAAAGAAAAAAAAGAAAAAATTACATTTTCTAATTACACAAACGAAGGATAAAAGGAAAGAAGACAGGAAAGATGAATCAACAATACAAATTCAAAGCCATCCGAGAACTTGTCTCTATTCCCGATCTACTCATAAAATTCAATAGTTTACTAACATTAACCGTTTCATTTCCGAGAATTGTTGGTAAATCTGCAGCCAGACCAATTTGTCTCCGTATACTCGAGTAACTTCTGCAATCAGTTAGTAGGTGATGCACTGTCAGAGAAGAGCTACACTCCTCACAAACGGGTTCATCATGAAGCAGTAGGAGATACCGATGAGTGAGAGGACAATGTCCTATGCGCAGGCGGGTCAGCAGGACCTCGTCGCGCCTGGCTGACATACAGGTACTGCTCCATGACTTAACAGAGGTTTGAAAAGTCGAAGCTTATTCCCTTTAACAGCCAACTACTCATTTTTCTATTCACTGAGAATCCTTGTCCTGATGAAATTTAGGTGATCTCGTTTTGGAATTGTGAAGAAATCCACGCGATTCTTGAGGCATGCCGTCTTTACGGAAACGTCTGCTTCCTCATTTACATTGACACCCACGTGTCCGGACATCCAGCAAAACTAAATGTCCTGGATGAGTTTATCAGCTGGATACATAGTCTGGATAGCTTGAAGGGCACCTAAAGAATCAGAACAAATCAATAAATGTGATCCACGGGAGCACATAGTTAATCGCAATGCTCTCAATATGGCGTAGCACTCAGCGGTGTAAACGCTGCACAGGTTGCCTAGACGGTAGCAACAGGTCTCACGGGGAAAAAACACGGAGCAGCCGACACCATCAGCCTGCTTCGACCCGTCGGTAAGCACAGGGACATGAACCCGGTGTTTGTCGAGGATTAGGTGAAAGTATACCCTCAAGATGGGAGCTGGAGTGTTGTACTTGTCATGATGCAAAAGATCGAAATTAATCTTCGGATTGTGCAAAACCCAAGGAGGAGTCTAACTGAAACATTGATTTAAGACATTCGGTGTGCATATATTCAAGGTTTCCTTCATATGTTTACAGCGATATCCAAAAGTTTTGTTTGCTCTCAGTCTGTTGTTGTAGAAACGGATGGAAGAAGAGGAAGGGTGAAACACTGCGTTGTGCACCAGATTGTCGGGTAAAATTAGCACGTGTCAAAAGTGTCGTAGCATGAGGAGTTGTCGCCGGATGTAAAGAGATGGTTCGCCATTCTCGGCGTACAAACTCGGAATGAGACTAGTGCGGTAGGCTCCCGTAACTAGTCGGATTCCTGCTTGGTGGACACTATCCAACTTCTTTAAATAGCTTGCACGAGCAGAGCTATATACAACGCAGCCATAATCGAGACGAGATCTTATGAATGCTCGATAAAACTGTTGCAAGGTGGAGCAATCAGCGCCCCATTCCCTGCTACTCTAGCACTTCAATAAATACAGAGACTTTAGTGTTCTCGGTCGTAGGTCTCTCAGATGTTCAATCAAATTCAGTCTCTGATCAAAAATTAGACCTAAGAATTTTACAGAAGGATAGAATTTTAGAACTTTGTTCCCTAGGACGAGGTGAGGTTCAGGCAGAAGGCTTCGTCTCTTACTGAAAAGAACACAGCGTGTTTTGTCAGCAGAGAAACGAAAGCCAGTCGTCTTCGACCAGTAGTATAATCTATTGAGGACGAGTTGGATTTGTCGTTCCGCACCTGTGACACTCTGTGATGAACAAAAGATAGCAAAGTTGTCGACAAAAAGAGAGTGCGGGACAGGATTCTTTACAGCAGCTGCTATATGTGGCCACTGAAAATAATGTCACACTCAGGACTGAGCCCTGAGGAACACCATTCTCTTGAATGAGATCCGAGGTGCCTCTTCCAATTCTGTACCATAAGGGGAAGACATCGTCTAATCCCCCTACATTAAATTGTTTATAATGCCATGACGCCATGTAGTATCATAAACCTTCTCGATGTCAAAGAATATTCCGACGATATGTCTTCGGACGAAAGAATCTTGAATTGCTGTTTCCAGGAGAAGTAAGTTATCCAGGGTGGAATGGAATTTCCTGAAACCACACTGAGATCGACTCAGCATGTTATGCTTTTCAAGATACCTGACGAGACGTCGGTTGATAATTCTCTCCAGAGATTTTCCGCAGGAACTCATCAAGGCAATTCTGGGATGACTACTGGTAGCCGGTTTTTCCTTTCCCTGTTTAGTAAAGGGATAAGCGTTGCTTCCTTCCAGGTATTAGTGAATACTCCCTCGGACCATGAAAGATTGATGATATCCAGAAGGAATTCTTTCGACTCGAGACTGAGTTTTTTCAGCATTTCATAATGAATTGGATCAGTACCAGGCGCAGTGTCTTGGACTGCCGCTAGAGCTGACTCAATTTCCCACATCGAAAAGGAAGAGTTGTAGGGTTTCCAGTTGTTGGAACGAAAGTCAAAAGATGTGATCTCTGCTGTTTCCCTTTTTCTCTCAAAATCAGAATCGTGGTTCGCTGTAGATGTTAGGTCATGAAAGTATTCAGCCATCTCTGTTGCCATTTCTCTGTTGTTGGTGAGAACATGATCCTGATAATTTCGTCCAGATATTGGGACTCGAGGATATCTTCAAAATATCTTTCGGATTGTCTCCCATACTTTAGTGGAAGACGTTCTCTTAATGGTACTTAGAAACTCTTTCCAGGAGGTGGATCTGGATTCTTTGATAGTTCTGCGCGCTTTTGCTCTAGAATTCGGTACGCGGCTAGGTTTTCCGGAGATGGATTAGCCTTAAATTTCCGCAACGCACTTCGCCCGAATGGCGGACCGACATGCGTCGTTCCACCAGGGGACATGAGGTCTTCGCGGAAACATAGAAGTTTTCGGAATGAGTTCTTCAGCGGCGTGATGAATCACCTGGGTCAGATGGTCGACCCTCTCTTGGGCACTACCTATTTCTCTGAAGACAGACAGAGAACGGTGTAGTGTCCAATTAGTCTTTCTGAGAATCCATTTCTGTGCAAGGACAACCAGATAGGATGATGGTTACTACTATGCAGATCATTCTTGGAAGATATGAGCAAATTTAGGAGAGCAAATGGAAAGGTCTATAGCAGTCCATAACCCCGTGGCAAATGCAAAGTGGATCATCTCCCCGGTGTTCATTAGACATAAGACTTCTCGCTCAAATGAACAATTCAGCAGTCGGCCCCTGGGGCGATCGCTCGATGAGCCCAACAGTATACTGTGGGTGTTGAAATCTCCAAGGTGGAGGAATGGTCGAGAGAGCTGGTGAATTAAGTTCCTGAGGCAAGTCTTCGATAAATTTCGTGTCGGAGGATAGTGGACTGAACACAGGGTAATATTTGGTATGCTGTGCATTGTGACTGCTAGAGGCTAGTTTGTAGCAGAACAGGTGAGCAGTGGATTTTGTTTCTAACAAACACGGCAACTCCACATCTTGCTCGAACTCCCGTGGTGCCGTTATATCTGAAGCTGCTGTATCTTCGCAGAGAGGGTGAGTGTTCTGGTAAAAGTTGTGTCTCTTGAAGGCAAATACATATCGGAGTACGACGCGCTAAGAGTTGTAACTCTTTACGTTGAGTTCTATAGTCATTAAGCTTCCACTGAAGTATGGAAACCATTACTTTTTGGAACCTCCGGGGTCAGGCTCGTGAATGTGCATTTCCATGTCACCGTTGGACAATGCACAATCTAACTCTGAGGAAGAAAGTTCAGAGACGTTCTTTTTACGTCTTTGCAATTTTTTGAACGATGTTGTTTTCTATTTTTTTAAATATTCTACAAGATTCAGGATTTTAGTCCTAGAACCCTGCTTTGTCTTTGTCTCTGTCTTCGTTGTTACCGAGGTAGGTTTTGCACTAGTTGACGGTTTCTTTGTAGTAGATGGAGGCGCTGTTGGTGGAGTTGAATCATATTTCTTTCCGCGTTTCTACTGGCATGTGCACGATGTTGTCGTAGACACGTCAGTGAAATCGGCTTGAACGAATACAGTTTTCATTATTTTAGGAGGCTTCGCTGCGGTGGATTAACTGGTAGAAAATACAGGGTATAAAGTCGTATGTTTCTTCCGTGCTTCACCATACGGATTCTTCACTGTTTCTTGATCTCCTGCACTTTCTGTTCTGCCAGAGAGGCTACGCACTCCCAGCTGCACACCGGGTGGCTGCCCGTGCAATTAATACCCCGGGCATGAAACGCCGGGTTTGTATGCCTCCTTCCCGCACTTCCCGCCTCTCCCTTCTGCGACAAGTGCCTCACTTCTGCGACAAGTTCGTTCGTTGCCATATCCATAATGTCACTGGAACTTACAACCCCCTTGCTGCGATTAAGCACAGCATGGAGCTCACACTTCACAGGGAACTCTCCCAACAAGGTACATTTTAAAAGTGCTTGCTTGTTGGTTTTTGTTTCCTACAGCATTGACCCATTACGCAGCCTCTTAACTGATTTCAGCGTTTCAACTTAACCCTGTAATACTTTGTAAATATAGAACGGGAATACTTTCTCAAGTGTCCCGTCTGCGTGACATTATGACAAAAACATTCTCATGAGAAATGTTCTGTTTCTTTACTGATTTTGTTTCTGAAGCGGGAGGGCTATGAACTCTCGGTCGCTTCGAAGATGTTTGGGTGGAATACTCACCTTGCGGCACACTACAAGACGGTGGAATCAAAGCATCTGCGATCTTGTCCCACGAGTTCGGAGGAAATAAATGGTGACGTGGAGTCCCCGCATCACGTCACTAAGCCTTATTCAACTGAGGTGCGGCAGTTGCCCCAGAGGTATCTGCTAGCGAGTGTTTATCTTCAACACCCTTTCACCTCATCGGCGCGTAATACACCTTGAGGTTGAGGTTTTTTTTAGAGGTTTAATCCTTTCTCGCGATCCGGCCAATGAAGGCAAGATCTCCGCCCTTTTAAACACACAACTTTCCACCATCGCGCGTATGGTGGTCGCAGAAGCATGCCCAAAGCTTACGGTGTCCGAGGACTGGTGGCGCAGTACCAGTCCCCAGCTCGGGACCGTGGGGTCGCCATACCCATACTCAGTCGAAACTGAGCCCCCTGCGGGGAAAGGATGAAATAACAAAGTGTGTTAATTTCAGTAGGAAAGGACTGCAGCATAATCATGGCACGCAGAGTTGGGACTGTATGGCATTCCGCGTAGCGCAAAGAGTATTAAAATTTGCAACAAATTATGATTGAAGTATTTACAGCAATCAAAGATTTCCTCTATAGAAATGGGGGAGATTTTTGCAGGGAAGAGATAACAATAGGTTGCTTCCGAGAAGTATACAATTTGAAAGGAAAATTACAACATATTCCGATGGCTTGCAGGGTAATTTGTGTGGAAAAGCCTTGGAGTGCGATTGTCGTAAGAGGACCAGGAGATGTAATAGTATACGAACTGTAACTGACAGCACAATTCCAGGTTATACAATATCATTAGGATGAGTATGAGATAATAGTTAATTTTTTCTGCCAATATGCCAAGAATTTGAAGAGCGATTTGCATACATTGCGTACAATAGTAAGTGTATTGGGGCAAAGAGAAATGTTGCTATGTGTGGACACTAATGCTCGTACGCAGTTATTGGGAGATACATGAACTACAAAAAAGGGAAGGAAATTGAAAAATTTACAAGAGAAACGAAATCTTATATTAAATTAATATGGAGAAGCAACGTTTGTTGGACATAGGGGGGAGTCACTGGGCCATGTGACGCTAACAAATAAATGGCGACATATGAGCATACACAAGTGGCAATTACATACGGAACTGTACAGTGATCATCGAGGAATTCTGATAGATGTAGCATTAAGAGGAATGGAGAACATCTAAAAACATCAGCGTGGATTATCGACGAGTCGATTGGAGATAGCAAAAATTATATGTTGAAAGAGATGGAGCGGATTTTGGAAGAAACTAGTAGAACAATAGACGCACGGGTATATGCGCTGCAGCTGGCAATTGTGTGGGAGTGTGCTAAATATATTCCGAGGAGGAGGAGAGTAGGGAAAAGGGAGTTATGATGGACGTTGGAACTAAGCAGAGAGAAACGTGAAATTAACAGTTTAGGACATCAGTTACAGCGTTCAAAACGACGAAAAGTATTTATGCAAATTTTTGGATACTTAGAAAATGTGAGTGATATTGTAAAAATCTTTGGGTTTTCTGACTTGTTAACTAACATTATTGTGTTGCTGCGAGCTCCCCCCCCCCCACCTCAAAAGAAAGAAAACTGTTCCGCTGTATCTGAGTTATCAAAACGTTTAAAATGTTGGAGTCATTATTTAGTAAAAGTATTTTGAAGTCATTTTCTTTCAGATGTTTCACATTAAAAATGTATTTCATAAAATCTTCCCCGTTTTTTCCATATTTTCTATAAAATATAAGAAGTTGAAAGTGAATTAAACTTAGATTTGTAAAACAAATGTATAAATAAGGTCACCGTTTGGTATTAATATAAAATAAATAATTCTATTGACGCCTTTCACAAAATCCATTTCTTAATGTACTGATAATACTTTCCATTGAGAAATCATTTTTTTATATTTGTCAATAATGGGGTTAAAGAATTGATCTGAGCAATACGGCTTACACTGTTCTATATGTAGATGTGATGTTAAATTAATTAATGTATTATTACACTATTAAAAATAAGATAAAATTCCAGAATAATAAAACGTTTTGAAAAACCTGAATTAGAAAAACGATATGTGGATATTCACGAGAACCGGCAATACATTTTTTGAATAAATTAATAATAATGTACGGGAATTTTTGTATAGTAAATTGTACAGTGGTTTTTCTCTGTAGATAATGATTAAAGAAAAGTTAAATTGTGAAGTTCACTTCTCGTGGGTTGTATAACTCAGTAAAATTTCATTTTCAAGTTAAACTATTTGCGAAGAACAATGTAATAATTTGAGGACTTTAATAGAGGAAATGAACGTTAAAAGAACTTTGAAAGAGGAAATGGGAACATAACATGCTCGCATAATTTTCTAATTAAAGTGTGATCCGAACTAAACCACAAATTAATCTTTAAAATTGTCTGAGTAAATGGAACAGAATTTTCTGCGCTTTCACATCTATCATTAGATTTTTTTCTTCTACGACATTCCACTTACGTTATTTGACTGTGCTTAGTCAGCTAAAATAAAACCAGGAGCCCATTTAACACGTAAATTTCCCAAGATTTTGCAGAAGTGGAAAAGAAACATTGACCTCTAAATCCTTATTTAATGCCTTTCTTGTTTTCATTGCTCGTGTTAATGGTGGAAGTGAAATCATAATCGACCATTACCCCGCCTGCAGTTACTAATTTGTGGATTCGTAATTTCGTACTTCCGTGATGACCCTTAAAGCAATGAAGGACTCCTCTCCTCGGAAGTTGCCTCTGTCCGGAAGTCCACTGTTTTCGAGGAACTGCAAGGGCGCTAAGAGTCTCCTCGATTTCAACTCTAATTGAGTACTTTCTTCTGAGAACTTCTTCTCGTAAGGGGTTGGGGAATAAAAATCTTCCCGAATACCAAACTAGCGACCATTTTGCTCTAAATTATACAGAAAGAAGGTGGACTAGGTTGTTAACGCTTCCCTTTCTCTCCACACCTTCCCGGTCTCTGTTGAGAGGGAAGATAAGTAACTCGGGGGTAGAGAGCCTTAATTCTTAGTTCGCGTGACGGTAGATCAACGTCCACTGGTCGCCTCTCTTCCCCGCACGTGTCACCCCCTAGGTGACCACGCCTCCATCCTCTTAGCCAACTGAGGCCCACACCCATCAGTGGGAGGAGATCTTTGAAGAAAATTCCCTCCACAATATGCACTAGACGAATCTTCCGGGGTTGAAATCGAGAACGCTTGTAAAAATTCGAATTATGGATCCAGTTTCATTATCGGTTTACTAATCATAAAAATAAATTAGACCGGATTATTTTCAGTTCTAGTTATAAATTGAGTGTTCCCAGGAAATAATTATTATATATTGACGTAATGAAAGTATTTAATTTATATGATGATTTATTAGTGGTCTTACACAAATTAATATTCAATGTAATTTCGTTTACATTTGTTGTCGGTTACACAGGTAAATTACACTCCCATTAAACACATTCTTTAATTATAATAAATACCATTAAAATGCAATTGTATAAACTTTATTAGAATTAGTTCAATCAATTTTGTTGTTGGACTATTAGATATGGAACGAAAATTTCTCTTTCAATTTCTACTCAGACTCAGATTATATCTTGAAAAACGTGTTGAGTTCCGTTTCTCAGCTTGGTGGGCAAATATCCTCTTCTGTTGTGTATGATGGAATCATGTTCTCACAACTTCCTTTTGTTTGAAGATTCATTACATCCTAGTATGATTTTTATTCACAGTGAAGCAGTCAATAAGCTGGCAAAAGCATTATTTTTATTCTTTCACTATCCATTACTAAAAGGATTTTACATGGCATTTACCAACTAAAAGGATTTTTTAAATGTCTCTATTTACCAAGCGAGAGTTCTTTTTGTTCAAGTATCTGCACCACAACAGAAGACTGGAACGGAAATGCTAAAGCATTCCCATGCCTACGGAAGTATTATATTTTAAATTATACTTATTTATATACGGTCTACAGTTTGAGATTGTTGGTTGCATGAGTTAGGGTGTTGATTTTTCTTTATTCTAAAATTTAAATTAACTTGGTTTTTAAATCAAGAGAAAAATGAAATATAAAATAATAGATATAAGCTTCATTGTATTGATGGCAAACACAACAAAAATAAAAAGGGGTTATTTGATTTTCATTATATTGGATCCGTTAATTTACATACATTTACGTATGTTCCTTTCTTTTGGAGAGTGAACATTCTAGAAACTTAGTACCTTTTGATTTTTAAATACCAAAATTATTTTAAAATACGTTTTTAAGTCTAAACAAATACCTGCCTAAACTTTACGCGAGATTTTGTTACTTCTTGCGGTCATATTTAATTGTAACTTACTTTGGCGTATTTTGAACACAGTAAGGCATTGATTTGTACCTTCTCTTGTGAAGTGTTTAAGTTTACTCCGGGAACTATTGAGTTTTAATTTACTCCTTAATTCCAGTAAAGTGTATATGAGAGCCCATCCAGTTTTTAAAAACCGCTGCAAGTATCATTTTTCACACTACATTCTCTATTTTTGGCACCTTGGAACAAATTCTCAGATTTCTTGTACCTTAGGCAAATCTTAAATATAAAATCAATGAGCAATTTTATGTTATTATAACTATATGCTGTGGAAGTTAACTTCATTCCATGCACCTAGAAAAACGAATACTTTTATTATCATTAGTGCGTTGATGGATTATATTAATGATTTGCTGCAGGTTGCTATAAAAGTCGGAAAAATACACAACATTTTATTAGACATATACTCAGTTGAAATGGATTCTTGGAGGATCTGACATCCATTGAATGGAATTTACATTTTGGTGAAAATGTTGTAAGCTGGTATTCAAAGATGGTTTTTGAAACGAATATTTTCAAAATTCTGCATGTTTGCGTGAAGAGTGCTAATGATAAATGATGTGGTGGCTCACATATTGGAAATATTAACGTCACTAACCTCTGTAATAGTCAACACAATAAATTCGGATATGATGATTTATTACGGAATTATTGGATTGAATTGAAGGATGAAAGTATGTTCCGAAACATTCACGACTAATGAGGAATATGAGTCCCATACAAAAAAAGGGGAACACTATTCACGTTCTTAGAATATCATTTTTATCACCCAATTTTTTGCAGTACTTTTGCCACTGCTGAGAACAGTTTTACATGTCAGGTATTGGTACAAAACATAATGGAAACATCAAGTTTGTGTGTGATTGAAAACCAGCGTTTGACGTTTTCACGTGAAACCTGATGGAGAAATTGAGCTGCCCAGTTGGCATTTATTGAAAGAAATGGAAGAAAAAAACGCAATAATACCACTTTCAAGTTATAATTTTTGTTCCTGTAAGCATAAACGATTTTTTGGATATTTGTCTGGGATATAGTTTGAAAAGTTAAGGGCTCTTTACTCTATTGCCATATACTTCCTCCATTACAGTCCTTCAAAATTTCATGATATAGAACAACGTCTCTCAAAATATAAAGTAATTAAATTTACAATAATATCATAATAATAATTATATCCATAATCACTTGTATAGATGTGGGGATTGGAATATACAAGTTCAATTCGGAATTTTGGGCATTTGAAAGGTCTACATGAAAAGTAAAGTGACATTTCACTCTATTGAACTCCACATACCGTACGTTGTTTGTCTGTCGTTAGCATTCCAGGATACTGTGATATAACGAAATACAATGTATATAATGTATATAATACATGGATTTGTGACTACATGTGTCATTGTTTCGGAAGGAAAATATTGTATCAAAATGTAGCTCTTAAAAACCACCCTTTGAAGAGCAGTCCATTATACTCACCGGTAATTACAGTTTGTATTGCGGAAACGTTTATCAACGTTATTCGTATGAATTTAATTAAATGACTCGTTTCACGAACAATACATTTTGCGGCAAAACAAAAAATACTGATATTAATTAATTACTCGATTTATTAATCAAACAAACTACCCTGTAATTGTGAAAAGTGCTAGAAGCACATTTGTGAGAAAATAATTTTAAAAAACCGTTCGATCTTTTTGATTATATGATAGAATTAATACAATAATATATAGTTTAGGAAATATTTGACATTTAGTTTTGAACAAAATATCTTAATCGATATTTCTGTAGCATTATGTCACTGTGTCATGAAATTTAAGTGAACAATGGCGTATGAATGATTCATAAATTATACACATAATATTGACAATCAATATTTTATAAACAAAGTTTTGTACAGAAAACAATGCACTCGCCTGTTTTTACTATTGTATCTCTAAAAATTAATGAAATTTTAAATATACATATTAATTTATTTCAATTAAAAACATATATGGATAACTTTACTAATTAAACTTTTTTAATACTATTGATTGAAAAACGATTTCAATGCTTTGAATTTGACATTTATTCAAATTTCATCCAGCACCTCTTTTCATTGTCTGAATTTATATTATGTAGAACTTCGGAAAACAAATTTGGTTGAATTATTATTAACAATACAAAAAATATCTCCACAGGATTTGCTTTTGAGGAAGAAATAATGATTTAATGGAGATATTTGATATTTTTTTAGCATCGTACTACATGTCTCAAGTTAATTATTACAACAAGATTACTAACAATTTGATACATTTAAAGTCTTTTAGTACTTTTTTCCTTATTCGCTTTGTTCCAACAAGTATACTGATTTTAATACTATAACAAGATAAGCTCTATTTTTCTTTTCTTTCTTCCCATTTGACATTTGAAGGATAACGAGAAGATGCATAGTTTCTATTATAAGGTATGTGGAATAATATATTTTATCTGTGAATACACAATAGTAATTTTCGATGAACCTATGTTTATTCTGTTGCGATTGTATCTATTGAATTTTTACTACGTTGATGTCATTCTAGCAGCCAGGGTATCGTTACATTTTAAATAGGGCTATTTACACGCCCTTTACACCTTGGCGCGGTAACGCGAACTGAATAGTAACACTAGAACTGTCCATTGTATGGATACGAAAACAGACCTCTGGTGTCGAATATTCAGAGGTGAACTTATCAGTGGCGAGCCGAGCACGCCGACAGCATAGCAAAAGTCGTTCTCTTATTCGCCTACTCGGAGTATAAGGGGAGAATCTGCATTTACATAATAGTCCTACCCCATTCAAAAGCGCTGCTAATGCAGCGGTATAAATGAAACGTGACAAGAATCCGACCAAGTGTCCCGCGCCAGGGATGCGCCTCTAAATATAAAGAGAAACGATTGCGCAGCACACTTCAATGCAGGGGGCGAGTGTGTGTCGCACAGTAGCCGTTACTCGCATGAATATTTAATTTTCACATTGTTTGCATTAATGTATGCTTAATGACATTGACAGTGGAGAGATCGACCAATGCCAATGACCACTCTGTATTCGAACAAATATTGAATGTGGGCCACATATCTGCACCTCCGAAGTATGCATTATTCAAACTTTACTAGCGTCCGCGTTTGCAGGAAAATGCATTCGTGTTCATTGAATGCGATGTTGGACGAAGAAATTTGAAGTCGGAAGGAGATTGAAGGTCCTATTTTCTCGCTAAATTAAAATATTTTATTGCTTTTACTAATTGAACAAGGCATCTATCAAACCAAATGTTTTATAATTAGATCTTTCTGCTTCTTATTCTGTATTGACGATTAAACCAATTCTCCCCAAAACTATTTAACTTACTGTGGTTTTGGAATTTTATAGTATTGTAGTGTAGGATGAACATTTGTTTTTCAAAAATACTGTTTATTCTTAACCCTCTTATACGTTCGTAAATTCTTCTCGTGATATATTCCTTTAAACGATTTAAAATATGAGTTATAAATTATTTGTTCTGTTATTTTTTTGTTTTCCGCTAACGTATACCTCAAAATATAAATTTAAACATTATAGGAATCGTGCATTTTCGACAAGATTTGAGAAGAGAAGAAAATAATTGTCATGTAAATCGTGTGGGTGCAAACACTATTTGATAAATTACATTGATTGGGTTATTTATTAACGACATAATTGTATTGGGCAATGTGTGGTGTGACTGTATCTCAACTAGAGTGCAACTCGATTCGCACATTTAAGTCCGCATGGAAAACTTAGTCGAAACTAAACAGATACCAACTCTCGTCCCCCTGGGTTTAAATTACTGACTGTTTGATGCAGTGAACGGAAATTACACTTGAGAGGATGTTACCAGGTGAACCTCCGTCACAATAAGTCAGGTTCGATTCGACGCCGCTTGTAGTCCAAACGTCGAGAAAAGTTACACTCCGCTTGATCGTTCGCTTGTAATTTATGGTGCGTGTGCCCGTTTCAACCTCGATGTAATGGAATTGACTGATGCCTCGAATCCTGATATTGCCCACAATATAGCTACTTTAATGAACAGACATTATTTAACCTCGGATACTAGCTCCGGATAAGCACTGGGTCGGACACGATTGTGAGTCAATGCACTCCTACCTCCGGTCACTGATGAGCGCGTTGGGTTGGGGCTTCCAACTGTCACGGTCACATTGACCTTCCTCGAAATGAAAGTGCAGGCTTAACCCAGTGGACAGGGGACTCCAAGAGTATGTTAGTGTGTTTACGGTTGCCATGCTTTTTACACATAGAGAAAATGATATTATAAAAAGGTATGCATTTTACTAGGATTGTTCTACAGAAATGTGCAAACTAATGTCCAAAACGTCCTATCTTGTTAGATTAAGATTTTTTCAATATCTTAATATTTTGCTTCTACAACATATTGCTACAAATGAATTATGTAATTTGATATCATCAGATTCAATGTGGATAGTAATTCACGACTATCAAGGTAATTTTACAGGTATGGTTGATGTGGTGGCAACCATGTGGGTTCCCACCAAAACTAATGTAACGTGCTTCATTGCTCAATAAGCTCAGTTGTTCAGTGTACGCACGTTGGAACTGTTGAAAATGTAATGTGCTTGAACCTGACTCCTTTGTGTGCCGTAAAGTTCCCTATTTCCGCAGAATCATCCTCAATTCGAAGTGGAATTAAATCACTAAAATTTCCGAAATTGCCATAGAATTATATATATTTACATTGATTTCAACTTAAAAAATATACTTCACCCACCATTCATGTGGTGTAATTGCAATAGTTTTTGATAACGAAATACATTGCAGATTATGGAAAAAATACTTCCGGAAATAGTTTGAATTTTAAATCACGAATATATTAGAAATTTAGTTTACTTTGTAGAAGATTTTTGGAAGGATTTATACATCAGTTTTATCTATATGTCACCGAACATTTCAAAAAGATATTTTACTTTATGAGATGTGTTGCATAAATCACGCTCGGTCACCATACTAACACGTCCTTGTGTAATTCATGCAAGTCAAACGTGATCCTGAATATTGTCCTATATTATCAACTGATATATACTAATTAAATCATATTTTTTCTTCATTATAATTCATAATATTGTGTTCTAAACTGTTCGAATAAAAATTAATAAGAAATAGTACACATCTCAGTGATTTGAATAACTTGGAGTGCTAGTCGCACCTTAAAACGTTGAAATTGTAATCAAAATTTTCACTCCGTTTGGCAGTTGGCTGTTCTAATTATATAGATAGATGTTTATTTACAAAAATACAATATAATTAGAAAATAAAGTTGGAAACCTTTACCTTACCTTGACATCCAGTTTCAGGAGATCGGGTTCACAATACTAAAAGTGGTACAAGGGTCCTCTGCTCTAAAATTGTCTTTTATGCTATGATAAAACAGTGATGAACATGTAGTGTTACTATTACATTAATACACTACTCTTACTTTTCAAAATGTCTAAAAACTAAATTAAAAGTCTATTTACAATTTAGAAAATATGATTGGAATTATTAAATGGAAGAATATAATGAAATCAAATGCTATAAACTATAATTACACTCTCGTAATATTACGATACATTCAGTGAATCTGCAAGCAAGAATAAACCCTTTACAAACAGAAATTATGGCTAAGAAAAACTAAATAACACTGTAAGGTGAATATAAACAAATAACACGTACATTCACTTAAACATTGCAGTAACTACTTTCATTGTAGTGCTACTGATTCTTTATGACCAACCGATTTTTAATATCGTTTTAAGCTTGGAAAAAATAGTAATTCAAATTGATAGGTGGTAATAAATTGAATAATTTTGGGTCAATAAACAAGAATGATATTTTAAACAAACAAGAAGTATAATACAATTAATAATTATGTTTTATATAGTACTTAAGAATATGCGTCTCTTTCAAGCAGTAAATGGTGCATGGGTAGTGTGTCCGGTTCTTTATCCTGATCGAAACCTTTCTCTGATAAAATATTTTGCCTCGGGCTATTCTGACCATTGTATTTATATTTGGGTACAGTTTCGGAATGAACAAGCTATATGATCAAAACATGCAATGTAATCACAAAATGTAAGCCAATGAGCAAGACCGCGAGTTAAACTTATTATATAATGGACTCAGGTTTAAACTTATTATATAATGGGCTCATGTAGCTAACTGTAATAGAATAAAAAGAAATTTTTGGAAAATTTCTGAAATTTTCTCTGCAATCTTATTTTCTTCACATTGTATGAAATATTCAATAACACTTCATTTATCAGAATTATAACGTAAAGACGAAACAACATAATGGATAAAATTTCTCTCGCAAACATAACTTCTGATGCGTCACGATACGAACAATGATAATGGGAAATTGCAATGAATGTTAATAATAACTTGACTCTTTATTCCGTACAACAAAAAATTGAATTTAGTTATCTGGTAAAAAAAGCGCATGTGAAATCGGACGACAAAAATGTTGGAGAAAATCTTGGATAAAAGTAACTCAAAATATGCATTTTATATAAAAATGTATTAGAAGGTAAATGATTTGGAAGAATCCATGAATATGATACATGACGATGTTAATGCAAGCTTCGCAGTGGATTGTCTCATATCGTCAATTATACCGAGGTCCTCATTTGGCGACCCCTAGGGTGCTTTTTTTTTATTAAAATGGTGGTGACTCTGGCGTGGGAACTAAACTCATCTATCAGTGAGGCAATATCGTCATGACACATGCGACAGACGTGACTTTGACGAGATTTTGGCTCCGATATGAGAAAAATTGGATTACGTAGGTTTTGTAAAAGCTTGCATAATTTCAGTTTAAAACCGAGCCAAAACCATGTACGGCTGGACGAGAGAGATAATTTTATTTTTAGACGCATTTAAACTATACCAAAATGTTTCATTTTTATTTCTACAAATTTTACATTATTTAGTAATGTTGGCGGGAACACATTTCGATTTGGTGCGAAGAGCTGTAAGTTATCAAAATTCGACAGGAGATACTACGAGGTTGAAAGACAGAATTGTTCATTTCCACGTAAAATAACGTAGTTTGATTTTACCAGTGTGTGTTGAATATACTAATCAATTTATTATGCGGCTTGGAAGATTCTTCTATTGCAAAGAGTTCAATAACTCCATGATAAACTTAAGTTCGTTTAATATAATGGAAACTTTGTGCGAGGAATAGGATAAGCTGTGATAATATAGTTCAACGGAGTTATAATTTATACGATGTAATTCAACGAAGTTATAACTCAGAAAAATACTTTTTTTAAAACACAAAGTCTATTGAAACGTTTAAGGTTTGTATTTGTATTTTCTTGTACTTTATATTTATTGAATTATTTTCTACCTCAAAATTTTTCTCTGGAGTGAAGTTGTGTTGAATATTTGCTGCATATAAGAGATGCAGAGAGTTCTGAATTCCATTCTCGCATCTTCTATCATTTCACAGTTATGAGGTATTTTTCTCAATATTCTTTTGCGTACATAATGATGAATGTACTTCGCATTCCTGATTATTCTTAAACGACACATTGTCGGTTTATTATGATATAATGCAAGTTCTTAAGGTTATTGTAAATAAGAAAGAAAGGATACTTTTTTCATTTTGATGTAAGTAAAATGACGAGTTTTTTACTCGCGTATTACCTTATGACATGATAATTTATCTAAAATATAATAGTTTGTAGTAATAACAAACAAAAACTCTGAAAATTGCTGTAATTTTTGTTATTTTAAATTGAAACATCAATATTTTGTTATTATACAAGAAATGCGGCTTTTGTAAGCAATCGGTATTTTGCTTGAAATAGGGTATATCTACTCCCCAGCAAACAGTAATCCATCACTTTTTATTCATTAAATTTATATTTATTAATGCAATAACATATCATTCTATGAAAACAATCACTTATGAATTATTTTTTAATGTTGATTTGAATATGATAGTTATTATTCAAGAATATTATTTTTATCACGGATGATTCAATCGCTTCTAGTCAAGCTACTGAAGAACCAATACATACACAAGCATGTAAAATTAATCCGTAAACATTTATATACGTCACTCAGTCATTGAAAACATTCTTTAATTTTTCTATTGATGTTTAAATATTTATCGCTGTGATATTTTGAGTATTCAATGAACGAAAAATGATAAAGCAACTGAATGGTTTGTTTACCTGAATCGGGAATATTTCCTATGACTTCATTATCTGAAAAAGAGGAGCTAAAGCTGTACACCGAAATGAAGACTTAATTTAATATGATTAAATTTTATTTATATGAAATCCTATGTTTTATTTCAGTGAATGTTATGAAAACAATTGGGTACAAGCGAACGCTTATTTAAGTCCCTGAAATATTTTTCATAGAATTACGAAGTGAACTTCACCGGAATGAATATCGCATCAAATACCATAAATTTTTGCTCTTGTCCACGATTTTGCAATACGTAAAGTGTAATGAGATATCAATCCGAACGAGATAAAAAATACGTTCGACTTTTAGATTCTCGTATTTCATAAGTATTTGTATGGAAACACGCACTGGAAAACTGCACTGCGGGAGTTCCGAGAGCGTACGTTGCAATTGTTGTACTTTTAAATTCCGTCATTCGTTTGACTAAAAAGTTAAATGTAAAACATTGCTTCTTTAAGTTTTCAAAGAAAGCAAAGGTGTTCATAGGAAATTACCATCACCGACCAAATAATTTTTATATGCAAATTTGTATGTGATATATTATACGTTTTACGATCAAGCGCCTGGAATGCCACTACCAATTTTTACTTCTGATTTCTTTTAATTTCATACTGTAAACTTTCTGTGAAGGATTGACATTTAATTTTTACCATATTTATTCATATACTTTCTTTAATTTATGGTTATTATGTTATGGTTGATTATTTATAGTTAGAATATTACGTACGGTACGTTTTCATTGCACTCCAATAACATCAAATGCTTTCTCCGAAGTCAATCTTCTCCAGATATTCGCGAATGTTATGACGCATAATTATGTGATGAATGTAAGAAATGTTTATTCATTTAATGATTTATATACCTAGCCTTGTACCTTACATTGGTTTTCAAGGATTCTTGAATTCTAATGAAAAACTGTCTTCTTTGATTTCACTTTATTTACACATAATGCATTAATCCGCCAATGGGAACCTTGGTCAAAAATTCATGTTGAACCTGGCAGATCTATTTGACTTAAAATAAATCTTGACCTATTTTGGTCTGCCCATCGTGGCAATATCCAAGGCTTTCCTTCGTGAAAAATTGAGAACTCCGGACCAACAATTTATTTGTTCATGTTTCTGTATGTCTTTATATCCACCACATAGAACTGAAAAATAGGTAAGTAGCTTTAAAATTAGACACTTCAGTCGGATAAGATCATCTAACAATATTTTAAAATTCACTTGATATGTTTAAAATTTATTTCTTTGTGTTCTCCACTGTGCGTTTAAGTGCACCGTGAAGCGATCGATGGTTTTGAAATTTGGTTTGAATTTTATTCTAAAAACATAAATTGTGATTTATAGTAAATACTTGTACCAAAATCTCAAAATTCACGCAAAAATACCAATGGATAGTCTCCAGTAAAATTCTTTCACAAAGGAAGTCCAATATATTTCGTTTCGCTATTTAGGGCCTTCAAAGAAATCAATATCTCGGTTAATTTAGGGGTGTCTGGTTTCTGAAGGAAAGGCAAAAATTACTTATTGTCTTATGTTACAAAAAGTTGATCTATTTTGACCATTTTCGTCTTTCAAAAATGACATGAATGTTTAATATATATTCAATTCGAATGACATGAATGTTTAAAGATATAAATATTATATGCAATAACCTATTATGTAGCAAAATGAATTGGGAATAAAGTCTCCTTATTTGAGCATCGGTTATAAAAGTATCTTTATCTATCTTAATTCTCTAGAATACTTTTTGTTTCTCTAGAGGAATTCATGTATCTCTGATATATTATTATGACATTTTTTAACCTTGTTAGAAACATATTAATATAATATTAACTACCAGTTAACATGAAGGACGACGGAAAATATCACATTTTCATTCCTTTACGTAAATATTCTCAACAATGTCTCAACCTGTCTCTCCAACTCTATTAAGGTTTTTGAAAATAACAGAAGGCAATGACATGTAATTGAACAGTGACGAAACAAATAACTACGGCAGGTCGGTTTTGTTTTGTCGAAAAAAAGCAAAACTGCCTGGCCGAATTTGGAATGAGATTGTGCGATAAACAAGAGTCCCGTTATCGTGTACGCCATTCATTTGTCATCAAATGCGCCTCCGTCAAATTACGTACTTCCGGAATGATCACGTGTCGTAAAAGCTATTTGCAAAAAGCATTCCGTCGATCCAAGCACCTCCCCTAACCCACGTTCCCATTTCCCACTTCCTGTTGGAATGTGGCGTCGCGACGCACGACGAACACACGGAAGATAAAATGGGTGACAGATAACAGAGCTCGTTTGGGGATAAAGAGAAAAATTGCGAGAACGGGAAAATCAGGGAGGTACAACTCTTGGAAGTCACTGGCGAGTTCTTGTTTTGTAGTGTTTAACGCCATCTTTAACAGTCTCAATCTCCTCAGAACCTTATTTGCTTTACATGTTTACGGGAAGGCTTATTCTATATCATATTCTTACTTTTATAATATATCGTAACTTACCTTGTGGTCGTTTCTGGTATCTTTTTGCTTCAAGACTAACTCAAAAGATGTGATTTTAGAGAACATGCTTTGTGCTCAGAGGTTATGGTGACATTAATATCTCATCCCCATCTGAAGAATGTAATTTCCAATAAACATACAGCTCAATACAATATATGTAATATCACTCACTTTGAATTGTTACACTTGCAGCACAAGAATAACACACAGTAGTTGTGGGCTAAGCACTATATTTTCATATCATTGTAATACATCAAATACACAACTTTCATTTTACATGAAAAAAATATAATAAAGTAAATTTTATATACACACAATCCTTTAAATTAATTTACTTTACTTCAGCTTTTCTCACATAGCATTCTATTTTTTTTTAAATTCACCGATGGTTCATGAATATTTAAACATACACATCAATAACAGTAGAATACATCGCAAAAGATCCCTTGACCAACACTTGTAGCTTATAACGGAGCAACAAAAAGAAATAATAGTAAAAAACAATAATTTTTTTATGAAAATAAGTCTCATACTATGAACACTTTACCACCTCTGTCAATTATTATCTAAAGGAATAAGCTGCAAACCTCGCAGAAAATAATATTTTTTCACACCAATGAATATAAGTCATACACATGAACCAGGATATTATAGTTCTGACGATTGATTCAATGTAAATATACACATGTTTTTCAGTTCAACAACGATTAAAGTAATTTTTACCTAATAAGAAATACATTCTACAAATATCTATTGTTTTTGAATTTTTATACACCTCGCAGCATTAGACTCCAATACAAATTATAGATAATATCCCACGAGAAAATACCTGAGCTGAACTCTGGAAATGGAGGGTCAAGTAGTGCTACGCGCTAAAACAATGATTAGACCAATTTAACATTATGGTAACATCCTAAACTTTTTCATCGTGTGTCCTTCCGCCAATGCTGCTACCTCCGCCATCGCCTCCATCTTCACACTTTAACAGATTTTCTTAAAACGTAATCGCCGGGACTAACAAACCTAACATCGCCGACTGTGACCGAACAATTGTATATTATTGTTCATATTCATTATAATATAATCATTATAATTATCATACCCTAACATACTAATATAACTAATGGCGGAGAGGAGAAAATAGTGCGGAACAATATTTCTTTATAATTACCGTAAATATGAAGAGCGAAGAATACAACTTATATTTTCGGAATCGCAATAATACTTGTAGTAATATGGCATCAATGTTTTTTTCGAACGTTGATGTTACCATATTGTTATATTTGGCCTAATGATTGTTCCTTGTATGTAACATCTGATGATGACCCGCACCTGTGGTCGAAACGTTATGAGGTAATTTGTACTTTTTGTAAATACTGCATCTCTATAATGAATGGAGTCAATTTTTTTACACTTATTAACAACTTTTAACAGTCGCCATCATGATAAATTAAAACGGAAAACATTTGCTTCATATCATAAGAAAGTGTTGGGTTGCAAAGATGTCTGTCTGTGGCACTCGCCCTGAGGTCATGACTTTTATCTGCCCTATGAAATATTTCACGTTGAAGCAATGCACAACACTCGCGCTATGGAATGATAATTGACACATTTCCAAATTGTACGGAGGTCACATCAGGATAGGGTCAGATGAGGGAAAAGGGTAACCAAAGGATGCTTGCAAGGAGACCTCGTTTGCAGATTGCATCATAATTTCGAAGGTAGGAAATGAAAAGGACTTTCTCTTAGGACGGTCCTATACTTATAACCTTAATTTGCATAAAACAAACATCTTTCAGATTTTATAAGCCCGTTGAGACATTTCACTGTACTCACATTACCAGAGAATTGGTCAGTTAAAAATTGTAATCAACGACAAGGTTTGAACATTCACCAGTATTTTTATTTAATAATATTGATACGATTACAACAACAAAGTTGCAATTGGAACTATGAGTTTTCGTTGTCTACTTTTCTTTCAAATTAATTCCACAGACTTTTTGAAAATATTACTCTATCGATATTATTGCATTTCCTGAAAACCAAACTTGAAGCTGGAGTTTATAACCTAATAATAATAGCCTTTGCCTCTGAAACACTTATGAACTTTGTACTAGTCATTCTTATTTTCTGAGAAAAGTTTAACAACTTGCTACATAAAGAAATACTGAAATCACAAACTACACTGTCACTATGGAACAACCTGATAACGCGTTGTAGTGAATTAGCTAAAACCGAAGAAACACAAACACCACCACCATACAATCTATAGGCCATAATAATGCTTAATCTATAGACATAATACATATTAACCGTTTTATTACAGGCATCACTTGTATATACTTGAATGAAACTTGCATTACATGCTGAATACTTATTTGCAAACTCCAGTCCTCTACATTGCGCGAAATCTTTTAAACACATCGATAATATACGAAGTGGCTACACTACGGAACGAAAACAGTGATATTATTCGTGGAGTTACTATATTTTTAGAATGACTATATAGCTCATAGAACACAAATGAATTATGCCTGAAGATTCCTTGGTTAATGAGTAATAAAGTGATAAAATCAAATTTATATTTGAGAATAATCCGACGTTCAAATTTTTAAATTGCGCCAATAATGACAAATTAACGTAATTTCGGCAGGTTATGTATATGGGCATCTCCAGAAATTAAGTTAGATTTGCTACCAGGGTAGAAACTTGTTTTAAATTGTATTACATTAAAAAATAATTAATACCTAATTTTTATTTATTTCTCTCTCTCGTGCTCAAAGTTTTTGATTTTATGAGACACGCGTCAAAAGATTAACATAAAAAATGATGCTGATCCGTATATTTTTTTATTTCTTGTGAACATGAAACCAAAATGTCACTTTGCGCAGATGTTTTAATGAAGTCAGAATATTTTTTAAAAACTATCCATTGATTTTCAGGCACATAGCAAGAGAGGAACCCCGGAACCCCAAGTCTGTCAATTAAAAAAAAAATGTAATAAAAATATTTTATTTATTTTCAATAGTGTTTATTTATTATTTGTATCATAATAATATGATTTATAAAACAAATATTTAAAATACTTCATGAACATGTTCTTAAAGTTAGCTTTAATGACTGTGTGTTGGAAAGTCGGATTCCCTCCGAAATTAATTTGTCAGAGAGTAAATTTAGAATAGTGTTGCCAAAATGTGGATGCAACATATTTATGAACTTTAGTTGTTTTTATATGGTATATTTAAATGTTCTGTAATGACCATTGAATACAGAATAAATAAAATACAGTAAAATGATTTATATTAAAATCATTAATCGGGTGAAAACAACGAAATGTTCAGCTTGTTCACCAAAATGACTTTCAGTAGCCTCTCCTCTAGAATGTTCTACGGTGACCTTTCCTCAAACTTCCGTAGTTTGAAGGCGTCTTCACTGATTAGATGGGTCGAGGTCATGAAAGTGAATTCGGAGACTGGCGTGAAAGTTGTTTGCTTCGCGCTGCCACCCATACCCCAAAAGATAACGAGTTCGGAAAGGCATTTTCCTTCCTTACCCCACTCACCCGCCTAGGATTATCCTGTGTTTCAGGCGTTTGTTAGATTCGGTGCTTCACTCTCTTTCACTAAAATTCCGGACGTCTCCGAGTGCGTTCTCCCTCACCCTTCATATTGGAGAATTGTCAAGAATTTTTCTTGGAGATTTGGTTTCGTCAACAATATCCCAATTTTAGCTTCATTTCTTATTTAATTGTGCTTTAGAACTGGTAGGTAATCCTAAAATTGTGGTTTCCACATTTTAAGAATTTTGGAAGAAATGATTGTTTATACGACAGCGCTAATTAGGAAACAATTCGCATGTTTTACGCAATGTTGTAAATATTTAATAAGAAAGTAACTTTCAATTGTTCCTCGGTTCCCGTCCAGTTGCATTTACGTGCTTGGGTTGTTGGGCGCAAAAATAATATTGTGATAAACTCTCTCGATATTGAACCGTGAAGTGAATCGTAATACACCATTCATAAATAAACCAATATATTACACAAACAAAATAATTATTTTCAAGCAGTATAAAAGACAAAAATTTCGATAAATATAAAGAAAGATGAATTATTAACACTGCCGCTCAATAGTTGATACACGAGCAGAACTCATGTATCAAATTATATACCTCCAGCACAGGTACAAATTCTTCGTCGAGCGTGAGCCAAGACAACTGTAACGTATACGATCGCATCCCTTCACAAATCAATGCTGCGGGGAAACTGCACAACGATCAATTACTTAGACTATTATCACTGTGGATCATATTTATGAAGTACACCAACATAAGTACAGCGTACCATTATTGGACAGCCTCAGAAAAGACACACAAACTTCGAATCCATGCCAAACCGTCGACCTGAGTAAATTAAGCGCATCATCCAGGGACCCGTAACCACAGACGCCAAACTAAGAACTTACCACGTTATACGCTTACAATTTCATCATTAGTGACCTTTCTAACACAGAAAACTAACTCGCGTCTTCTACCCTCGTAGAAAATTAACTCAAAGCGCCCGTTCTTACACACGCAACTTCCAAAGGAACGTGTCTCTTAATCCTTTCAATAATTTGAGTCCCAACATAATGCGTGTGGTATGTGTATATATAAAATATACCAAAGCGGCATTAATCTTTTTCC
Organism: Laupala kohalensis; assembly: GCA_002313205.1. Lineage (NCBI taxonomy): Eukaryota > Metazoa > Arthropoda > Insecta > Orthoptera > Trigonidiidae > Laupala > Laupala kohalensis. Next base: position 2,193,145 of record NNCF01126148.1, on the reverse strand, counting down.
TCGTAACTGCCGTTACAGTAAATTTCTGTTGCGCTATTTCGCACGTTGAGAAAATAATTCAGCCATGATAAATTGATGATAGAAAATACTGAAATTGAACGTCTCTAAGAAGACCACATTCTTTTACGATGCCAGTATGTAAACGAAGAATGTAATAATTTACATCAAAAGTATTCTACGATAAAACAAGAATAATTAATATTTCACAATAAACAAAATTGTGATTGTTTAATTCATAGAAAAACAATTGAAATTGCAAATAAAATTGTAAGGTAAACAATTAATTATGTATCTCAAACATCTTATGTGATTTCAAGTAGAAACACTATTTAAGTTAAAAATATAATTTATTTATGATATTATTTTTCAAAACCGGAAAAGATACCTTAAAGGGCCATTAAGAACTTATTAAAATTTTATCAATCTGAGATAAAACTTATTTTACATATTGGTTTAAAAAGCTATTTCCAGTAAAGAAAAAGAGGTTTCTTGAAAGAATATAGTGAAGTTATAGTGACACAAGATATAGTTCAACGTATCAGATACCTACGAGTTGTATTTTTCTCTCTAACCTTCTGCAAAGCAACGTCGAAAAACATATGCATTTGCTTCCTTCAAATTACGAGATCACTTCCCGTCTGAAATTTCATCCGCCTCGAGTGCGACGGTTTCAGACCAATACTCCGGCCGTGCTCTTTCTCATCGCTGCTAGAATTCTATAATTGGAAGCTTTGTTGTTGAAGATAGCTCTCTCCGCTGCCTATTGCTCCAGACTCTTTCAGTTTCTCCTCTCTCGTTTAGTGCGGTATCGGCGGGCGACGATGCGACTACGACAGATAGGAGATCGATTCCTATCACTTCGAGGTGAGGCTGCTAAAGCAGCTGACGGAATAGCGTGGATTGAAGCATTTATTCGTTGTTTTTTGTTTCAAAGATCAGATCACAGCAAAACAGACATCGATCACTTAGCTCTAGAAACTACTGTAAATGTGTCACGGAAAATGTGTCGCTCCTAAGTTATTGGTTGGTTTTCAGGGATACCATGCTTCTATTTAAATATTTATTTAAGGTACATAATCTTTATACAAGGTTTGCCAAAAATAAGACGTTTTATTTCTTCAATGAAATAATGTTTCATTCTACATTATTTACTCAGTAATGGGGTATTCATGTCATTTCAGACTCCACTTTTTTCTGTTCTCAACAATTTGAATTGTTTTCTTTACTTATTCTAGTTATGATACTGTGAATTTTTCCTCAGTTTTCTAAAAAAAATAGTTTTGTTGTTTATGAAGAAAAGAAAACTAGAATGATGTAAAGAATAGCTATTATTAACCTATTTGAACACAGTAACATATGTGATAACTTTCGGTCATGTGAAAATGGCGACGAGCCTGAAATCGATTCCGAGACTTCTGCTTTGATAGCAGGGGTGTTAACCACTACACCACCCATTCGCATTCCACAACTGTACACCATTTCAACCCAGACCTGGAAAGCCTGAGACACATCCTCACAAATCCTGGAAGGCCTGAGACACATCCTCGTACTGGATATGAGTGAATCAGACGTGCACTTAATTACGGTTTCACACATACCTACAAAGTTTGTAATGCATACATTTTAATAAATATATGCACAGTGGTTAACACCCCTGCGATCAAAGTAGGAGTCCCGGGTTCGATTTCAGGCTCGTCGCCATTTTCACCTGACCGAAAGTTATCATATATCTTCTCCACGTGTAGGGTACACGGAAGAAATATATGCACAGTGACATGGTTTAGCTTTTCCAATGAATTATATATATGATAAATATGTGTATTAAATATGGTACCAAAGTACTATAAATTATCGTAATGAATATTAATTTAAAATTAAAGTTGTAATAATATTTCCAATGCAATATTTTTAATGTAAAGTAATTTATTCAACAGGAATTTTCTGAATGTATGAGACTAATTAATTTTTAATTTTATCTTGATACCCATCTTTTTTATTTCACCTCGTAATAGTAATCACCCCATGCCATAAACCCCTTAATCTTCCTACGATATGTAACGGAATCAATTCCAGAACCCTATGGATTGGATTGCTTGGGATTAGAGCTTTTTCCGTTTATTTTCTGCCTTTGTCGGCGTATTTCCAGAGCAATTTTTTAAAACCTTGCTCGTATCCGCGCCCTTGGAATATTCTCATCGTTTTCATATATCTGGTTTTCAAATTAGTTCCGGTTCGTAGTTTTGTCCACTCTGTAAATTGTACGATGATGTGTCATTAAATTAATCCCACTTCTTGCTGTAACGCTTTTAGAAAATTATGATGGCTACCAACTAGGGAGCATGAAGTGATGGTGTAAATGTAGTTACAATACTACAGTAGAGATATTGGCCGTTAATATCTCTTCATAATCTGACAACATTTTGTTTATAGATTATGAAAATAGAAGTATCGGTTTTCTCAAACTACATTATAATGCATAACCATTGCTTGGAATTAATTAGTGACACAGATTTTTATCTTTTGTTTTATTCAGATTTAAAATCAGTATTTTTCAATGTATCAGCTATCGTAAAAGCATTGATGGAAGTGAATTTTATACGTTAAGTGCGAAAGGTTGTTCTATGTGGAATATATTCCAGCATTTCTTTTCGTATTTTTTTGTCCGACATGAGCAAAAGGACAAAGATTCTTTCCATTAAAAAATAATGGGCAAATGCACATACGAGACTCGAGTCTAAACATGAACGACTTGAAACAAAGTTTAGGATGATAATAAGTTTTCATCAAAATTCGTGGTGAGGATAACGTATTCAAGAGAAAACCAAAGAATCTCTCCAAACATTTAGCTCTCCCAGAGGTACGAAGCGACCGGACGGAGCCCAGCCAGCAGCACTTTGCCAAGGGGGTCGCCGTGCACAGGAAGTTGGGTAGCGCGTACGCATCGATAGCGCGATAAGCAAACTCCATTAGCAGCTCGCGTGGGCGGAAAGGCGTCTGACAAAGGAAGCCGCGATGGAGGACCGGAGCGAGTTAGCTAGCGGCGGTGGTACTGAGGATGCAATGGTAGGAGGGGGTGGGGGATGAGAAATGCGAGGGTGGGAGAGAGGTAGGAAGGAATGACGAAGAATGAATGAACAAGAGGAGGTGTGTAGACGGACTGATGGTAGAAGCGTCAGTGGCGGTTCTAGATGGTAATGGGGGGGGGCGGGAGGTGCTAAAAATTTCATAAAGATTACAATAATAATTATTGTAAATATTATTATAAATAATATTGTAAATATTATTATAAATAATATTGTAAATATTATTATAAATAATATTGTAAATATTATTATAAATATTATAGCGATTTAGTATTTTAATATAATAAATTAATTCAGACAATTAACAAATCATTACATAGTGACCAAGTTTATTAATTGTTTAAAATGACAAATACATATTAAAAGATAAAATACAATTTATCAATTTCAATATTATCTGTTGGAAGTTTAGGTCCAATGGAGGAGGGGGGCTATAGCCCCATTAGCCACCCACCCCATAGATCCTCAACAGAGATCCGTCAAATAGGAATTCCAATATTTTTCTTCTTTTACATGCGGTTTATCTTTTTTGTACTTTCATTGTACATTCGCACTCACCTTGTGTACATTCGATTTTACCTTGTGGGTGGATCCATATGAAATAAGTGTTCGTAAGACCAGTTCCGCATTTTATTTCCGTATCTTTGTATTCATTTCAATTCGCGTTGCTATTCTACTCGAGAAGGAGAGATGGGATGAAGTATGTCACGTAGATTCGACACTTTTTGAACATTTTTTACCGTCACGTAGACATTTGGACAAGTTTCTTCTGCACACAGTTTCAACACTTGTCGTTAATTCACGTCATAAGTCGGGATCACAATTAATAAGCGACAGAAGTTTTCACAAATAAGGAAAAATTCAATTTTCGTCCAATTACATTGCAATTTTCAGATTAATTTTAGATCAACGAATTTTTCAGAAAAGAAAAGAGATTATAATATTATTTTTGCTTGTGCGTGATCTTGAAGTAAAACAATAAACGATAACAACATTAAAGAAGATAAATTAAATAATGTTTTATTTAGTAATTTAATATATGTATTTTTCAGTATTTTATTTTCTGTAAATTTCTTGAGTAAGTTTTTTTCTTCACAGAAAGGACATCATCAGTAAATAGCTAAAAATTGTTGAAAGAATGAGGTCCACAATTTTAATGAGCAAAGTTCTGTTTCCTAATATTTTGATTTTGTATATAATTTTTGTAGGATACAAACAACCCGTTTTCTTTTATTCTCTAAGGTCAATCCAATTAAAATGATGGGCGCCTGCCAAACAACAACCTCTCTGCGACAAAACTCGGAGACAACGTTGGCAATACAGCGCAGGAAGCGTCGTATCCTTTAATCTAGCCTTCTCATGTATCCTCACTCATCGGCTTAAGGGTATCTAAAAGGCTACAATTAATTGTACCTCAGACGAAGCGATTGTGATCTGGTGGTAGTTGCTTCGGTCTCCGGGACCTCTCCATGGAGCCACCGTCGCATTCCCTGCTCAATCTCTCGACTGGGTGGCTTCGCGCCTCCCAGTGGGAGACGTTGGCTGCCTGCAATCGAATTAGCGCCGGAACCAAATTGAATGGGTACCCGAGAAGAGATGTCCGCTAGCTGCCAACGCCGAGGACACGACACCTCCCACGCATGGGGTGATGACCCGATCGTCACGCACGTGCCAGATTGTGTGTTTTCGTTGGATAAACTATTAATCTCTTATTGGGGTACAGTTCACCGAGAACGCTCGCAAACATTGATCCGGGTAAAATTCAACTATTATTGAAATAAAGGGAAAGAGATATGACAATGAGGTCATTTAACAAGAGTAATAGTGTCTATGTTTTGTAACGTCAACGAGTAGTTCTGGTATAACGTTTCAAGTAAATGGGAGATCCACTTCTGTGAAGGAATGGGTCAAATTCATAGTATTTCCTTCATTTTAACAGACACGTTTTCTTGAGTGTCCATCAAAGTCTAAAATTTAATTTATGTGATCTACGGATGCAGGACGCTAATGATTGTTTAAATTTTAAAGTAAGATATGGAAATGTCGTTTTTATTAAGTTGCTATATTTCATAGACATACCGGCAACATTCAGCAACAGTCATTTTCTTTGTTTCAATATCACGTTGTTGATTATTTGTATTCTCTTACCAATACATTCTTTTGTATTGATATAAAGCAATGGAGAACAAGCAAGTTATGGTATTATATTATAAAAGTGACACAAGAGATCGCAACTCAAGAGAACCATAATTATAAATTCATTATTATTCAACGATCTATTTTGTAGTTGAGATTAATAATCAATCAGCTAACACGACTTCGAGATATCTCTGCTACTCTCGCTGACGGAGCAAATAAACTTGGGTCTGCATCTATCACTACACCTCTTCCGTTTTCTCACTTTGCAGTCTTATAAAGTTCATGTGATGATCACTGCATCTCAATTCCTTCCATTAATACGCAGCGTGGTAATTCGGTGATTCTTGTAGAGTTATTTCATGTACCGTCGTGGATAACTTGATTTATTTTGACATGTCTCTATTTTCTATCATCTTTCAAATTTCTTTGGAGGATTATGCCATTCTCATGCTCCAGATATGATGAGAATAGTGTCAAGAACTGAGAGTTGTTTTTCGGTTTCTTTTCTTTTATATTCAATAAAATGAATAACACTTTATTAGTTTATGTTTATGCCAATATAATTTCTTTCCTTCTTTAACAATGTAGTGTGATGAAAAGATACAAGATCACATCCAGATCCCAAAAATAAAACTCGTGATTTAGTCCTATAACAAAATTTCTTATTTTAAGAAATATAACAATAAAAAATAATCTTGAACCATAAACCAGTATTTTAAAAAAGCAAACGAGATTATGAATAATATTATAAATATTATATTTAACATCGTAAAATCTAGAATATTGAAAATAATTATTTGCAAAAGAACGAACTATTACCCCTAAAATTCTTAACCCTAAACTCCCTCACAAACTACAATTAACAACCTCAATTAACTCTAATAAAATGTATTAACAATTTTTACTGTTTTAGCTTTCTTATTTACGATTTTGTTTTTTACAAAATAACTTGTCTATGAGAATGTGTAACCATCCTTCGCCGTTGCAAAGCTTCATATCTCTCCGCTTGCATCTTAATACCGACTGAATCCTCTTCAATGTCTCCAGGTACCACGGGTCTTCCGACGCGTCCACCCTGCGTGGATCTCTTCACCCCGCCCTCTTCCTCTCTCCTTCCTTGGACGGCTTGGCCGCTGCTTGTGCTCCTGCCGAGTAATTGGTTTACGCCGCAAGCGCCTGACAAGGACTGCTTTGGTGGGAGGCCGTCGTCTCCACCCGTTACTCCACCAACACACGCCGAGGGATATTGTAGGGAGATGATGGAATTGAATCAGACTATTATGGGGTGGGAAATCTTTGACAGGATTGGATTACAACCATAGTTTAAACCGTGGAAGGGGAGCGAAGGAATAAAACGGAATTGACATACTTAGAAGGCTTGTTTTGGTTAGGATTGGAATAATATGGGAAAGGGAGAAGTGGAGGTGTGTGAGTGGAGACGCAAGGGTTTGAGGAGTGATCGGTTGCGGTAGGACGGAGACAAGCCGTGTGGTTTTGGCGCTGTGAGAAACGTGGATGAGTAGATGGGGGAGGGAGAGAGATGCAGAGGTTCCCTGCTAAGGGCAAGCGTCCCTAAGCGTTAGGGCTGGACGTCGCTCTGCGGGGCGCTTTAGTCCTCCACTGCGCTAATGCTTCCATCGTGGTTCGGACGCGGGTCTGACGTCAGCCGAATGGCGACGCGTCGGGGAATTGCTTGCTCACCGCAGCCCACTCGACGGTGGAAGGGAGGGGTGGATGGGTGGAAGGAAGTTGGTTGTTGTCTTATAAGTACGTCACAAAGAGATCTAGGTTGGACACAAATGTCCTGGAGATTACGAGAGAAAGAGATACGACTATGACACGAGATTTACCAAGATGTCTAGTCAACGTACTCGACGCTACGCGAAGTGCTCTAACAATTTAGTAACTTTTGTAGTATTAACAAATTTTAAACATTTTAATTCTTTATTTCTTTTCTGTTTCGCCATTTTCTTTAGTTTTTAACGTTTTCCATCTTGTAGAACATTTTAAGGAAGGAGGTTCCATAGTAAGGAAATTTTTTGATGAATTTTTAAATAAAACAATATTTTGAGTTGGGGATAAATAACATTTTTGAAATTTTTTACTCTTTTGAATTTTTTATTTATTTTCATTTAAAAATTTTTACGTTTAAATACGATTTTTATTTAGTCCTCTGTAATTGTTTATTGAGTTTTTCGTTTAAGACGAAAATAAATATCTTATTCAATCAAATGCGTTATTTAACAAAATGGGTTCGAGATATAATTTAATATTTCCCCAAAAATTCTGAAATAATTGAGCTTTTTTTACTGAAAGAAAATAAAATAAAAATATCTTGTTCCCAGACAGTATGAGGATAATCTTGGAGAAGGAAAGTTTTAAGAGTTAATTTTTCGTAATAAATAAAATAAATACTCTGTGAATCATGGTATTGTCATTGTCAACTTATTTCTTCATTTGTTTCTTACTTCGATGGAAATAGGACCGAACCAAGTTGATTGCACCAATTATAATACATTTACAGAAAACTTAAGTAGTTTTGAAAAATTATATTATAGTGTTCATATATTTTTTAGTAATTTTTATACAGAGTATTGTGTGCAACTTACCTGACAATTTTATACATTTCCGAATCACCTTCGTTTTGATCAGAGAAAAACTGACGCTACGAAGATTTGCCAACACATGTGTTGATGTTGTGCAATCTATATAATAAACCATTGTGCTAGAGAATAGTACACGTTTTTGGATTACCAAATGGATTACCAAATCAGACATTGTCATAATATTTGTTGTGTTCAATTCACTTAACAGTCTCATATCCAATCAAACAATATTTTATTGCACCATACATGAAGTGAAATATGAAACATGATGATAAATCCATGATTTGTGTTATTTCAATTCTTCTATATTTATTTTCCTTCGCACAATTCCATTTCTAGTTACACGAATATACTACTGTTCTTCAGATCTAACAGTACCAAGAAATTACTGAATTCTTAAAAATTAAATAACTTTAAAAATAAATATTTATTGAATTTTGAGGTTAATGTATTGTAACAATTTGAACAACTAACTAATTCATTATACTACTATATAGAAGAGAAATTTTAATTTTGGACTGGGGTAAATACAAAACTTTCACCCGAAAAAAATGGCACTCGGAAACAAACGAACAATACATATGGTTTGAGGAAACACTGAAGGAATTTCTTAATGTACGAGTACTTTGGTATCGAAATGTTCACTATCATATTTTTAACTTTAATATTTTTTATAATTTTTATACTTACAATATTTATACTATAATATTTTTAAAGAATATAAAAACAATATTCAATTAGCATTGTGTGTATTCTCGAGAAAAATATTTCGTAGTCTTTGCTTTGCAGGGCACATTCAATGCATAGTGATATTGGACACGGTGTGCCATTGCGCATCACGTTGGAAGGGGATGTTGGTCAGACAATGAAATGCAAAACATATTTTGAGAGGGAAGTTAAAGGTGTTATACAAATTTATATAATATGTTTGACTGTTTTATATACCATTGGTGTGACGCGATATCCGAATACGCCTGCGCCGAAAAATGCCTTGAATATGATTGGCTTGCACTGAGCACGTTTGGGAGGGACGCACCTTTTCTTATTGCACTATGCATTCAATAAGCGCTCGTATTTTGCAATGTTCAAGGTTTATCGCACGTGGTTTGATTCCCTATTGTTATGACAATTGAATACATGATAGTTATTTTCAATAGATTTAAATGGAGACTCATAAACTATTTTTTAACAAGGGATTCAAAACCTAACACGAATTACGGGAGCTCAGATAGTAAAGAAGACAAAAACCAAAAGTTGTTAAGAAATTAATATTGCAAGTTCCAATGTTACAAGACCGTGGATCTCTCGTTTCTGATCCGCATTGTGCAATCTTTTCTCACATCGAAGAGTCTTCTGTGGTGCGCCGCACCGCGCAGTCCCTGATGGCCATCGAGCGGCGTTCGGAGAGCGGGTAATCCCCGCCATCGTGTCCGCGAAAGAGGGCTTTGCGGTACAGCGGATAGAGGGCGCGCAGGTCACATATAGGTCGTGGGTGATGTCCCTCCACACACCCGTTATGCTTCCAAACGGATGCTGATCCCTGCAGTGACGGGAGCGTGGATCTGTGATGAGTTGAAGGGGAACGTATGGAGAAAAGGAGATGCGTTTCGAATTAGTTAAAGAAAAGACTGAATATGAACATGATGGTAAAATGGTTTCTGAGTAGAAGACCTGTATGTCTTTGCCATTTTCTCATGTAACAATTTATTTATGAATTACGTGTTTTTCTCTTTAATTAAGTCTTTTAATATCAGTTTCCGTTTTCACATTCCGAATGAGGTATTTTGATATATCCTTGCATCCCAAATCAAAAGGTAATATACAGGTTTGAGTCTTATTATAGTATCACTAATATGATTTATGTCAATAAAAGTACTCGGTAATGCATGAATTGTTTTGAAATACAATGGTTCTAGAATATTTGTAATTAATTCAAGCGATTCCCTTTTCCAGCAAACAGAAATGGTGTTCTACCGCTAAGTTTGTTAGACGACCAGATTAAGAGTGAACGACTGATCTTTACAATGCCTAAGTTTATGCTGAAGTATATACCCTTTCTGATTTGACGAGTAAATATTCGTGTCACATAATAACATATACAAACCGATTTTACATTCCATTATTAGGAAAACTTTGAAGTGATTTATGAATGACAAAGTTGGTGAAAGTTTTGTGAGATCTTCAAAAGGTTTTGTCCATGTGTTAGTTACTTTGCATATAACGTAATAATATTCTATATCGAAAACGAACGGAATACCTTCAGGTAACAGATAGATAAACCTATTTAATGATAAAATTTAAATTATTATGGAGTTTAATACACGACGAAAAGATATGAGGTACGTCTATGATCACCTCACACCACAAATCACGGTATCAATTTAGGATTAACACTCAAAACATATGTTTTGTTGATCTCTTACGTATTGGTTAATAATAATAATAATAATTTATTAGTCTGCTAGTGAGCAATGCTGGGTGGCAGATAGAAGAGAATACATACATAATATAATAAATCAAATCATAATATAATAAGTTAAATAGCAAATCATCAGTATCTATAAAAATATCTATAAAATACACATACAAACGAAATAAAATGCTCAAAAAATTATTACACAGCGAGAAAGAAATTAGATTTAAGAAATTAATTATCTACATGGGGCTTATATATGCGTATATTCATATACATAAACAAACACATTTTCGCTTACGAACAGTTACAGAAACACACTCGTACGTACGAACACGCTCAATATACACATATATGTCATTACTCGTACTATATCCTTGGCGTAAAAGTAATTGCTATACCATAAATAAAAGAAATTAATAACTATAAAAATAAAACCAAAACAGGGTTGCTGAGAGCAATCATGTACACTTCACTACTTTCAGTCTGAGCAGTTTCTATACCCTTCGACACCAATCACCTCTACACTTCACATATGTTCTTATTTCAACGAAGCAAGAAGACGGTTCCGGAAACATTTGACTCTTTTTGGTTTTGGGGGAAGAGAAATTCTGTTAGATAAAAACACATAACACGAAGCTAATTTACGAAAATATCTGAGACAGAAAAATGTTGATGCTATATGAAATTGTTGAAGAGAGAACACGCATTTAGAGTTATCGTAAATATTTATTTCCATGAAACTGCTGAGAGAGGAAGCATTACAATTACGGAAGACAAGAGTAACATAAAATGTAGTCATCGAAGCGGATCTAAGAGGAAAGGTAATGTGAACAAATAGTGAGTAGAATTGGGAGAATGTTGAGAAAAAGGGGACGGAGAGACGGACCTGGAAATATTAAAAAGACGAGGTAAATGTTGTTTTAAAAATTAATGAGGTGTACAGCTAGAAACTCTGCAAAAGAGTGAACAAAAAAAAAAAGGAGCGAAAAAACTAGAACGAGAAAAAAGGTGTATGGTTAGAAGTGTGTGACTAGTTTGGAGAGACGCGAGAGGCCGTAAACGAGAGAACGAATCGGACGCCATACAACGTCAATCGATACAAAAAACAACGGAGTAAAACAAATTTACATTTGCGCCAAAACATACGCGACTGTACGAAAATTTCCGTTCGACCGCTCCCCGAATACACTCCCTGGCGGGGTCCTACTAGAGCTGCGCGTAGGAGAGACGTGCTGGACAGGCGCATAGGGCCCTGGGCAACGGGCACACAAAGGTCGCTACGCGGACGCGGCCTGCGTGGGAGAAGCGTAATCCGGAGCCTTGTTTACTAGACAGCGAGACTACGTTCCAATGTCACTCTCCCTTTCTCTTCTCCCATCCTCCTCTTTTCAACGTCGTTCGTTTGTCGTTCGTTTGGATTGGTCGTCTGAGTAGCCCTTCCCCACCGACCTCTTCCCAATAGTCAAACCGCTCCTATCTCTTTCTACACCAGTGATTTACACTGTTGTTTAATTGCTCGAATTAGTGTTGGTATATTGGGAGAAGAGAAATGCTTATTCGTTCAAGCGAAGATTCGGTGCAACAGGTTTTGTAAAATGGTGGTTCATGTTGATTTGAGGGGAATTAAGAATCGAAGTATTGACCAGTACAGCGCTGTTTCACCCTCGGTATTTTAGATAAGAACGTCAATGAACTCTGTGTGTTGGGATTTTCACAGAATTTTATGATTTTCGTTTTAAAGCGAAACGCCTCTGCTTACAAACGTGTTGTACATTTTATATTTTACTGGATAGTTCTTCTAATTTACTCTTGAAATTAAACGAGCCACTCATTTCACGTATTTTACGATACTGATTTCTATCTTCTCTTTTTTACAGGTGGGAATTCGTATTCTGAAACAAGATTTATTTGATTAGCAGAACTCAATGATTGCATGAAATGGAATCATGGAAGGTAAATAACATTTATGTTTAATTTTCCTGAAATGAAACAACAAGGAATCAAATTTTAAAGAATAATAATAATGATAATAAATTATTATCAAAAATAGCAGCGCAAACTATATGACCATGTGGAAGACAATAAACGAATTTACTCTTCGGAAGCAAGGAACCATTACATCAATTCTGATCAAGTCCCTGAATATTAATTTGATATAAACTTTAAAATTTTCTCCAGGCACATAGATTCAGAAGGCTGGTTGATAGACCGTGAGTTATAACACGGAAGGTCATAGAAAAAGTTGGATTTATTTTTCCCATCTCTGTGTGTATTTTCGTCGCTGTTATACGACTCAACCAATAACGAAGTAACTTTAGGTTTAGACACAGGACTTCGTAAGGGAATGTGTAAAGGTTTTAGGGGGTAATTGCTCTCAAAACGCCCCGAAGGATTTCATGGTCGATCGGGACGAAATATCCCTTTATTTTAAAATGACTGCAAAGTTTTTAGTCAATTTTGTACGTACATCTTCCCTCCACTACCCACATCTATCGGATCGTAACTGGTTGCGATATGTCCGAGCTCGATAAGAATAATTAAAACCTTCACCATAAATGTTCGGAAAAATTGAAATATATCATAAAAGAATGAAGAACTAAAAAATAAATTTGTCTCATCGAAAATATTTTAAACAGACATGTGCGGACAGTTCATGGATAGTTGACAAAATAATTCCCGAACATGAGTAAAGGATAGAAAAATTAAGGAGGTATGGAGGGGTCTCGACCTACGCTTTCTTGTCACTTTCTGTAATGTATGAACTAGGAAAGAAAGTAACAAAAAATTGTATTGATCTTCGATATTGGATTCATCCTTATTTTTGATATAAGTATAAACATTACTATCTTTATATAGAAATTAACTGATCTACAAAATATAACTACCTCGATCATTCTTTCCGAACTGCAAACAGAATCTTCTTCAGAATATCTTCTTTGTTCGGAATAAACATTCGGTTCTAATTTCCCGGCGTATCAGAACAAAATAATTTCGTCTCACTTCCGACACGATCTATGCGAAGTTGGCTAGGCGTAGGTACTCTTTGAGTTGCCTGAGTAATCGAGCCTCGCAACATTAGATGCTCCCAGAGGACTTACAAACACAGGCGATCGCAATCCAAACATTAATTCATGAACTTCAATAAGTTGCTCGGGGCAACGGAGTGGGGATAGTTGTGAGGAAGATAGGGGAGTCGAGAGCGGATCCTTAACGCGCGGCCGCCGGAAGCGAGTCGGCGAGCGGGCTACTCGAACGCACAGCGGAAGTTGGAGGTGCACCGGAGACGCTGCATCGAGAGGTGGAAGTTGGGATACGGAAGTTACCGGAGAAATGAGAAAGCGGACGATGAGCGAAAGAGGATACGGATAACATGATCATTGGTTAAGATGGCTGTAGGAGTAGAAAGAGAGAGACCGGGAAGAAATAAAAATCAATTGCTGATAAACATAACTCGAAAGTTTAACCTTCAAAATGTGTGTTTTTGATACGTAAAAACTATGTTCAAAATAATGAAAAAGAACACAATTTTTTAATTAGTCGTGTAAAAGTATCTTTTGGCATCGTTATGGATCAGAAAAATTATGAAATTATTTTTTAATTGATTTATTATTATTGAAGATAATTTTCTATTCATGGATATTACATCAAGCTTTATAGTTGTTGTTAGTTATCCGAGCATTATATAAACAAGATATTGGTAAAATTATAATCATCTTTACTGTTCAATGTGTTTCAAAACCGTTTTGAATATTGTTATACAAAATGCATTGTTTCTATGAGCTTGGTTTGTACGGATGAGTACACTCAGGAAATTATACCAACCATTCTTTGTCCGGAAGAAACTAAATAAACATATGCTATTCAATTTCTATAATAAAAAATGAAAAAGATATTACACTGTATTTGTCGTGAGGTCATATAATAGGTTAAATGTAATTGAAATATGCTTATGGAGTAGAAAAACATTTCAGTTACAAAATATAAATTAAAAAATAAGGAATATAACATTTTCCAAAGTAAAAAAAATATTGGTTATCTTTTTCTATATCACATAATGTGAAACCATTCATTCATTATAAAGCTTCTTTAGCCTAAAAGATAATCTCTGCTTAATATTATAATCTCGATTACTTTAGTAATTTTTTTGCTATTATTAATTAACATATATTTTACTAATAAATTAGTCTATCACAAATATTTTTTAAATTTTTAGTCAAGGAGAAAATATTTTAATGATTATATATACAAATTTTTAAATTATATTAAAAGATAGAAGAATTTTTTTTTCATCATGATCATAATACTAAAATGCTCAGTACAAACGTTTTGACGAATATGGAGACCGTGCTTAGTTCATAAAAATCCTGTTTAAAATGATAACAGCTTGCAAAGAATATGAATAGACGAAATGAGTCGTTTCTATTTAAAAGGAAGAAAAAAATATAGATTGGACAGTCGTACTGAATGTATGCAGATGCATAAAACGTGGGCATTTAATATCGTAGAGCTTCGAATGGAGAGAAGAAATTTATTGGTGCTAAAATTGGTAGTAAATTTGTGTCAAATTATGTCGTATATTTATGGAACTTGTTGCATTAAATGACTCTATATGCATAGCTCGAATGAGCCACTTTATTGACAATATTCAATTAATTCTGTAACCTCTGTATATTTCTTATTTGTCATATAATATGTATAAATTTATTCTTTTGATAGAGAGTCATAAATTGATCATTATAATCACTTATAGGACAGTTTGTTTGTTATTTTCGGAAAAAGATTGTGGTTATCAATATTAACGAGTTTACAAATTAAACGTTAATGATAACTGACTTACAAAATATTTTATTTCTCTCGAAGATACTAACGAAGGCACAAAACAATTTGGATAGAACTAAACTAAACTAAACATTGAACTTCGTTCTAGTATATTTGGCTCCCGTGAGAGCGTACTTCAAATAACTCATTTATCTTCTGTCCTAGTCACGCAAATCCAGGAAAAATAATTAGCGATTCTCTGAAAAGTGACGGTGAAGATAATTAAACTGCTATTAGTGCTCAGGGATTGCCCAAGGCAAATATTTGGACGGGTAGACTGACTGCGCGAGAATTTTATGTTTCCAATGGCATATAATTTACTCTCATCCGACGTATACACTGCTTTCAGTGTGATTCATGCACATATTATGGACTATATAACATAGAGAAATGGTGTCCAATTAGGAAATGAGGGTGTGTGTGATTTGGTTGTTAAAATCGAACACCACTTTTTTATGGTAATCCGCACAACGAGTAAATATAGAAGTGGATATTCAGCAGCACCGAAGATAACGTTTTCGGACAAGTCAACGAATTTCTTTTTAATATACGATTATAAATTTACAGATAATACTTTTGCAGCTTATTTTTATTCCGTTTAGTGTCCTTTGAATTATTCTTAGGATTTTTTAAATAAACATAAAATATTGAACATACATGGACATATGTTTTGTTTCAATTTTCTTAATTTTTAAAGTTTTTATATAAAGAAAGGGAAAATTCGTTGCATTTCACTTTTTCATTCTCTTGATAGCGTTGATGTCTTGTTACTGTAGATAATAATCTTTCATTGTATAACACAAGAAACAAGACATGATCAAAACACTGTTCTAAAGATAATAAAATAATAGTATATAGAAGCGCAAAAATCGTGATTGACTCATGTCTTGATGTGTGATCATTTGTATAGTAAATTTGAATCAAAAAATAATGTGAGGAGCTGATAATTTATATACACAAATTTTTGTGTACGCTAGCTGTTATCAATTGAATAGTTTACTGTATGGCATGATGTAGATAAAATATAATTGCAATGATTTTTCTAAAAAATTAAATAGTTCTCAGCTATTAGTGAGGAAATTTAGGAATTAGTCCATACAAGTGGAAATAATCGTCCGAAAAACTATAGGATTTTTTATTCAATAGAATTATAGGAGCTGGATAGAGGAAGGAATGTTTGGTTTTCAGTAGTCACAGCTATAAGAACTGAGACATTAATGTGAAAAGGTACAAATTTTCTGGCCCCATCGGGAATCGAACGCGGGATGACTTGATGATGAGCGTGAACACTAACACCTGAGCCACCAGTGGGGCAATTTGCACTTCATTATGAAGGATTATTCCTAAACTAGCTGGAAATTAATGTAATCTTATATTCATGTTCTTGGCTCACTGTAGTTTTGCGACTTTTCCCTAAATCTACATGATATAAGCTAATATAAATTGTCCTTCACGGATATTGAACAAATAGTAACAAAAATCATATTTAGTGTACAAAATAGAGAAATTTAAGGAATTAATTATATTGTACAGACTTCGTTGCCTTTCCCTTCGATACCTTACGACTACGGTAAAATAGTTCAGCGTGTATTATCTAAAGTTTTTTTTATCGTTACGTTGAGCTATTCACTAATAAACACGAATGGAGTATTCGCAGTAATACTGCAAGTTACACGTATTTTCCTCGTCAGTATTGGGGACACTGCATAGTGGTACTTCTTCACTTACGGAATTTAACAAAAAAATTTTTTTTGATTCATATGATATTCACAGTCGTATTTCGGGGATTTGAGTTGGTTCAGTCCTGAACGTATCACACAATTGCATGACGTTTTATGAATTGAACGTTCATAAATGATATAAAGAAACCATCCACATAGCTATAAAATTATTTGAATGAATAAATTTGTTTTAATTTTTTTAAAGTACAAATATAATAATCACAGGTTTTTCTTTCAACGAAATAGTAATTTTTACTCCGTTTACATACTTCTTGGATTATTGAAGTTTACAACCCGAGGATATTATCCTGTTAGGGACGGTATGCAAATTTGTCTCGGTAAAATAGTTCTAATCAAACAGTTGTCTCTCTTATTCTCTAAATATCTATGTAACAATGACTAGCTTTAGTGAGTGTCATAAGTGTACAATATGCTGATAATTATAAAATAAAAGCTTATATTGTAATTGTCTCCACATGTATAAACCTCCCCCCTGCCTGCGTCTATTGGCGACGCCATCGTTTAGTGAATTTCCCGCCTTATACAAAAGCGCATAAAGTCCTATCCACTGTGACATATAAAAATTTAAAATATCGTACGGACTCGTTGAGACTCACAATGTCGCGAAAGTTGAAAAAGTACCCATCAAATGATATAGATTTGTTCACCTGATATACAAAAAACATGTATCTTTATATATTGTCACACATGTCATTTTTATTCTCATAAAAAAATCTGAGGTTTCAGTCATCTACAGTTCTATTCTTCCATCTATAACCAAAAAAAACTAATACATTACTCAAACCCCAACAATAAGTAGTTCAATCTCTACAAACATCCTTTCGTCCAACGTAAGGTATGACTTCAAATTTGATAAATAAGAGACTCACGATTCAATTATTATTTAACTGATGAAACGTATGACATAAATAACTGCTCATCATACCTTTCCAATTCGCTTTAAACTACTAAATAAACAAAACTCTCGTTTTTTGACACGGATATTAGAGGGAAAATGTACGTACATAATACGAATGTACTTTTTTCCCAATCCATTCGTTGACAACTAGTATTTACGAAAACACAAAACTTAAACCCATAATAATCTTCTCTGTAAATCCATAATCTTCTCACTGCACTGCATGCCTCCACGTATGTCGTTGCCGCGTTATCGCAGTATTCATTGGGCGAGCCGCGCTACGCACTGCCAATTTTTGCACAATTCCGCTCGCGTCAATTATGAGGTAAAACTCGATTCCCCTTCGTAAGATTGACGTTTTAAAACATGATCCAATTATCCTGCGCGCAAACAATTTGCGGGCCGATTAGGTCAGCTCAGGCAACGGTGGGTGGGGGGTGTAGGGCGGAATACCAGACGGACGAGGGAAATGATGGGGGGGTGGAGGGCAGCTTCGGTCCGCATCGAGGGCGCGTGCGCG
Organism: Laupala kohalensis; assembly: GCA_002313205.1. Taxonomy (NCBI): domain Eukaryota; kingdom Metazoa; phylum Arthropoda; class Insecta; order Orthoptera; family Trigonidiidae; genus Laupala; species Laupala kohalensis. The sequence continues at coordinate 2,174,923 of NNCF01126148.1, read as the reverse complement.
CGCGGAATACGTTAAGGCCCGTAACTGCGCGTTTCGATTCACGTGCCAGTCTTGCAAATCACGCGGACCGCGTAATTTCATCATCCGTCAAAGTGTGTTCTGGCGCCTGCTCAATTCAGGGTGCGGTTGATAAGTGAGTGGACCGGTCAGGAATTTTGGAATAGCCTATGCGAGCATGGCATTCTAAAAATCTCGGATGAAGTGATGGGAGAAGGTCAATTAGAAAGAGCTCATGTTTTAGGGAATTGGAGGCCAGACGAAATATTTACCGTATATTACGGGATTTTTGTTACGTGAGATTTATCTCTTGTTAAAATGAGACAGAAGAATGATTTGCTGATGTGGGAGAATTTCTTCGATATTAATTTATTCATTTCAATTATATTATTTTTTCTAGAATTGTTGCGTTCAATTGAGTAATTATTGTGTACTTACACAATTCCTATGATGCATTGAATGTACTAGTGAGTGTAATGTCAAGGAATTTATGTATACAAAAAAGGATACTACGATCAAAAATGACACGAGAAAAAGAAATAATAATGGAGGGTAATTAATTAAAAATTGAAGATGAAGGATGGGAAAGAAAGATCAGAGAAGCGTTGCTTACAGCATGGCAGATAAGATGGAACGTATCTACGAAAGGGAGATAACTCTATGCTATGATACCGGATGTACATTTTTCAGAAAATTAAAGACAATGGTTCAGAACCGGGCCAGCTGAAGCAGAAAAAATAACGGAACGCGGTGTCATTGGAACATATTTACATAAATTTGGGTTGACAGGTGACGACGACTAGTTGATTAGGACAGGAACAAGTGTTGATTAGGACAGGAAAGAAGGGACCATATGTTTTGGAACTGCCCGCTGTATGCACCTAAGAGTACGAATTACCTGAAGAAAATGGGAAAGAAGAAAGAAAAATTAAATATGGACCTTACTTTAAAACCAGTGAGACTAGATACAGAAAATGCACGAAAGGAATAAAGGGTATTAAGTAGCTTTAAAAATATTTAGATTGTACGTATTGACGAAGGTAGAGTGTAAGCAATTGATGTAGTCGTGGAATGTCTGTGGATAGAGACACGAAGAAAAATAAAATAATAATCGAAGTAAAGTAATAAATTTGTGAAAGAAATATATCGGTGTATTTGTATCTAACTCGTAATTCATTACGAGTTAATTCAAATGTTAATATTAAAAAGGTAGTGGCACAAATTGTTTTCGAAAATTTAGTTTTATCTAGATAGTTTAACATGGGCATGAGAACGTTATTAAAAGCTCAAAATTCTTAACAAAAGAAAAAGTACGAAAGAAAGAAGAAGGAAAAGTAATTTATAATCTATGTTGTAGAGATTATAAGTTCTAAGTGACATTTAGATGTGAAAAATTGTTAGTTTGGTATTGATTTGGAATGAGTTCATAACTTTGATACGTATTAAGCCATATTGTTTTGCTAATTTTTGAAACGTTTGTTCCGCAATTGCTTCCAGTACTTTGTAAATCATCTTAGAAATGAGCAAAACTTTTAAAAATGTGTAATTCTCAGAGAAGACGTGTAGCTAGATATTTGGTTTGTTTTTAGAAAAGTTTAAGAAAATTAAGGATTATTACTATCAATTTAGCCAGTTTAACTCCAATCATCCGGATTGACAGCTATACGGATCGATAGGAAAAAATTACTTCACTCTAAACCATTCATATTTTTTGCTGTACTTATTGTATTGTAACCAATTTATATATTTAACTATGTTTTTTTAAGTTTTATTTTTTAAAATTTTAAATTTCAATTATATGGTTTGACTATCCAAACCGTTATCGGTCTCAATTCGGATAATTAAAATTTTACTGAATATTCTTCATGTGAGTAAAAACTGTGACTCATTCCAAGTTTTGTATGAAAGTTCCTTTTTTATGAACTGTATTCGTAATTTATTTGTCTGAACTTTTGTATTAAACGCTTCTTGATGGCTGTATTTGACGTATGCAGGCAATCAATTCGAGACCCATTCTCTTCGAGGGAGACGAGGAAGAATGGAGAGGAAGAGGCTGAAGTCGGCGACGCACTGCTGAGAGCTCTGCTGAATTACAGGAACCTTAGACAGAGGGAACCGCTGCTGTATTATTTCCATGTGCGCAACTTGAGAAAATAACCGAAACTCGTGGAAAGTGGCGCCGGAGAAGTTAAGCTCCCCTCTACGCACTCTCCCTTTTCCGTTCGGAAGTTGCGGAGGAAGTGGAACCCTGAGGAAAGCCTCTGGCTTACGCGCTCCCTAAAATTTCATGGCTGTGTTCTATAGCCGTCGAAATTTTATAAAAATATGTACATGATTCTAACTTACGCGTTTCCTTCAGATTGTTATGTTAATCTTCGTCTCTGGGTTCTTAAAGAATATAAGACGATCTCAACACCAGTCCTGCTGGTAATAATGACTGTAGACGTATCTCTAGTAATGCCTATAGACTTATCTGTTGAATAAACGCTTCTACAATGTATTGCATGACATGAAGGCAATATATGTATAGACGCAGAGGAAATAAATGTGACATACATAGGATGGAAAGGTAACTTACCGAAAATGGGGGTTGAATGTTGGCAAATACAAGGGAATGCAGAAGAAAGGCATAATTTCAAACTGGATGTACGATTTTTTAACGAAAATAAGTTGTAGATCGTTCCAAATCGGGTAGTTACAATTTATTAGACCACTTGGCAATTTTAATAATGATTAAAGGAAGTAAAAGTACAAGATTTTAAAACATGTAACAATATGTAACAAGTTAGATGAGAAAATTGTGCATCATGTTCTTTACGACTTTGGAAATGAACGAGAAGAATTTATTAAAATTATAAAGATTTTTGATATACTCGTATATGACTATAGAAATTTTTTATAAAAAATGTTATGTTTAGAGTAGGTTTCGCATAAATAAGAGATAAGTGATAATGTGAGAGTAAGAAATCGATAAAAGAAAAAAAAATAGGAGTAAATAAGAAGGTAAAAAGAGACATACAAAATTTTATGAAAGAAACGAAGAAAATAGACCAATAAATATAAACCGTGAAATTTAAGTTTAATGAGGCACAATAAGAACACAGGTAAAGATTATGTTGGAAAGTGGAGTATAAGAGTGACACAAATAAATTAAAAAATATCTCTTTCTGGGTATTGTTAAAATTACACACAAAATAATTAAAAACACAAGCCAGTACTTTGTTAGTAGAACAGAGCCTGTTCAGTTATCCAGAAATAGTTTTATAGGTCATGATAACCATAAATCCGAAACTTCCATTTATGGGCCAGGAAACTTCACTAAGGTAAAGGAGTTACATTATATGGTAGTTTGTTTACATATTTAAGTATACCATATTAATAAAATATCTAACTAAATGAGTTGAACAGAAGGAGTTTCTGGAGTTCAAAGAACATAAAAATATAAGGAACAACATGGACCTTTCAATTTTTGTGTTATTATAACTGTAATATGAATGTACTTCTCATTATTTAAATACTTAAAAACCGTACTTTAAGAACAAAAAGGAGACAAATAGATTTATATATCTTCATTTTTTAGTTATCCATGCGCCACCAAGACTTCAACTCTATTGAAAGATTTGTCGTGAGAGAAAAGAAAATGGAAATACTCCAATGGTTTGGTGTGTCTCAGACCAGTATATAGTTTTCTACACTTCCATCTGAGCAGTTTCAATCTATCCAAATCACATGTCATTGTCCTTGGATATTATGACATGCAATTGTGGAGTGGTTATGCTTCCAACCGATGTTTATCTGATCTCTCCTGAATCTCCGACGCTTATCTGCGGGAATCTGAGGGAATGATGTGTCTAGAGCTATGATAGGATGATACGATGTACTCCTCTTTATTGGAACGTAGTACATAAGACAAATAGACGTAAGTCACCTCTGTGTTGAGAATATGCGATTTGACAAAAATTCAGTATACGATCAGATGTGGACCGCATAAGGACTTTGATACTGTAGACTTAAGGACTTTGGTAAAAATTTCATCGGAAAAATATCTTTTTGAAGGATAGAAATCATTAATTACTCAAAACTAATAGCAGAGAGCTCTTGAAAGGCGGCTAGCACCAACTCTTTTTCAGTTTATTCTAGTTCCTATTTTCCCTTAATGTTTTGATAAAATGTTTTAGAAATGAAAATACTCATCATAACTCCTAAAATTTTTACTGTATCATTAATTGTATCCAATCTGAATAACATTTACTAATTCTTCTCTATAAGAGTTGGGTTTGTTGGCATAATGTCACATTCCGTGGACATAATCAGCCGCTTCGATGGTTCTACGAAGTCGACTGTTCATTGGCTCAGTAAAGGTCTGTTGTTGTCAAAGGATGGCGGTGACTCTGCTTCAGAGCGTGGATCAACGGATTTTGAACGGGTCAAATGATTTGATTTCAATTTCAGTGAATAGCATGAATGTTAGTACAACATTTCACATCACTCTAGTGTGACCCTCATGTTTCCCAAGAGTAATATATGAGATCAGTGCAGTCAATGGATCAGTGCAGTTGAAGTAGGACCTGCGCTATCTATTTTTCTTTTCACTTGATTTCATGAAAAGAACCATGAAAATTTTATTGATTTCATGAAAAGAACCATGAAAATATATAATTGCTTCAGTGAATAAATTCCACTGTTTGTATTATTTTAATGATATTTTGACAGATAAATCTATTCTGATTCATAAAATAAGGATGAGAAATAATTAAAACATAAATCAAAATATATTAAAATTTAATTTTGTAAATTCCCAATTTAAAAAAAATTCTTTTGTAATGAAGGATGCAAATTATCTAAACACTTTTTAGTTCATCCTCACTGTAATTTGTTTTAAATTTCTTCCTTTCTTTCTTGTAAATAAATAAATAAATAAATAAATAAATTTACTGTCAAAAAAGCAATTACAAACTGCATATGACCACGTGGAGGACAGGAAACTAATTTACTCTCCGGAAAAAGCAAAGAACCATTCCATCATCAAGAGCTCTAGGATGGAGGCGGATTTAACATTTCAGCTCACTCCTACGATAAGAATAAAAAAAGTTTAATACGTGTTATATTATCAATATAATACCAAAAATATTTGTATTTAATAAGAATAATATTATTCTTCAAATGCGTATTATTATCTATTGATTATTGGGAAGAAATTGTTTGTAAATCATATTAAAATAACTCTAAATTCGAGACTAATTCTTACAATAGATCACCACCTTTAGACAAGAGCCTAGAGAGTCTGAATATAAAATCCGCTTCTATCCGAAGGAAAAACCAGAGAGAAACTCGGGTCAGGGTGGGAAAAGCCTGCGCCAGGATGGAATTCTAATAAGATTCATATTGAATGAAATAGAGCGCACGTTAACCCCGATTCTCGGATATCGCGTCACCGACGAACTTCCGCCTCAGTCCCCTGTTCTTTGTTTGCTACAGCGCAAACGTAAGCGTTCTCCAGAGCCAGACAATCTACTCGAGTCAAAGCAAAGATCAAACCCGCGTTCTTCCGAATCTCTGGCAGCCGTTTGTCTATTTAGTTTACTTTAGTGTCTGGTCGCCGCAGGGGACCGCCGCGCCGCGCCATCTCCGCGGTTGCAATGGAAAGGAACACCGGACACATGCAATACGGTGGGGGGGGGAGAGAAGGACAAGCGCACTCGGCAGAGACACAATGGCAGAAACGAAGGTGAGTGCGGATCTGCCTTTACAATGCGGCTGCGGGGTATGAGAGAAGAGGTGGGAGGTGCTCGGTAAGTATGTGCGCTCTCCCCGGATGCAGTGGCGGTTGAGCGCAGCACAATGGAATTTCCGGCGACGACGACGACGACATTTGCGAGCTTCTTCTCCTTCTCTTCCTACTCCCTCCTCACACACCGACACTACGCTAGATGCGGGAGTGGGAGGTGGAAGATAGGGGAATCCCCTAGAATACGCGTACGGTGAACGTAGACACGAGAATGCGCACCGAGTAAATAGAATGGAATGACGCCACCCCGACTGCGAGGAAGCCAGCAAATGCACAAAGCGCGGCGTGTTTCTGGAAATACGTGTCGTCTTCACTCGTTGTTTCGTGAGTGGTTGGCTCCTAAATGCTTTTTTATTGTCAGGAGAAAATGTTTTTGTATGCGGAACGAAAAGGATTTGATTCAGTTGGAAAGGCTAGATAGTTTTAGGCGATTCATACATAGCCAGATATACCATATTTTAATTGTTGATGGTTTTAAAACCCTAACGCTTGGGCTTCATACATGAACATTTTATTACCTTCCTGTTATTATTATTTTTATTCAGTTAATCATTATAAACAGATCACGTCACAGATTTATATTAGGTAGTTTAGTAGGACTTTTCGAGTGTAATTCATTATTATTATTATTTGTCTTTTTTCAATAGAATATTCTTATCAAATGACTATTTCCTTAATCACAGACATTGTTGTATTTCAAAAAATATTATTATTATTATTTTCATTATCTATTTTAACAACTTGTAGTTGGATTCAGGTGAGGTGCGGTCCTTCCCTCAGGCAATATCACAATTTAAAAATCTTCTGACTATTCTACAGGTGTTAAGGATGGCTACTTTTTGTAAAGTTAGAAATATGTTTTTGGGGAGATGAAGCCGATTGATGTTCAGATGCAGACTGTGAAGGAAGATTCCAGTGGTGGACAGGACGATAGTAAATATATATTCACTCTCCATATTCCATAAGCGAAAAATTTCTGTTTTCAAATCTTCATATTTTTTTATTGTATCATTGTATGTAGTTTGTAGGCTGTTGGTGTTGGTCACTGCAATATCTATGATGTGTGTGATATTCTCGAGTTTGTCTATCAGAATAATATCTGGTCTGTTGTGATGGATTGTCTTGTCGGTGAGTATTGATCTATAAAAATAAATTTTGTACCTACTGTTCTCTAAAACTGATTTTGGGATGTACTTGTGGTACGGGACAGTGTCTTCTTCCCGCAGGGTTTCTGATGGATAATATTAGCAACCTGATTGTGTCTATGGGTGTAGTCTGTCTGTACTAATAGAGTGCATACTCCTGTGATGTGCTGTATAGTTTCTGGCTTACTTTTGCATCACCTACATTTGTCATGTCTTGCAATATATATTTTGTGTAGTTTTTTGAGCTCATTACTTGGTCTTGAATTGCCATATGAAATCCCTCCATTTCCGAGTATAGATCCCGTTTTGTAAGCCAGGCATACGACGCAGATTTGTCAACATGAGGCTCATCTAGACCGTGAGGATGTCTACCATGAAGTGGTTTAGATATCCATTGGTTAATTCTCTGACTGATTTCAACTTTAATTTCATTTGGTTGTGGAGAGTGGTCTCCTAAATTTAAAGGAGTGTATTTCATGTCAGCTGCACATATGGTCTCGTAAAAGTTAGATTCTTCCTTCCTCTGGTAAAAGAAAGCTCCGAGTTGCTTTATTTGTGAACTGTGTAGGTTCTTCAAGTGGATTATGCCCCTTCCTCCTTCCTCGCGAGACAGACTGACTTTCTACATTTGAGCTTCTGTGGTGTGACCTATTCTTCGTCACGATGGACCTGACTTTTCGCTGGAGGTTTGCTATATCTGTTAGTGTTCATGAAACTACTCCAAATAAATACGTGAGGATAGGAATGGCAAATTAATTAATTGCTTTTGTTCAGTTTCGGCCATTTAAATCTGTATGCATTAATTTATCGACTCGATCTTCAAATTCCTCAGTTATTTGCTTTTTATGCATGTATGGTGTATGAATCAAGATTGTTGTAGTCCAAGATATTTTTACAATTCATTTTCTTCCATTCCTTTAATAATTTCATTGTCATTTGTTGTATAAGGTTCTCTTTTAATGTTACCTTTGGAAATGGCAAATGTTCTGCACTTATCGGTACTAAGTCTCATTCTAATATCCTTACTGAATGTTTCTACTAGTGTAAGTGATTAAGCTAGGTTGAGGATGATAAGTATATTTTATTACCATCCATGTACAATAGGTGAATGATATTGTGGCTTTGTTGTTCTGCAGCTATTAATTGAAGACTACATCTCATACCATTCTGGAGATTAGAGAGTGGGTTTAGGGCAATGCATAGCCAAAGAGCACTGAGTGAATCTCCTTGAATGAAGTCTCTCTTTGTGTTAATTCTGCCAGTTGTTTTAATTTTGCTGCCTATTCATAAATTAAAGGCAGTATTCCATTTTTCCATAATTGCCTCCAAAAAATTAATGAGGGTTGGATTTATTTTGTACATTTCAAGTACTTGGTGAAGCCAAGAGTGCGGGACTGAGTCGAATGCTTTTTGATAATCAATATAGCTTCAGAATAAGTTTCCGTTGTTTACTTGTGTTTGCTTGAGGATTACTGAATCTATGATAAGTTGTTCCTTACATCCTTTTGAACCTTTCCGGGGTCTCTTCTGCTGTTCAGCTAAAACTTCATTCTGCTCCATGTATGTCCTAATTAATCTCGCTATACAGAATGTCATGATTTTATAAAATGTTTGGAGGCACGTAATTGGTCTATATTTCTCAGGATAGGTACTTCCTTCCTCTTTGGGCAATAGAAATGTTCTTGCTTCTAAAAGAAAATTTGGCATTACTGGTGGATTGTTTACAAATTTATTAATGTAATGTAAAAACAAAGGATGGAGGCAGGTTAACGTTTTGAACCAATAATTTTGAATATTGTCAACTCCTGGACTCTTCCAATTGTGTATGTAATTTATGACACTCTTCAATGTTTCAATGGAAATTTAAGAAATTTCACGAAACTTTGTGTCAATACTTTTAGTCGATTTAATTTCACCATTGATCGATGGTGCATGTGTATTGTGTATCTCACTTTTTGACCAGATCGATGAGCAGAATTTCTCTACTTCTGTGAGGTTGGGGTGACATTGGTCAGTAGTTTTGCTTGTGTGGTTGGTCTTCATTGTTTTGTGAATCCATCCGTAAAAGTTCCTTGCGTTAAATTTGAATAACCTGTTGTGAAATCTCCTGCGAATGGATCTGTTGTATATACGAAGTCGGATTTTTAATACGTTCAGTTTTTGCTTGAATTTATTCATAATCTCACTCACTTTATCATAGATTTTATCCAATTTGGTATGAATTCTGCAGCTATAAAATATTCGTAAGTCTTTCTTTTGCACCTTTTTGTTTACATTTTTCCTCATCGCCTGGTAAAGAGGAGCAATGTCCTTCCTAATATTTTCAATTCTCGTGATCAGCCTCTTCTTTCAATTTGGCATTGATTTATCTCCAGTTGGTTGAGTGGTTTCTGTACATGCACGTATTTTGTCACCATTGCATGTGACAGCAATCAATGTAGCACAGTAGATGAAGGAATACATTTTACTCAAAAGAATGAATGAATTTTAAATATCCTTGTAGAATAGTGTCGTTGATGGTTTATATTATGCGGGATAAATTTCAACTACTTTTCGTGGAATTGCAAGTCTGTTAGTGGGGTCAATCCCTGAATATTGTAAGAAATACTATATGAATGAAGGATTTCATCTATTTCATTTAAATGCTCTGATTTTTCATTCACATATTGGACTGTATTGCTTGGATGCGATTGTGGATATGGATCACGATCAGTTTCTTATGCAGTGGAGCAGTTTACATGGTCCACAATAGGTACAGATTCGAGGTTTTTTATTGGTCTCATCTTGATGCTTCTGTCGCATTATCAACTCCACTTCTGATTTTAATTGACTCAAAATTGTTTTGGGGGTAAGGTTGTTGGTAACTATTGCTCTTCTTTGGTCAGCTATTATTTGTTCAGTCACATTAGTTGTAGTATATTTTTTAATGAATAAACGGTGTAGTTCTTGTGTGTATCCACTAAAGTCTGTCTCTAATTCTGTGATCATATAATACGTACGTATGATAAAAGTATTAATTTATTTGGTTCATTTCATGCGGGTACGTTGGCGGCCTGCTTGGGTGGATCCAGATAAAAGTGTATTTCTCCTCTGGGAAACACTTTCTGCAGTTTTAGTTCCTGTTGTTGTTTGACCACAATCAGTTTCGGCTGTAGCAGTTTCAGGTTTCCCGGTGTTCAGCACAGCACCACTTGCGGCTCGCAAGTTGTCATGACCAGCGCTAACTCCATGTTCTGGCGTTCCTCAGGCAACGACATGTTTGCCGAGGCCTTACGACTTATTAAATGCATCACCATTTACAATGGGCTTGGTTTTTTTGTCGATGTTTTCCTTCACCTAGGGAGGTTGGCTTTGAACTTTAAGAGCCCTCCCTACTAAAGAGGTTTACAAAGGAGGGTTATGGGAGGGAAAACTCTTCAGATGGATGACGGAAACCCCTGGAGTACTCCGTTTACACAATGACTTCCGTGGGAGGGGGAGGGAGAAAGTGAGAATAGATGGATACATTTGTGGGGAAAGGGACAGCGGGTAGCTGCTCCGATTGGTGGCCTCTTAAGACTGGGGGAGGTCCCATGGTGCTATTCTTCAGGTGGTCCCGGACACCACACGGAATTTATTATTATTATTATTATTATTATTATTATACAATGGATAAATGAGCTTCTTCTAAAGAAGTTATTTCAACTAAACATTTTTCGTTGTTCTGATATTTTGAATGGTGTTTTGCATGAGAATTATTATTATAGTGAATATTTCATAGCATGTTTCATTTTATGAAATTTTTAAATTATAGAAAGTCTTTCCAGCAAGGTTCATGAAAATGAACACTTTGGCTAATGCGCCTCACACTTCACTTTCCCCACTGTTACTCAGGTTCTGACATTTCTCGTAAGCGCAGTTTCTCATACTCGAACACTACGTCTTTCCATCTTCTTAACAGCGCTGGAACTCGACGGTAGGGGACCATTCCACAACCCACCGCTCTCAGCAATATGACGGGTTGCCTATACGTGGCGAGCAGTTTGAAAGCAAATCCTTCACGTGGCAGGGGCAGCCTAGTGAATAGCTACCGCCACTGCCCTAACACCGGAGGGGTAAGCTTTCGTCGATCCAAACCACCGTGGGTGACAAGGACGGTCGCGAGAACCATGAAGTAGCGACGTATAAACGAAGGAAGAGGTGGAAAATTTCCACCCACGCCCTTCTCACCTCGAAACGTTACTTCCTCTGCCTTGCCAAGCGCTAAGCGCTACACAGACATCTGCGAGATGCCGGACTAAGCGATACACATTGAGCCGGCGGGTGGCGGCACTTTAAGGGGCTTGGCGTGTCGCCTGTCACGCTCCAACCGCTGACATGCGAATATTCGATTCAACACATCAGCTCCAGAATGGTGACAGCGGAGAAAACGGGTCTTGCACTAAAGACACACGGTTTGAAACGACTGTTCTAATGAGTGGTAACACTAGCACTGGTAGACGTGAGATGGTATTGATTGTACTTCAAGACGCATATTTTCAGTTGAAAATAAGTAAAACAACTGTTTCCAATTTTGGAAAAGTTAGAATAAAATGATTTGCCCGAAAAATATTTTTCTTATTGTGTAACAAACAGACATTCCCTGTTCTTCACATTTCAGTAAAAATATTTTACGTTATCGGCTATAAAATGAATTAGTCCAAATATTGATTTCAAAATATTATTTTTACCTACAAGAATATCCTTTCAAAAATACCCTCTCCCAGATCAATGTATGTGTCAAAATGTTACGATTTCCGAATGATTTTAGTTTCGTGAATCCATATTCTTATTTGTTCACTAAACAAAAATCACTATATTGAAAAAAAGCACACAGTCACTGAAAAATCATTATCTATCTGTGTCTACTCACCACTCGATTGATTAATAGATGATATCTTCCCTCTATCAAAAAAGAAAAAAAAAAGAAGAATTTCTTCGTTACACATGGTAACTTGGAAAAATACAACTGTAAAATATGCCATCACGAAAAGTGCATAGAAACACCTTATTTAACGTTCCTACGTTGATAACAAACATATTGGTCAGCTTATCTGAAATTTTCACCGTAAATTATCGAATAAAAAATTGATGTGTTAGAGTCGTTAATTTTAATCGATTCTGGTTATTTGTGGGTCAAATGTTTACCAACATTTACAGTTTCCAGATCCAGCAAAGTTCTCAAGAATGTTGACATTACCAGTAAGGACACCAATGTTTTCATAGGAATAAAAATTAACTCTGATTGTTATAGAAACTATTTTTGTACGTTAGTTAGGCGACTTACTAATATAAATATGTGGAATGATCGTAGAATGGAGATCTAAATCTGCGAAATCAACAGGAATCGTGAAAAGAGGGCTTGCAGTTCCACTCATTTTCTTTACATGGCGGTAAGGTTCTGTCACTCTCACATATTCTAAACAATTCTTTGTTTTCTTTGTATAAGTTTGATGTAAGGATAATGGAAATAATTGATTCTCCAATTTAAAGGAAAGTAAAATCATTTGAAGTTTTTCATAAAAATCAATTACTTGCCATATTTTCTTTGTCATAAATCATTAACAATATCTATTTTCCAATTATTCATATTATCACAAAAGTTGTGCAGCGTTTTGTGTGGTCATAGTTCCACTTCAGTCGAACAAAAAATATGTCAGATGAGAGAAATAAGGAAAAGTAAGGTGTGAAGTAACAATCTAGCAGCGTCACTTGAGGTGATAGCTTGAGGGTTCTACCGGAGAGGTTCAAGAGGCTCAGTGGAATGGCAGTGACGCCCAAGAGACGGCTTAGGTACTCGTGCGTGTGACGGAGGCAGGATTTGGACAGACTCCTAGATTCCATCGAGTGAAAATGGAATTTGGGGATTTTTCCGGTTTCACATTTTGGTAGTGAAGTAGCTTACATTGATTGGTGGTAATACATGAACATCTACTCCGCCATGTAGTAAAACTCGCCTTAAGTGGATTGTGCATAAGATGAAAACTTACAATGCATAATGGATAAAATGTCAGACACTTTCAAATTGGATATGCATTACCGTACCATTGTATTTTTTTGTGCGTTGTAAATGACCAACGCAAACATTACAAATTTTTTTGCCAAAAAAGAATTTATGGTCCAGAAATTCTAATGAAATTTTTTTCATGTATTGTATGGTATTAATATAATGTACCGATAATGGTGGTAAGTAAATTTTAGCGATGTAGAATCTTTCATTGGATCTCATGCACAAAACAAGAGGTCTGAAAAAAAAATGTTTACGTTTAAAAAAAATATTTATACTATCTCAATAATAATAATGAGAGCGACAGCAAATGCCACCAATGCCATCTGACAGAGGAAACTATCCAACACATCACTGCAGGTCGTGAACGTTTTGCTCAGACGAATTACTTGTATAAGCACAAATTTTGAAAACAGTGGTCATAAAAAATTTGCGGATAAATACAAACTCAATCAAGATAAAACCCAATATTATAAGTGTCAATCAGAAATAGTGTTAGAGACCACAATCCATAAATTATATTTTAATTTATAAGAGAAATCAATCCTCCACAACCGTCAAGATATAAAGTTCATTGAACAAAGTAGTAAGACAAGATTCTTCTTAGACATTGCAGTACCAAATAGAAATGACTTTCCTCAGAATATAATTGCTGAGAAAATTTCAAAATACTCCCCTCTCTTTAAGGAAGTTCCAAGAATTTGAAAGATGAAGGAAGTCCATCCCAATAGTAATTTCAGCAATATGATTAATTCCAAAAACTGTACATACCAGTTTAAAAACATTAAATTTATTCAAGTACATTTACATAGATACTCTTCAGATAGTCATCATTATTGCAAAATTCCATGTAGTTAGAAAGTACATTAGTTTATACGTGGTCATAATCAGTACTGTTTTTTGACATTAAATTTATTTATTTCGAAAATTGAAAAGGAAACGGACACTTGGACTCTTGACCCGTGCCATTTTATTAATCAGCATTTGCAGAGAAAAAAAAACAAGTACAAAATAATGTTAATTATAGTAATGCAATGAACGCAGAAAAATATCCAATGCATTGTAGTGATCGTATTACTTGTGTAATGTAGTTTCTTAAAAACGATGATTTCTAGTTTTTGTAATTTCATTATATCTTCTGGCTATACCTCGAATCTGAAATTGAAATTCATAAGTTACAGGAATATTATGGAACAGAAACTTGTTCGAAACGGGAATTGATTAAACGCTTCTCGTTTGGTCCAATTGTTCTATTTACGACACATTAATTTTAGATAACTAATCCTAAGCATGTTAGATGAGTTCTATTTTACAATAAAATGTTATAACATTTCTTAATTTTACTCAGAAGTAAAATATATTAGTTGCATTTTAAGCACCTGAGATCCAGAGTATTTGAAAATATTACAATACTGTTTATAAAACTTACTGTTAAACACAAAACAAAAGAACTCCAAACACGTTCACCTCTCCAGCACACAGCAACCTCTGCCAACAATTCACCAACAAGAATAAGAATCCATAAAAAATACAGATTATTGTTTGAGAAAGAAAATATCTGATTGGGTGCTTTAAAAAATACAGTTTCATTGTCAAGATAACTTTTTAGTGGTTTGATCAATATTGCATTGAATTTACTAAATAAATTCACACTATTCAATAATGCGAATAGTTATCAGTTGTTTCAGTATTAAAAAATATGAATACTATAAAATGAATTTTATAAAGATACAATACGTATTTCAGTCGCTTTTTGGTCCCTCGTAAATGACAGCTGACAATTCTGACCACTTTTGCCTTTGTTCGAGGAAACCCGGTCATTGGCGCTCCCTGTTGGTATAAATGGAAACTAATTCTCTTCCACTGTTATCGGCGGGACCAGACGTTGTCACCTCGTGAATTCCCACGGGATACTGATTAAATATAATATATCTTTTAAGCTGCTATTTCAATTTTGCAGAATTGCGCAGGCGCAAGGGACACCTGTAAGCAGGAGTTGACTGCCCGATCCAGGTGTTTAGTAATTCGTTACCTCCACGATCGTTTCAAGCGTGTATGTTGGGTTTTACGAAACACTTACGAATACGTTTTGGTAAATTTACCAATGTTTTGACCCGTGTACATTCATATATTACTATTCAAGTAGATTTTTAGCTATTGGGTATAAATAATTTCAATTTTATCCATGTTAAATGCAGGAACAAAATAAAATGTATGGTTACACAAATAATTCAAGATTTCACATTTTCTTTTCATTTTTATTTGAACTCGAACAAATTCTTTAACATTTTTAAAACCGTAAAGTTATTCAAACGTTATTTTTCTCGCTTAACAATAGTATTTTTGAAAACGTACGTAGATATATACATTTTTGTGATGATATTTGAATTTGAAAACGTTCATTTCATTTCTTTTCGAATCACAGCGGTAAAAAAAACTCGTCATTCAATTAGCTCTACAATATAGAACGTATGCAGCATTTGCATTTGTGAGAACCAATCAAAAATTTTCGTCATGGCAAGCTCATTAAAGAACGAATATCACAGGGAATTTTGATCCTTCAGTGAAGAGTGAGGTGTCTCCCCCCTTCAGCATATTGATTTGAATCTAATGAAGGCGGGTGCACAGAATTCTTTGAGACTAATGACTCCCAGAATGCTTTGCGTTGGTCGGTCTCAACCTTTACGTCGCTCCATCCTTTGGCCATCTCTCCGATTCGGCCCTCCTCGAAAGCACCCCACGCGCCACGTGGGTGAGTGGTGTCTCTAGGGTAATGGCGGAGGGAAAAATCTCTCCTTCCGACTCCTTTCTGTAGAGGGCTCTGTAATCAACGTGAACAGTCAGCCGACAACGATGGTGCCCAGAATTCCAACGAGTCACTCCCTCTCATAATTACGACGCTCGGAAAATCGTACTCCAGTGTGTTAATGAATGGCAGAAACGGTATTTTTAAAAATTTAAAGAAAATGGTGTGAATAATTAAGAAGTCAAATGTGAAAGGTGAATATGACAAACTTCCTCGACTTACCAAGAGATTATTTTTGAATTCCATTGCCCGGTTTTCATAGATACATGAACGTTGACATTTCAACCGAGGAATATATCAATTATATACAAGTTCTTGCAAAGTATTATATACATCCATGTTTTACCTATTGTGAAATATATATTAAAATATGCAATCGCCTAGTTCTTTTCTTGTGATTTAAATCAAAAACATATAGAAATATAAGTAACAGATAAGTGGTAAATAATTTACAATTTCTAGCATAACTATTAATATGATTTGCGGGGCCAACCGTCTTAAAATCGGATTTTTTTATGTATTTGTTGAAAGTTACGCTTAATGTTTCACTATATTGTTTTTTTATTTTTTGGTTTCTCCTTATTTGTACATTTTCTGTATATTCCCCCGGATACGAGGGTATATATTCAACAAATAATAATTTTTATCATACCTTTTCTCAATTTGTTATGATGGCATACTGAATTTCTAATACATACTAATGCGTGATATTTGTATGGCTGAGAAAACATTTGAAACGCAACGCAGGCTCAAAGCGTGTCATTATAGACGTTGTTTACCCCTACAGAGAGTTTGCATGATATTGGAGGTATTGTGAGGCTCACCGTCAACGTATCTTTTCCCTCGTGCTCTGTTTCAATGCGACTTGTGTTGTTGTTAGATGCAAACATTGACCTAGCTATGAACATGCGCTCATGGGAGTCTTCCAGTTTACTGCTAATATCCTATACTATTAAGCGAGCAATGATCGTTTCTATGAACCTATATACCTATGTATTTGTCGAAAATTTTCTCGAGAACGACTCTAACGATTTTAATGAAATTCACAGATTAGATTTATTTTGTAATGTAAATGTGATATAACATGGATTCCTTTTCGAACAATTTTAACGTGTAATATTAGCGTCATTAATAAACCAAGTTTTGCCAAATTAAATGTGTTTGATGGTCTAGGGGTTAACGTACGAGCTTCGTTCTGCATAGGCCCGGGGTTCATATCCCCGGGAGAGCGGATGTATATTTTAATACATTTTTCTCGATCATATGATAAGTCTATTATACATTTATACCCTTTTTAACGTTTTTCTGTTAATAAATTGCTTCTGAGTTACTAAAAATGCAAATGAAACTGCTTAAATTTGCTGACTAACTGCAAAAATTTTCTTTCAGTTCACACGAGTTTCCATACCTTAAGAATGATTGAAACATTACATTCAATACATTGCATTCCAACAACACAACAATACATTCGAAACAACAATACATTAAGTTTTTTTTTATTTGCAACAATCAAACAAATAAGCTATATACGAGTTGGAGAATCCGAAAATTGAGATTCACCACCTATAGCACATAAAGCTGATTGAACTGGCGTTTTTCGATACAGCTGACTTAAAATTTGTTCTTTAATTAAAAAAAATGGTTCTGTAATAGTAACAATAAAAATGTTAAATACACGAGGAAAATATATTGAGGCAGATCATGTTAACAAAATTAAATGAAAATATAACTTTCTCGGCGGGGAATCGAATTCGGACCTCACACGTACATATATGAAACTTCCCTATACCACGAATAAATGTCTATGAACTTTTATCTTATTATCAAAGAGGTAATGAAATGACCGCAAATAATATTTTTAAGGCTGAAACATTATGAAATAAACAATATTCATTTGAACTATTGATGCAGCGTAATAACAAATCATATTGAATGAAAGTTACTAACAAAATACGTACCAGCGAATTCATATAAAATAATAATTGTCAAAGAAATAAGAGGCTTGTAAGTTTCTTCACAGCTAAAATGTGTTCCTAGATCTGTTCACTTCAAAAAGAAAATTCAGTAAAGAATTTAAAAACAAAATTCTACTACTAGCTTTTTGAAAACAAAAAATAAACATCCAATGAATTCAGCTGTAGTCCAAACTTTCCTTTCAATTCTCGATGGAAAATGAACACACGTGTAGAGTATTTTATTTCAACGTTGACCCTAGTTCACCTATTTCCGGTTGGGTGTGGCAGCGAGCAAAAGTATTTTTCTGCTGACACGAGTAAACACCCACGTGACAGAAAGAGTGTGCAAAGAGCCTGCAGAAATGGGTCCCTATTCCAAATGCACTCAAACCAAATTCAAGTTTGGTTCGGATACGTTGATTATTCTGTGTGTTATAGAATAAACAAAAATCTATCACATACACACCATTATCGTAAAGACCTGAAGAGATCTCGATTTATTTTTCGAACGTTTATTATACTTTCCTTATACCTATGAATAATTGGAAAGTAAAGACCTGAAGAATAAGTGATTACCAATCAGAGACAAAATACCGTATTTTAACTAAAGGCTATTCGCCACTGATCGGTGTCGTAGGAACGGCAAATACTTTCTCTCGGTAGTCACCATCTCGTCAACACTTATCTCATAAATAAATATGTATGTCTAATAGTAATGTCACATATTATAAATTGTGTATATTGTGGGTTACAAAAATATATAATTTTCATTTTTTACGAATGAGTGAATAAAAGAGGAAAGCACAATTTATGACAAATGGTTATTATTTTCTATTTACCCTCAATATATCTTTTTACTCATTACTATCAGTTCCATAAAATTTCAGAATTACTCCTTAAACCCGTACACACACAAAAAACACCTTATATGGGCAACGTAAACTGCGTAGTAACCAAATTAGCAAAAATGTTAGTATGGAATTATCATTCGTTATATTCATTTTATGAGCTATTCGAGAGAAGCTCGGTCACCCAGATATTGAGTACTTAACAACGGTGTTTTCTTTTAGTTCTTTAATTATGCTGATTCTTTGTTTATTCTCTACATATGAACAAAGTTGTCTTCAATGACTCACTCACATATTGACTGTATTAAAAGAAGAAATAAGCTTTTATTGTCGGAGTCAAAAGTATAGTCCGTTGAGTTTAGAGGTCAACTGAAACCAAACCCCAAGACTTGCAGAAATTGCAGTTACATATGAATTTTGCTCGCTTTATTCTACGTTTGTTTATGTATAGTTTTTTTTGTACTATATTTGTTATTTGTTTCGTGTAAAAAAGAAAAAAAGTGCATTTTTTCATGTTTGGCAAAGTTAGTTTTTTTTTGAAATAATGTTCGCTCCGATTATCACCAAATTTTAATATGTGATAGATGCGTATGTTGAATTAATTTTTTATAAATTTCAGAAATTTTAATCCTCCCGAAAAAATTTTGATTTCAATTTTACAACATGTTTTTCTTGATAGTTCCTTATAGACAGATAGACAGTATAATTTGAACGAACACGGCACTAGAAACATCCGAAAAAAAAATATTTATTCTAAACAGCTAAATATTTATTTGCAAAAAATTAACAGCACCGACAGCCATTTCTGTTGATCCACAAATCCAGAAGGCGGCGTTTCAACTTTCACCGTGAATACAGCTGATTCTGGGGTTTTCCATCACGAAACACGCACACACAAAATTAAACTACCAACAAGGACATTTTAAAAGATGATTTTGAAGTCCCAAAACCCTCACGAAACAGGAGATAGAGAAACACAGAATTCGGAAACGGAACTAGCGCTGAATGAAACAAGATGTAACTGCGATAAGTCTTGTGGTTTGGTTTCAACTGACCTCTAAACTCTACAGAATATACTTTTGAATCCGACAGTAGAGATATGGGCTTGAAATTTTGAAAGGATAATACTGTTGTATTTTAAAGAGTCACTAAAGAGCTCTTTTCGAAATTTTGATTTTAAAGGAGTGAAATTTAATTGATTTTAAATTTGAATGTTGTAGAAATTGTTTGAATTTTCCTATGAAATAATTTAGATATCATTTCTCTATTTTTTAATGTTGTTCATGGAAGTATCTAAATATGTATCAGGGATTCTTTGATATTTCATTTTTAATTAGTAAAATGGGACAGAAGTATTTTCAGTTTTTGTTTTCAAGAAAAAAAATTCCCCCCCCCAAAAAAAAATCTATTTTACTAAGAATTGTACGTTTTACCTAAAAAGGTTCGAATGATATAACCTTTGACTTCAGTTGAGTTGAAATCGCAAGGGTTTTTCCAATAATTTTTTCAGACAACTTTTAAAAGTTAACTATACGCGTGTGTTTTTCTGAAACATTTGTATTTTTTGTTCGTTTAACATTGATTTTACAGCATTTTGCTAGCAACTATGAAAATGTACTTGTATAAAATTAATTATAAAAATATCTCCTGTTTGTATTTTCTCGTAGCCGTTTCTATGTTTGCCTTTATTACATTAAGAATTGATATAACTTTCGATCAAGGTTATTTAAAAGTGTTTTCAAAGCAAAATTTTCTTTATCTACGTATTAAATTTTTCATATATATTTTAAAATTTCATTATTTGTTATAAATTCTCGCAAATGAAAATATTATTTCGGAAACCGCAAAATGGAAGCTAAGATACGATCTCTCATTTTATGTGTGAGCGCTGAAACTTTATTCCATTCATTATTATTATAACGTTGTGTAATATTATGAAATGCAAAAGAGAAAAAATAATTTGCTGTATTTGCTTCACTTGAGTATATTTTGATTTGACATGATGCTCAAATTATTACTCTGTAGGGTTTCTGAGAAAACTAAAAATATTGTCTATGGTATTTGAAGTAAACGTCTATGTTGTATTTAAAATTTTAATGTAGAAAAATTCTAGTTTTTAAGAATGTTACGGATGCTTACCTTGTGCTAATAAAAGTGAATTATTTTGAATGTCTGTGGCATGGAAATTTGAAAAAATATTACCAAAAGTATTACTATTAAACTAAATTATGAATGAAGAATATTATATAAGAAACCTGAGTGACACCGGACAAAATAAACTTTTAAAAAATCTTGACTTCTTTTCAAATCCCGTGCAACACCGGTTAGTTCTGATAGTATAACATAACATTTCTAATAGGAATTAACAGAAACTATTTATTAATGTAATTTTTTCCATACTGTAAGAAAAGATTTGTATAATTGTAGATGTAGTTCAATATATATAGCATTTCTGCATTCTAAGAGAACATTGTGTTTCACGCACTGATAAAAAGCATTTCAACACCGCACCCTCCCTTACTCAGCACAGACACTCACGGTATATCTCGTGCAACCAAGGGTACGAATACTCTCTGAGAGATTGGCTTTGCATTCAATTTCCCTGAAAGTGCCCGAGAGGATGGAGGGATGGTGCTACTACTCTCCATCAGCCGCCTCACCACAGCTTCCTTCTTCTTGACAGGCTCCTTCGTTTCCACCTCTGTCTTTCAATTACCTCCAGCTATGGTCAAAATTTTCTTGTCTTCCTTCTTCTCCAGGGTCTACCTTATCTATAGCAGGGGTTTTCAACTTTTAAGAGCTTGAGGGGCCAAAGGTTAAGTTCAGGTTTCATTTTAATAATAGGCTAATTTTCATAAAATTCTGCAAGTAAAAGAGATGACCGAGTATTAAATAATGTTAAAAATAGTTTAATTAAAAACAAAGACTTAATCAATTTATTTCTTTAAAGCATATTTTACAATTACATAAAGGAGTTAAATTAAAAAAGAACAAAACCGTCTTTTCCAAACTATTTTCGTTTAAGAACAATGTACGTTTATCTGAATAAATATAGAAATATCAAAAAGAACTAAAACAACCTTAAAGACAAACTGAAATTAATGTTATCAAAAATGTAGGAAATAGATTTGTTTGAATAAATATCAATCTTTACCAAGTTCGCTTGTATTTGCCTTATGGAAATAAATAAATAATTCTATTGAACGAGCTATTAAAAAATTGTTTCATATCTTTGTCAAAGTATTATTTTGTTTTTCTAAATGCTTTCGCGAGCTGTGAATATTTACCTCGGGGCCGCATTCGACCCGCAGATCACCTTTTGGAAACCCTTGATTTATGGTAATTACATTTTTTTCACGCGATTTTATCGTCACAATTTTTCTTTTCGTCGTGTCTCCAGCTCTTCTATTACCAAGTACATGGTTTCATCACCGTACGTCAGGTGATAGCAAATGACGCTGTTATTCTCGACCTCTATTCAGAAATGGAGACCTTTTGCTTTCTTTGCACGTTTTAGAGTGTGAACTTTTAAGGAAACGCTCACGGAATCGACTGGGTCAACGGATACTCCGAACCTCGATTATCTCTCATCGTCGAGCGACGTCACACTTCATAACATTTACTGTTGTTGTTTCTTTTGTGTCACCATTATATCACTTCATTTGTTACGCAAAGTGAATATTACTTATGTTAATTTAATTCTTCGGTGCCAAAACTCATATTTGCTAGACATCGTTCTATCTTCATCGTTTTGGTTGCATCTTTTGTCAATCTTTTTTTTTTAGATAAGTCTTCTTCATGATCATTATTTAGTTCTCAAGTTTTGGAAAATATTGCGGGGTAAGAGGTGAGGGAACGAATATCTGACTCTGAATGATTATGGATTTGTGAGGTGTGTATCATGAGTTCAATTTCATAATTTTTTCATTCAATTATCCAATCATTGTACTGATTAACATGCAGATGACGTCATCAATGTTATGGTGTACGACGTATGATCGTAATAATTGTGAGAGTCTCAAACAATTATTTAATGCATTTTTGCTGATCCAATATAAGAAAGGAAAGAAAAAAAAATTAAATCAAAGTGTGTTAGATATAGTATATAAAAAACAATATTATGTACCGTGGTTGTAGATTATCTTGATTAATCTTACAATGGTAAAATATTATACGCGCCTCTGCCTTAGGACCCTTGAACGAAATTGAAGGGATGGTCCCTTGCTTACGTAGTTTGTAACTGTTTTTTTTTACAATAAATTTATTCATTTAATGGAAAGTTTCATAACACTAAGATAGTAGAAAATTCATTTGGTTCCCTTCTCATTGATTGCTTGAAGGACCTGAACCACTACCGTCCCTCTTTTAACTGGACGCGTATCTTACCACCCCTTACAACCACATCTGTCAACCCCGCATTCCCCCATTGCCCAAAGTCTCTTTCACTCTCAGTCCCTCAGTCGCTGTTGCCCTCTGATGCCACTATTGCTTCAGTCGAATCTGCCGCGACGTCGGTCGCCTTAAGTAAGTTACAACGTGCCTCTCAGCAAATTGGAAGATCGCCGCCGATGGGTGCTGAAGGGATGGTGGGTGGTGGGTTGATTCTCTGTGCCCGGTTGATGGCGGAGGGTGAATGGCATCGACCGTTGACTTCACTCTCCCTAGAGACAGTCCCCTGTGATTCGACGCTGTCACACAGGCGGCGGAGGCGATTCCTACTCTCCCAAGTCAGTGTTCATCGCGGACATTTTGCCACTTGGGTGGTTGCCCTCATCGTCGACTACGACTGGTCCGGCACAGTTCCTTGTTCGACTGTCGTCGGTCGGTCGGTCGACAGTCGAACGGCGGGCACGTGTTTGTATGTCATGTGTCCTTTGTTTCGACGCTGTGTTCCCTTCGATCAGTATTGTTTTCTTCTACGTTTTCCCCTTGCACCGAAGCAGAACCTTGTAATACAATTTAACAGGTTGAAGTTAACGAAATGAAAGTTCTCCCTTCAAGTTTCCAATATTAGATTTATTTTCGTAGACTGACGTAAAGTATGATTAGATTAATACTTAAGCTCGTGCTTGAGATATTGGTAATCTTCAACCTTAGATAGTACACACACACACACACATATATATATATATATA
>NNCF01126148.1:2119153-2146463 GCA_002313205.1 Laupala kohalensis | reverse complement strand
TATATATATATATAAACAAACAATTCCACTATTTAAGAATTTATAGTTTATTTATATGCATAAAATATTTAATGATAACAGAATAAGTGATTATTTTTATAGAATTAATAAAAATTTAATATTTACATGATGTTGCTTAAAATCATGAAAAATAACATTACTATGAAAAATATTAATATTTTGATGTTTAATAACATTTATTCCGCAGATTATTTTATAATTGAAAACTTTGTTATATTTGTTCATTTGTAGCCTAAAATTTTTTTTCTTAAAAATTATTCGTTCTTAAATAATATTTTACATAAGTTTTTTATAAGTTTAACCGAATTTTAGTTTGTATTATATGTTGCTTGGAAACAAAAGTTAGAAAATTCCTGGAAAGTCTCATGATATTTTTTGTTCAGATTTTTATTATTTTATTACGATTAACGTAAATAGTTATAACATCTTAAACTCACTTGACTCTGCCATTAAACATGACCTGCCATTAAGATTTTTTTTTCATTTTAATTGTTTTACACAACCCAGCTTATCGACCTTTTGGCCATTACCTGGGCTTTCTCATTCTCTCTTTGTATCTATATGTTATATCTGTGTGTTCTTTTTGTTTTTATATCTATCTTCAGTTCTACGGCGAGGGGTACCCCCTACTATCTAGCTGTACACTTTCTTCATGTCCATTATTGTATTAACATATTCTTCAAATTTTCTATATATTTGCTCCTGGGCAATATATTCTGTCCAATTCTAATCACTATATATTCCATGTTTCTTTAGCTCTTTCATTACCATAAAGGTTGTTTGGTGTCTCTTCTACGTTCATTTCCACCCGTATTTGCGCATGCTTGAGTATTGTGCCGCGTACAGGTCATACAGCTCAGTAGTCATGAAATGACGAATGCAGTGATTAGCAAATGCAGTGTTATCGAATATATTGATGACGTCGACTGCAATGGCGTACAGCTCTCCTAGTCTAAAACAGTGAGCAAAATACTGCCAAAAAGTTAAAATCATTTCTTCACAATGCCCGCTGACCTCTATTATAAATTATTATTTTTAAATATAGAACATACTTCATTTCAAAAACTTTTTTTTTAATAAAAGGAAATTAATGTATTTTTGACAATAAATTATTTTCTCGCAAGGGGCAATGTTTAAATTTACAATTAATATCAGCATGTATTATTTTATCCAAATACACAATATTAGACGTTTAAAAATTTCATTCTCTTTGGACAGAGTAGCCTGAAATACAGCTTAGACCACGTAAAAAATGTAACGAACTCGAAATTTTATTCTTAAACGACTACAATACGAATTTTTTATTTTTGCGTAGTAAAATAGATTTAATGAGCAACTTATGAAATGTAAGAATTCGGTTCATATTTTTGTTAAATTATCGATTAACTTTAATTTGCAGCAAATGTCTTTAGAAACAGTATATCCTATGAAGTATTAAATTTGAACAAGAAATATGTGATAATATTTACATTATTTGATTAGAAATAATGTATTAGTATTTACTCGTATTGGCTATCACGCTTGATGTTTGTATTGTCAATGTATTGTGATTGCCTCTTATTTCGTATGTATTTAAGGGTAATTGAAACCTTAGCATTGTTCGGTCTCTGAATGTTACATTCAGAATAAACCAATTAATACCTGTACCAGCACACCACAAGCCCATATGCGATGTGCGTACGCTTTTGGTGGAGAAGCGAGATTCAACCATAAACCACAACCTTTATGGTAGAGTCACTCCTCAGATTCCCCGAACACTGCGTTCGTCAGGCTGACCATTATTTTTGGCAACCAGTGGAACATTCTCTTCACGCTCGCCTTTCTTCTCTGCGGACGTTCATCTCAGTTTCCAGAAGTAGGTGGGAACTGGTCAATCTCTTCACAATACGAGAGGTCTTAACGCGCACATTTCCTTGTTTGGGCGGCGACGGGCCTAGCTCTTAATCGCCTTTGGTATTTCCGGCGAGCACAGCGCTTAAAAATTTTTATTTCAAAATCGGTACTGGTCAAGATGTTACAGCTCCTCCCCCCTAAATTTTTTCTGAGTGGTTTAGCTTTGATGATCACGAAGAAAAATCAGATGGAAGAGAACACAGTTCACCAATCTTGACACAACACACAAATACAGAGGCGAATACCCGCCCGGTTGTTAATACAAATACAGGTCCCCATTTACACATCATATTATACAATTTTAAAACAAATATGGCATGGCGAGTTATTTTGCTAACCTGGTTCCGAGAAAATATAACTCTTTCTTTCTTTGTTGCTTCAAGATTTCAGTTATATATAATACAAGATTAACTATTCTTAAAAAACTGCAAATGGTAACTGAAGAGAAATATACACAATTTAAGTTACCCTGTATAGATAATATTAATTATTAAATCAACTTCTTAATAAAGCCCAAATTATTTATACATGATAAAAATACGCAATGATAACAAAATTGATTATCTTTCACAAACCAATTATAAAACTAGGACGCTCAGTTCTAGAGTGAACTTATAATTACTAATGTATCCCACATAGTTGACCAGTATCAAAGTGACATCTCACTTTTTGCATTGCACACATGATGCTCCCGATGACATCACATTCGCAATTTAAATCCGACAATCTACTAACTTTTGCTTGAACCACCGTCTCTATAAGTAGCTCTAGACTAGAAAAAAATCGAGTTAATCTCCTATGCTCGATATGCAACGGAAGAGTCTTTCCTTGAACATCAACTAACTCCAAAGATTCAGCAATACCCATTCTAATAGATGGGAGTAATACATTGGAATTCTGTCTCAAACATACAGCCGGTACCAGTTTATTAACATTCACATCTGAACATTCATTTTCAATAAAACTGGTAACTACCTCCAACTTGAATTTTTGAGGCATCCCAATTACATTATTATTAAAAACATACAAAGGGTTAATTTCAGAACTACATGTCACGTAATTATCATTAGTAGCATGTCTAAAAATACCTAGTTCATTCATATGGCAAACAAATGAAAACATACACTGAATATTAATATTCCCCAAACTTAACTGACTAGGAGCATATACAGTTTCTCCATCGTTCCGAACATTAACATTTATCGCAGTTTTTCTAAAACCCTTACATACAAATCGACATTCTTGTATGTAGCTTAGTTCAGGATAATGATTATAATAATGAACACAACTAAAATTTAAATCACTAGAACCCCTAGAATTAAATTTTATACAATATGCATTTGCATTACCCTTCGAAAAGGAAAAAGAATGATTGAAATAAGTGACCAAAGCTTTCNATGGCTATCTACGCTCAAACATACCCTTTCCTGGTTACGTAATGTACCGTTGCACTGACTCGTAACAGAATCCCATCTCGCAATTGTACTTTCACGACCATTACTAGATAATATTCTTGGGTGAAATGACTTCCAATTGTCATAATAAATATTTGAGTTAGAATCTATTTCCATACAAAAATAATTCATATCAACTGCGTCATTAATGACATCCTCATAATCTAATGAATTTAATTTCTTACTAATACTCACAGTATCAACAAACTCACTTTCTTTGTTTAACTCGGTACTAGAAACTACAGTAGATTCATTTAGCACATCTTTAGAATAATTTGGATTTGAGACTGGAGAGAATTTCTCAACATCTCCTCGAAAGGTATTCAATTCCGCTGAATCATTAGGACAATTTGATTCAGAAGTGATATCTTTATTAATATTATCAAAATTTTGTGATTCATAGGTTTTGTTTAACGTCTCACAATTACGTCTTTCTTCAACGAAATCCTTTTCCGAAACTTCAACTAAATTCGGCGACATATCTAAATTGTTATCTGATAAAATCAAATCCATTTCAATTTTGTTTTCTACAACCGGAGGGTACTTGGGTTCAAGAACTGATTCAGAGTCTTTATTACGCGCAATGCTCCGCGACATTACAGCATTAGTACTCTCGATAACAACACTTGCGTCATTTTGTGCACTTTTAAGCAGAGCGGCCGTCTTATTTCCAAGTAGGTAGTATCCTAATTCGCGGCGTACATCAGCGGACTGAGTGACTATACTCACATTTTTACCCTTTTCTGTGGCCATTTCTACGGAAATGTTTGCTACTCGCAAGCACACCAGTTCCAAATCCAGTGGATGCGACAGCATCACCTTAGTACCCGTGAACATCGACTCGTCCACGTAGTTCTCTGATATTAAATCAAATGAGGAACCGCTATCTCTACTGATATTCATATCTTGTCCATTTATTTTCCCCCAAAAAATAAAAGGATTATCAACGCTTTGGCCCAGCTCTCTTATATTTTGGATTACCTCTGTTGCGTTTCGAATAGTTTCCACCGGTGCGGGTCGCTCAATCTTTTGAGGACAATTGTAAGAAATATGTTCCTCGGATTGACATACGAAGCACCGTCGTACGTAAGGTCGCTCAAACGCATTACGACGGTAGTTTNAAATTTTACTGGCCGTCGAATTTCAGATTTTAACAAATCATACTCGTCTAATTTGTTACTTAGTGCTTTCGAGTTATTGAATTTTGTCCAATTTTCAATAAAATGTTCACGGACATCCGGATGAACCTTTCTTTTAATCTGATCTGTGATAATTAGATCTTTAAGCTTTTCAAAGGTATCTACGTTTACTCCTTCTATCCATTCAGAAGAATATGTTTCCAAACTGTACCTCAGATCTTCCCAACTTTCGTTTTCATTTTTACGACGCGAGAAAAATAATACCCTAAATTTTTCCGCGCTCATTTTCAATCTTTTCAATAAGATTTCTTTTATCTCCTCATAATCGCGACTATCACTTTCCTTCGCGACCTGTTGCGCTATATCCACTGGCAAAAGACCTAATAAATAAGTTACCCATTGATTACTAGGAACATTTAATTGCGTAGCCTGTCTTTCAAATAGATTTAAATATAAGCTTAAATCAGTATCTTTGTCGAATTTCCCAATAATTTGATTTAAGTCGAGATGAGCCGCATCTCTTTTCTCTTGACAGTCCAGAACTGCACGCAGAAATCCTAAGTTTTTCAAGCTCATGTGCCCTTTCTTTTCCTAAAGCGGCTGCGACCGCGGCTGCAACTGCGGCGGATTCGGATACTTCCGTGGCTTGTCGCTCTTTGATTACTTCTAATAAAGCCAACGTGAATTCTGCGTCGTAATCTGTATCTGACACAATTAAGTCTTTAATTTCCCTAATTTTATTATTTTCATTTACATTTATTCCTAATTCACTCGCGGCTTCTAGTAGCACTCGCTTTTGAAATTTCGCAAAATATGCTATTTTGTAAATTTCTTAAAATTAACTTCACTTGAACCTGATTTGTATAACAACAAGCTGAGTACTCACCCAAATTGTAGCACAGTACAGATGGCACACCGGGAACTCGGTTTTCAGATCCTGTGTTCTTCCACGGCGTCGTGATGTCTTCAGATGGCTTTCAAGTTCCGTCACAGGCGTTCGAATCCCACCGTTGCTATACCAGTTGTACCAGCGCACCACAAGCCCATATGCGATGTGCGTACGCTTTTGGTGGAGAAGCGAGATTCAACCATAAACCACAACCTTTATCGTAGAGTTCCCTGCCACCAGCTTCGTTTCCCCAAGCAATCAAACACTCGAGTAATAACAATAAAACATTTAATTCAAATTAAATAAAGCTCTGAATATTTACAAATGTAGACAAACTCGCAAATCATAAATACAAGTTTGAACTCTACCCAGATTATCCGAAGTTCAAAAAGTTCGAAGTTGCTATCTCGAAATAAATAACTGTTCCAAGCTATGTTATTCGCGCCTATAGCAGGTAATGCAATTCTCAGTGGTCTGACGACCAAACTAACCAAGTTACATATTAAATAACTTGCGTACTTCTATACGCTTTCGCACTTGTCTCAAAGTCTGAAAGCCTCCAGAATAAAAGTCACTTAGGAGCTGAAATCCCTCCAATATTGAGGCGGAGGTCACGTGACTACCTCTTCCCTCGTTTCCAACACCCCACCTCGGCTAGGTCACTCCTCAGATTCCCCGAACACTGCGTTCGTCATGCTGACCATTATTTTTGGCAACTAGTGGAACATTCCCTTCACGCTCGCCTTTCTTCTCTGCGGGCGTTCATCTCAGTTTCCAGAAGTAGATGGGAACTGGTAAGTCTCTTCACAATACGAGAGGTCTTAACGCGCACATTTCCTTGTTTGGGCGGCGACGGGCCTAGCTCTTAATCGCCTTTGGTATTTCCGGGGAGCACAGCGCTTGAAAATGTTATTTCAAAATCTGTACTGGCCACGATGTTACAATACTTTATGCTAATGTCTTATTGCTATTTTTTTAACCTGTCCCCACTATTTTGATAAAATTCATGAAATAAATCGTTTTTTTTTCATACCTATTTTATCATGGACTCATTTTTGAAGTAGTATTAGTACTTTTTCACGTTTTGAACTACGTATATTTATAGATACCAAAAGAATGATAACATGAATGGTTTTAAAATGTGAATGAAAAGTCAAGGCATCACGAAGCAAAATGAGATGTTAATGAACTGTACCTTTTAAGTACAGTTTTCCACTGCTTAAAAACAAAGAAGACAAACCGATGAGACCTTGAATTATCTTTTTGAGCCCGATAAAAAATAATTATCAACGGATTGTTTGTCATTATTATCTCCAAATTACTGGAAATATCATTTTAGATAAGTTTCACTGCAGAAAAAATAATGGTAAAACAAACTTTTATTAATTACTTTGTCCGGGAAATAACGTCTCTCAGTGGACATTACTACCAACGTTTCGGCCATCTTGCTGTAACCTTCTTTAGGGCAATGTCGGCAGAGTACTGCTACAGGAGATTACGACAGCGACTTAAGTTTTTGCGAATTGCTCTGAAATATGCCACAGCAAGAGGATCGAAACGTTGTTAGTTACGTCTCCTGAGACGCGGTTTCTCCGAGACAATCAAGTTTATATTAACTCCGGTTGCGGAAGCCTACGTTTATAAAATAAAATTGTGATTGTATAATATCCATGCGTAACAGAAAAAAACTGGAGTAGGGACGAAACTCTGTATTTAAATCAAATTTACTTTCGTTGGAATAAGGGACCCCTAAAATGTTAGGTTTTATCGACGTCTCTTAATCGAAACGTCAGATCATTATAATGTTTCTCGGCACAATGCATGTGGATATGTAAATTAAATTTAAAAAATACGATTAAATTTTGTTTTCCATCCACTTGTCAAATTTATACAGTGTGACATGTGCAGAACGTTTGCTAAAATTAATTTGTGATATCCTTTAGAGTGTATTTATATAGTTCCAGACACCTGAATACATAGTTACAAATTCATTACCACAGAGATTAAATCATCTCATACTTCATTATTTTCCATCCTCTTCTTTATACTTATTACCACGACGCAAGATACTTGTTACAAATAATTCAGTAGTGAATTCAAATGTAGCAACTATAGAGCAATTATTTTGTATTTAAACTGGAAGAAGATTGAGTTAGCCATCGTTAAGCTCATAATTGGAATATTTGATTTCAGCTTCATTATATTTAGAGTTTCTGTAATTTAGGTGAGCCACGTGTGTGGTTCGTGAGCAGGCAATTTCCTTTGAACTCACACATTGCTGTGCATTTTCTACTTAGATTTTGATATTTGTGGTGAGTAATGAATTCGATTTCATGATTTTGAGACTCTTAATAATTTGTATAGTAAGTATCACATTCTTAATATTTAAATTTATGATTACTTGTTCCTCTGTTTTACACGAGTTTCATTTTCATTCGTAATGACCAGAATGTATCATTCGCAAACATATTATTTATCTTTTTGAATTTTGGTATTTGTGGTGTACATAGTACAATGACTGAAAGATTTAATTTTAATTATCATTTTGAGCTACTGAATTGAAAACGAGAATGCAGTGTACAAGAAGCCAACCGCTGTGACGTCAAACATGCCTTACTACCACTGTGCTCTTTATGACCCATCTGTTTAATCCAAACCAGAAAAAAAGCCCAGCCTGTAATGTTATTCCTCCCTTCTTCCTGTGACAGGGTCGCTCTATATCATAGAACAAATTAATCGTCAAAGCCATTTTCTCTCCCCCTTCGCTTGCATTAATGCGTCGTTCCGGTCATATAAACATTGCAAACAATTGTTTACTGCCTCAAGCTAACTCATCCCGGGTTCTGTGTTCCCTCGCTGGCTCTACTTCTCTTCTCCCTCGAGAGAGTGCGTGCAAAACAATGGAAGGGGCGTTTGGGGAGCCCCCATCCCCCCCCCCACTTCCACTCTCGCTTGGATGCCTCAGTTGCCGTTGTTATGCCTTCCGCCATCTTTGCGGACTTCCTCTTCCATTGTTCTTTCTTCAACTTTATTGACGACAGTTAACCAATACTGAGTTTGATGTTGGACCAGTTTTACTTATCTCTTCTATTTCTTCTACAATATAGTGTTGCATTCCCGTATTATTTTCGAGGTCTATATTACTCGAGTTGTATATCTTATACGCTAAGTTGTCTTTAGTTCATCATATTTTAGTATTATGGAACATTATTTTGGAACAAAAATGGACATTTTATCATCTTCGATTGTTATCTGTATCACAAATCACAATTACATTATTCTTTCAATCAATTTTATCTTCCTCGAATATTCACATGAACGCAAAATTTATTGTTCATCATACAATTCAGAAGTTTAAGAATGCTAAAAATGACACAAGAAAAGTGGAGATATGTTTTTTTTTTTTTTTTGTGGGGCTGTAGGGCTCGTCAACAGCGAGGTCATTAGAGCCCTTAAAACTTGTACAGGTAGGGAAAATGCAGTTACGCACTAGGGAGAGCCAACATGACTCTCCCCGCGTGTGGGACTCGCCGAATGACTCAGCCATACCCACTAAAAACCCTCCTGAATTACAACTCAAAACTCAAATCCTAACATATCTCACGACTGTACTAAAACCATTAAAAAAATGAAAGATACCCTAGCCCTAATAGCATCGGGATCGAAAAGAACAAGAGGTGACCAAGGGAGGTCAGAAAAGAGAAAGGAAGGAGAATGGCACAAGTAAGTGGAAGTAATGCCAGACTCAGCTCGGGGCCCCGTGTTCGCCAAACACGTACTTACTAGATGTAAGTCCCATGGGGGGAGTGGAGATATGGCGAGGAACACATTGGAGTCTATCTGATTCCAGGAATGTATTCGGTGCTTTGCATATAGAAGAAAGTGAACTTGGAGTGTGTCGTAGTGAGTAGTAAAGAGTTGATCAATGGCATGAATGGCTTTGGTTCAAGGAATTTGTACGTATGAGCGAAACATTTCATTACAATCCACGTGTAACCAATTTATTTCACTTCGAATAAGAGTGATGTTTTCATTTTCAATATTATACTTAAAGAATTAACATATCTGAAGATAATACTTAACTTTACCTAGAATCACCATTACTGTATGCCATTTTTTATTTTGTCTTTCACGCAAAATCAATAATCTGCATGAACAGACCCCAGGGGACTTACATCTAGTAAGTACGTGTTTGGCAAACACGGGGTCCCGAGCTGAGTCCGGCATTACTTCCACTTACTTGTGCTAGGTTCCTTCCTTTCTCTTTCCTGACCTTCCTTGGTCACCTCTTGTTCTCTTCGATCCCGACGCTATTAGAGCTAGGGTATCTTTCATTTTCATCATTTTTGTAATGTTTTGAGATATGTATTGATATATTGTAATTCAGGAGGGTTTTTAGTGGGTATGGTTGAGTCATTCGGCGAGTCGCACACGCGGGGAGAGTGATGTTGGCTCTCCTTAGTGCGTAACTGCATTTTCCTTACCTGTACAGAATTTTAGGGCTCTAATGACCTCAATATCGACGAGCCGTAAAACCCCACAAAAAATGCATGTACAGGTTCATAAATATCAAATACCATAATGATCACCGAGAAGATTGCAAAAGAGTTCTTGGCATACTTGCTTGAAAACCTTATCGTCGGAACTAGAGAGATATATCATTCTTTTAAGCTCTGTGGAGTGGGGAGTTAAAACGAATACGAACTCTCGTTTTCACAGTTTTATTTAACATCCTAATCAATACGCTTCTTAATTGGACAGTTATTTTGCCGGATTATATTGAGAGGAAGATAATGAGAGGGGTTTCGTACATACCTGTCATTATCTTTACATCTTGACGCAATGTCGTTGACAATAACATGTGATACTTTTGTTTTTTCCGTGGTTAATTGTACCCAAATTTTAATTGCACTGAACTGATTCTCTCTTCACATGTCGATAAATATCGTTCGCAGTCAACCCCTCGTATTACCCTCTTATTACTTGTTTCTAAAAATAAAAAATAACTCCACAATCATTTTAAGTGCTTGATGAAATTTAATTAAAAAGTCGTAGTTTATGTAGCAACCATGACAATCTCCCGCAACCGTACTAACGTCCGATGCCACCAACGTACCCCCATCGGCAAGCCCTCAGGCATTCCTCGTTCCGTTCCACTGCATTTGATTCATGCTCCCGAAGTGGAGTCGCGCTTCTGCTTTGCTGTGGGTTGCGGCCGCGGTGGCTTTACGTATATACATGTTGCTGTAGTTTGTGAATGATGATGTGAATTAGAGCTCCGGTAATGAAGGGTGAGTTGACGAATTCGTGCTATTATGGAAAGAGCAGTACTGAGGCGAATATTGAGTGATGCAAATAAGACGGAAATGTAAAACTTTGGGGGTCCAGTTTCAACAGTGTGCCATAATACTGATGCTTCTTGGACGTCCATGCGTGTGAATGGAAGGAATGATGAACTAGTCGCTTTCACACTTCGTTATAGCGAATTAAATATTTTAAATGTTTGATGGAGCAATTAAGTTGCGTGTGTGTTATGCGATCATCTTTCTAAATATAGCACTACTTTATTATCTTTGAAGATTAACTTTCATTAGACCACTTTTTCATTATAATTACATCACATCCAAAATATGCGGTGGAATTGCGTATTCTATACTTGAGATAGAATAATGAAATATCAAAATTTTTATACATACCCTTATAAATTGTTATATATAAGCTCTGACATTGAGATATAGAGTTAGTCTGCAATTTGAAATCTAATTTGATAGTGTTTACTATTGTCAATACATTTGAACACTTTATTTGGCAAAAATATATTATTAATTGATCGATTGAACCTTGAATGTTTACCCATCTTGCTTACATTATATTTTTATTCATATTGTGTTTATTTTTCTTAGATTGAAAATAAACTTTCTCTTCCACTTCATGTGATTCAGTTTTCAGGCAAATTAACAATAATCTGTCGTATTGTTCATTTTGTCTTATACCATTTTATCGTCTGGTGCTCTTATTAAAGTCTTCGCTGAATATGTCTACAACACATTAGGGTAAACCGAGTAGCAGTTGCTCTATCAGTTAATCGTAAGACGAAGAATACTTTGTTAAAATTTTCAGATCAGTTGTTAACATTATTTTTAAAGAGGCAGCGAATGTTATTTTAGTATGTTATTTAATCCCAACCTTACATTTTACACCTTTTAAATGTAGTGGCAATTATTCACCAGTTCAAGAAATCACGCACATAGATATGTTTGAATTTAAGAGAGTACCGACATTGTTATTATTCTCTAATGTTTAAATATTCAACTTCTATTAGGATGAGGCAGTTTTATTGTGTGGGATTCGAACCCTGTTTGTAAATTTTAATTAAACTGTGCTTATATTTGACAAGACGGTGAACACGTATGTAATAACCGCCCAAACCTCATGCCATAAATATAATTTATATGACTGAAGTTCTCAGATTAATAGTGTAGAAATAATATATTTATCCTGTGATTGAAATACTTCCTCCCAGAGAACTAAGGTTGGTTAACTGACTAAAATTATTAGTGAAATAATATGTACAAATTAGTATCCAAAATTGTTATTGTGTGTATATATTTTATGTGTATTCTGGCATACAAATTTAAGTGATAATTAATTTAAGTCATCATAAAATTAAGTCACAGGAATTTGAAGGATGGTGGTACACAATAATGTGATGTATCAGTTTTACGTTAATTTAAGATACATCATGTTTTCATGGTGCGAGTTGTAAGTTTGATGACATCATATTTAGTCTTCATCACCAAATAACATAATCAATATCCATGTTTTAAAAACTATGGAAGGAGAAATCAGGGTTATCTTTTGAATGCGTCCATAATTTGAAAAATATTTTAATGTTTATCAAAAATCGTTAATGGTTGCGGGACGAGAATGTGAATTCCCTTTTTTTTGTCACATAACCTTCGCGCTAACAAAAACAAATCCTTCCGATTACGTATCTATTTATTACCGCTGAAATGATCTTTTGACAAACTTCTGAGTTGTCCATTTACAGTGAAACTTCCATGAACGGACGTTACTTCATAGCGGATACTTTTTCACTCCTCGCTATTTTATTCCACGAGGACCTTAACTTCCCGAAAGTGGACACTTCTCAAGAGCAGACAAATTGTATGGTCCCAATAGTGTCCTTTAGTCCATTAGTGTAAAAAGTGTTCACTTTAATTGTAACATCGTGGCCAGTACAGATTTTGAAATAACATTTTCAAGCGCTGTGCTCGCTGGAAATACCAAAGGCGATTAAGAGACAGGCCTGTCGCCGCCCAAACAAGGAAATGTGCGCGTTAAGACCTCTCGTATTGTGAAGAGATTGACCAGTTCCCATCTACTTCTCAAAACTGAGATGAATGCCCGGAGAAGGAAAATGAGTGTGTATGGAATATTTCAGCATTTGACAGAAATAGTGTTCATCCGAAAAGGCAGTTTTTCTCGGATGCTGAGGAGTGACCAAGCCGAGGTGGGGTGTTGGAAACGGGCGAAGAGGTAGTCGCATGACCTCCGCCTTAATATATATTGGAGGGATTTCAGCTCCTAAGTGACTTTTATACTGGAGGCTTTCAGACTTTGAGACAAGTGCAAAAGAGTATAGAAGTACGCAAGTTATTTAATATGTAACTTGGTTAGTTTTGGTCGACAGACCACTGAGAATTCTCTTACCAGCTATAGGCGCGAATAACATAGCTTGAAACAGTTATTTATTTCGAGATAGCAACTTGGAACTTTTTGAACTTCGGATAATCTGGGTAGATTTCCGAGTTAATTCATAACACCAGTAGTTATAACTGTGTGTAACTATTGCTTTTAGATAGCAATATCAAGTAATAACAAGTTCAAACTTGTATTTATGATTTGCGAGTTTGTCTACATTTGTAAATATTCAGAGCTTTATTTAATTTGAATTAAATATTTTATTGTTATTACTCGAGTGTTTGATTGCTTGGGGAAACCAAGCTGGTGGCAGCGAACTCTACCATAAAGGTTATGGTTTATGGTTGAATCCCGCTTCTCCACAAAAAGCGTACGCACATCGCATATGGGCTTGTGATGTGCTGTAACAGTAATACAAATTTCGGTTGCTGGCTATCACTGAGCTTGAATTATGGCGTACAAGAACAAAAGGAACATGTACTCCTGATGAACAAATTTAACGCTAAAATGATTTTGGATGCACATTTTATGGCATACATGATTTATTTTACAATTTATGTAGATGAACTTTTAAATAATAGAGTCAAACATCGGAATATTGAATTTATTGGATTATTTCACACGTTTATTACCTTCCCTATATGCTTATTCGATAGAGTTGAGCATTTATTATAGTAATTGTAATTATAATAATTGATATATATATATAATTACATTATAATAACTGAATTTCTTATGAACATAAATCACACATAATAATACTATAAAGCTAATAGTATTGTGAAACTAGACTGAGGAAAAAGAATTTGAGTTTCGGGTCCGTTTTGAAAGTTATAATAATGTTGAATAAGTTTAAAATAATAAGTATAATTCGATAAGTTATAAATACAAAAAATATAAATAATCACATATCCAATGGACAGGTTGAATGTGGGAAAATTTGTATGACAGAGATAAACTGTTTTAAAATACATCTTAAAATAATTTAAAAACTGAATGATGTTTTAAAATCAGGCAAATTGATAACTACGGATTGAGAGTCCCGTTGTTTATTTACAGCATGTCGAGAATTTCGAGGGAAATAGCAAACCTGTAATTAAAGGAATCTCTGAGGAAATTATTGGACATTCGCGAAGAAGTAAAAGAACTTTATTAAAGAAACAAAAACGTTGGAAGAATGGCAAGTCATAAAAGGAGCTTCTTAATACAGAAATTTGAGGCAAAATAAAAATTTCGAAAGAAAAAGAACTGAAAGAAAATAAAGAACAAAGAAAAGTTTTTGCTGTGTATAAAATTAACCTAGGAAAGTAAGTACTCCATGTACCTAAACTGAATTTCTCACTTCTCAGAAGAGGAGTGTATGAGAAATTTAAAAAAAAATTGTAAAAATGAAAAGGTTTGTAATTAATGTTCTTAAGAAGGGAAACAGTATAATGTTTCTTTCTTTTTATTTGCGAGGTATCGACTTCATATCTTTCCAGCGTGCGGTCCTTACTTCGATAACATTTAAAATTTCCGATGTACTATAGAGAATAAGCCTAGAGTTTCCGAATACCCTGTACAAGAGAAATAGAGACTGTGTATATATAAACACATAAACAAATAAATAAATAGATAAGAGAAATACAGATATAGCTTTGATTATATATTGCATGTTTACTGAAGAAAGTATTCTAACATTTGAAATTTATGATTTAATTTGTACAAATAGTTTATGCAGAACTTTTATAAACAAAAATGCTTAATAATATCTGATCAGTTGAGATGTTTATAAATATGTTTGGTCTTTGAGAGGCTTATAAAATTTTTGTTTTATTTAATGTAACAAAAAGTGTGCACATTTTGATATATATTAAGTTTGAATTTCCGACATTTAACTATTCTTATTTTTTTATTGCTTCATATCTACTTGTGACCCTAAGCATAGTCAATAGAATGATTTTTACAATTGTGCTTTAATCTCACTTCACAAATAAATTTGCTGTGCGTTTTTCGACGAATAAAGAATAAAATAAAATGAATGCGAAGAAAGTGCTGGTTTGGAAATAATATATTTTTGTGCGTGTTACAGTTTAGTGCGTACGTAACATATCAGGTTGAAAGGAGGAATAAATGTCGGATATCTCATTGAGGTTGATTACTGTTATTAGTTACGTATTATCAGTTACCAAATATTGTTAGGGTTGTTTCAAATTTTGTCGTTTGCTTTCATCATATTTTATTTTGCGTACCTCAATATCTGACGACGTCACTCATTCTTGAACATGTACATTATTGCACATGTAAACTTGTGAAACAACATGTTTCAATATTCCCGAGTTGCAATAAAAGAAAAAGACACAACCACTGTGCTTGTATAAAATAAATTCTGTAGGAAGAATTCTTTCCTTGAAGGGGATGCTCTGAAAACTTGAATCTTCAATAAAGGATCAATTGAATGGCTATAAAAAAGAAAAAAAAGAAAAAGAAAAGTGATTTTGATTTGTAAAAAGTCCAGAAGTCACAGCTTGTGTTTGTAAGTGAGAATTTAAATGATAAAAAGAACTGTATAATGTTCACATAGGAGGAGACTATTTTTAAGGAAGTTAAAAACTTCTCTAAATGAATCAATCAAAATTTTGATATGACCCATATCAAATGACACTAAAATTGTTGGTTACGTATAG
Source organism: Laupala kohalensis (assembly GCA_002313205.1). Classification (NCBI taxonomy): domain Eukaryota; kingdom Metazoa; phylum Arthropoda; class Insecta; order Orthoptera; family Trigonidiidae; genus Laupala; species Laupala kohalensis. The sequence continues at coordinate 2,130,697 of NNCF01126148.1, read as the reverse complement.
TGTTGTTTCAATTTTTATAACCCCTTTTTAAGTTATATTTCTGTCATAAAACTATTTTTAACAGTTGTGTGTCCAAGAATTTTTATTACGTATATTTCTGTTTATTCTACGCATGAAGTACCTAATCGTTAAATATTTTCTACAAAATTCCTTTCCGCATTCCTAAGTACTCCAACATGTTAATGACCATGGCCACTGTTCAACTCGTGAAACTTCAAAGTGAAGTCTGTCCCGTGCGGCAGAGAGACCCTAAACTTTGGCTTCTCTGCAACACAATGCAGTCCTCATGTTGGGAGACGCATCGAGTAGGAGTTTCGTCATGTAATTGTCGGATCAAGGATTGAGGGTGGTGACTGCTGCCTCAAAGCGTTTATCGTTCTTTCGAGAATCTGATGACCACGTACCACCGCAGGGTTGTAATCCCTTCTCTCTTTGTAGCTCAGACCATTTACCTCTCTTTCGACTGCTGCGTGTCCCTTCAGCATTGTAGCTCACGATGTAACGTACTATCATTTGTTGCACCCTCGAATGCAATGGGAGAGATGGCGGTTTAAGGCATAGTCTGTTCTTGGAAATCAGGAATATGTACTATATGTGTTGTATCGGAATGTTGTCTGCACTGATAATACAAATGAGATCGCACATTCACATTTTTTGTATAAATATTTTCTTTGTTTCAAGCAACGGATTTTGATGATAGAAGAACAAAATAAGAAATATATTTATTTAATAACGGATATGTAAAAAGAAATGAATAAGAGTATGATAAGTTTTAAATTTGAGATATTTGAAGTCAACTGAAAAATTAACGTCTCTGGAAATCTATTTTGGACTGTTTCAGATTTGGTGAAGAAATAAATATCTATTATTTACAGTCGAATTTCCGATTTTATTTAATTAAAAAAATAGTTCTTTTACTGTGAGCAAGAGAAGTTCGTTAAAAAAACGCTGAAAATTCGGAATAAGGTTTTTTTCGAACAAATTTTCTGTCGTTCTATAATAATGAACTCTATTTTAAGGTTCTTTCAAGAAGTAAACCCAAGAATGGGGTGAAGATGACCATTAAGCGGAACAAATCAACACTTCACCTCTCCTATCTCCACCATCCCTATCTCCCCCTCCCCCTTCACGACTGTCTCTTGCAGCCTGTGGTCCGCGAGGGACGTCCACGTCCTGGCGGCGCGGCGGCGCCGTAACAAAAGCGGCGGTCGCCGCTTTGTGTCCTCGGGCAGCGCTCCCGGGCGGGAGTGACCGTAATTAAACCGCCCTTGTGCCCTCGCCTGCCCGCGCTGTCCAGGCGACACGAAACGGAGGCCGCTCCTCGTTCCTGGTTGACCCGCACTGCCTCGCACAGCGATGGCTCTTTTCTCTTTGTTTTCCAAGTTTATTCATATTTCGCCATTATAAAGTAGGAACTCGTATTATTGAAGTTCAAGGAGCTGCGATCCTTTTGAACATTGTAATGGTAATTTTTTGAATTTTAGACGATATTAATACTTAAGGAAACTGGGTTACTAATGTTACGTAAGTTCTCGCAAGGTAATTTCCATCTTTTTTCGTTATTGATTCAAAACATTTCAGTATAAGAGACATTACAAAGTGAAAAAAGTTTGAAGTCTAAAATATTTAACATTTTCTTTACGTCCATAAACAATATTATTCAGTTTACGTCTTGGCTTACACTAACTTATAATAGTTTTCAAACAAAATCCTTTGAATCATCTTGAAAAGCATGTAAATGCCGAACTCATTTGCAACATATTTCTCTAAAAAATTTATTAGTATTTTGGGTAAAACGTATTTTATATAATAATTGAAATGTAATTCAGTTGTTTTATACGTATTTATGATTTTTAATACGATATATAACTACACTGAAATAAATTTATTTGTAAGCCTTCCCAAAAATCGGGAGTAATGTTAGAATGTAGTTTTAATCTGGTAAATATTTACTGTTCCTAATTGATGTATTTAAGGGCAAGATTGTGGGGACATTACATTAATCTCCGTAACATTACTTTTCTCCAAATTTTGTTCTGATTGCTTCGTCAAGATTACCACTTTATTTTTCTCTGTGCTGTTCAAGTGATATCTTATCAGATTACCCATTTCCACATTCTGACACCTCTTATTCTCATCTTCCTATGCTTTTTTTACTTTTATGTATGTTCCTTTTTATTTTTTGTGGCTTCATTTAATAATTTCCTACCTTATATTATCGTATTTTTGTCGTCTTATTTCACCTTATATTTATTTTTGTACCTTATTATGGTAAATTTTTGTTGCAATATTAATTCCGCGTTCTTAATCGCGTTATTATATTATCATAACTTATTTGTTGCAATAAACTTGATATTTTTTTTAGTTTAAGTTATATTTAACGTATACAAATGTTTTCCTGGCATATGATAGGCGTAAATATTAGAGTTAGTAAGAGGTAACGAATGAAATACATAACATTACATTTCAATATGCGAACACCACTGCCATTAGCTTGTACCGTGACCTGAAATAGACGATGCGTAAGCCGCATTCCCTCTACGCGTCATTACCTTACTTAACGGCTTCCGCCCGTTCTCCAAGGGTTTTGCTTTGATCACCAGCTTAGCTCTCTTGATATTGCGTATCTTCTGAAACGTGTGTTATGTGTACAAAGATTCTGACTTGTGTATCCTTACCAATATGTTTATCTGTATGTTTTCACGTATCAATCTATTTATTTAACACTTGTCACCATTTTTAAACTATTTTTGTGTTGCTATTAGACAATATAACATTAAAACCATTATAGCACCTCTGGATGACACAAACAAGGGGTCAAAAGATTGCGTAAATATGAATTGACATAATATAAAATATATGTCAATTTAAGAAGTTTACTAATAAAGTAGCATAATTATCGAAAACGTGAACCACTAATTTCATTATGATAGACGGAAATACAATCACTATACTTCATAGTACATTTACTTTACAATATACATTTAATATGAACGATCAGTAATAATGTTATTTTGTCAACGATCAATAATAATTCACTTGTAGTAGGATACGGAGCTGCTGCCAAGTATACAACTCAGTTCACATAATAGGTAATTATACAGACACAATATTAGCAAGGGAGTATGCCAGTGTTCGGAACAGTCACAGATCTCCCACATACTAATTAAATTTTAGTTAGATGCGAGTTCACAAATCAGCATTCATCAGTGATCATCTACTGTAGACCAGAACCACGGGATCTGCAGTATATGATCACTCATAGATGTATTACGTCGTTATAGTATATGGTTACTCATTGCCTCGGAAACCTCTGTATTACAGTTCAAAAATATTTATGCAAAATAAGTATTATGGATTGCTGGTTGATATATTTTAGATAACTTTCTTGAATGCATGCACGAGGAAAATGTTTTGTATACAAAAGAACTCTCATTCTCATAGAAAAAAAAAAAAAAAATGGAAAAAAGAAAAAAACTGATTCCGGGATTTTTCACCAATGACCTATTTGATGTACCAAAAGACACGCAGTGAGTTAGAAAATGTATTTGTATAAAACGAAATGTGTGGTGAATCGTTTGTACTAATATACTAATATCCATGTACTAATATATAAATATGTAACGCGAAAGTGTGTCTGTGTGTTTGCTACTTAATCACGTCTAAACCACTGATCGTAATCAAATTTAGCAAGAAGATAGTTGAGATGTTCAGGATGAACATACGCTAACTTTTATTTAAAGAAAGCGTGACAAGAAAGGAATTGATTTTGACCATAAATGTCAATGAAATCGGGAAAAATATTCGCGTACACCGCCTAAACAATTTCAGATAGGTGACAACTATGAATGGCAATATTGTCTGCCTCAAAGAGTTCTGCAAAAGAGTCCGTGACAGCATGTCTATATATAACTTTACCTACATTACCGAACAAACGTAATTAAAAATAGGATTGTAATACTTCAATTTAAAAAATAATTTAAGAAGGAAAAAGAATGTAATCATCAAATTTAAAAGATTTTTTTGTTTTGTGCATTTAACAAAGGTTAAAAAGATCTTTAAATCGTACTATTGAGACGAATGGTTTAGGCTTTTAAAATGTTTTTATGAAATGGTGCAGACGCGTTGCCGGCGATGTGTCTTACCTCGGTAGCGAAAATTCGACTATGCGGCTCCTTGCGAGTGGATTCGTTGGACTAACAAGTAAAGGAAAATTGCGGGAAACGCTGGATAATCGGCTAGTACATTCAAATTTTTCCGCTAACCATTTAAATGTGTCTGCTCATGTTTGTCTTTGTGTCACGGACGTGACATTTGAGGATCCATTCGGAACTGGCCATTTTTGTAGTTAATTTTAGTTGTTACAAATTGTTTAACAAGCGACGAATGAGTGAAAATTCTTAGAACATTTTCTGAGATACCTAAAGTATGCTGCAGTGTTAAAAAAATATTTTTTCAATTAAAATGTTTACTCTTAAAATAGACTAGTGTTATCCGCCCGACTTCTCGCAATATAAACTCAAGGGCGACCACAACACAGTTAAATCAATTTTCTTCGATCAACAGTTTTAGAAATTCATGAAACAGATATATTTTAGTGGCGAAATTAATTAGCTCTTGTTAACATCATATTTTAGTATTCATTTGATTTTCATTTTAGGTTATGTAGTCGACTCGCTTTTCTCGCTGGAGGTTTTATCCCCAGATTCATATTTGGGGCTTAACCCCACCGAGTTCGCTGGAAGTTCGTCCCTGCATATTCTTTGGAGCTTCACGTCAGCCAGACACCAAGAGTATGCAGTGGGTAACCACCAGGCATCCGGAACAATGTGTCTCGCAGTACTTTATTATGGGACGAACTAGATGAAATTTCCTATATTCAACGTGGTGTGGTATTCTGGGTAGAAATAATATTGTGATTGTGCCCTCGTTTAAGCCCTACATGGGAGCCAATTTTTATTATATTTTTGTCTATTAAACATTCTAACATTGCGTCACAAAGAGTGATGCTTGCCATTTTATTATACTGGTGTACGATTTGTTTACTACTTCTATGCTTAAATTTACAATTGTTATTAACATTTTAGTTCGGATGAGATCATTATTTGTTTAAGAAAAATGTTGGAAAACGTTTGAAGTGCTGGCTTATTTAGATAAGTTAGAACTTTAAACGTTTTACAAATTTGTATATCTGAGATTTATTTTGGTCGAGAGAGTGATTTGAATAATTTGATAATTTGGTTGTAAAAAATATTTTTTCAACCTTTATTAAAATAGTAGATGTGACATAACATACGGTGATATACTGAAGAAGAAAGTAAATATTAGGTGGTGAAATAACCAAAGTAAAAGGTAAAAGAGGAAAACGAAATGTAAAAACATATAGTTTATAGAATAAATTATGGGATCTATTCAGCGTGTTACGTAGGGCAAACAAAACGAAGTAGAAATATAAGAATCAGTGAACATTAAGGAATGTTAATAAAAGTGACAAAAATAGGGTAATAGTATATTATTGTCTAACCAAAGCTCACAAAATGAAATTTAAAAAAATACAATTTTTGGTAAAGAAACAATTAAAAAAAGATACAAATAAACCCCAAATTGTTTAAATTTACATCCAGATATAGAAAAATTATCAAATGTTAATATTTAATTATTATATGTTTTGTAAATATTTAGTTAATACGTTTTTTATTTTTATCGTCCTGTAATTATGTAATATCAAACTTGTGAATATTAATTGTGTCTGTAAAAGACTCGAATAAGAGTCAAAACTAAGTTCAAAATGTTTGAAATAAGTTTTTGTCTAAAGAAATGGTCGTTAAGTTAAATTATTTAAATATAATATTATACGTGAATACGAAATAAGGAAGTAAATTCCTTTCTTTTTTCTAATAAATGAAAATAAGTTAAAATTACAATAAAATTGTATAAGGAGTATGTAGTCGTATTATCCAGTTGATTTAGTAAGTCATAAGGGTTTTTTGGCCGCGTGGCGGCCTTCATCAGTTGTTACAAAATAAAGAAATATATATAGAATAACAATTTTTGTTTGACATATTAGATTTGACGAAAAATTAAATACATGATTTCCTAAATTATCACAAAACATGAAATAAGAATTAAATACTTTGGTACAATAATTATTTCCAGGAAAACCAATATTTTTAAAAAGAACCCATGCGTATGAAACCGTTGTAAATTTAGAAAATAAACATTTTTTCTATGAGGAAAATCAACTGAGGAAACTAGTATTACCCCATTGATAAGACGGGTGGTGGCGAATGCGCTGTTCCCTGAGCGACGGAAGACTTTTATGATGATTACAATAACATTACATTACAATAACATCGTCATACAATTACAACTGTGTAAGAGTGTGTCTCGGTTTGGACGAGTTTCTGTATAAAACAAAATAATGTTCTTTTTAACTAGAGTGTGGGAGATGCAACTGGCAAGCAACAGCGATCTCTGGAGGGTAACTCGACGGAAGTAATTACTTTAACATATTTCGTACCTTAACAGGAGCTCGTTTCTAAGCAGTGTTTTATGAATTTATTTCACTTTATGCTTAGTACTTGAATTATTTTTTGCAGTTTTTAAAATCAGTCTTCTAATGTTAAGGAGAAAAAACGATATTTTAGTTTTTGATAATAAGTCATCAATCAAATTTCTACATGACAAAAACCTGTTTTCAGTCAATGGGTGTGGTGGTCAGCTTAATAAAGAGTAGATATTTTTTCACGTACGTTGGACACCAAAATGAATCTTGTAAAATATATATTATTCAAAATTTTCCTTCTATTTTAAAGACATTTTTCCAAAATTGCCTTAAAAATGCTCATTATTCTCGAAACTTTTGAAAAAAATAATTATATATTGTCTCAAGGTGACATTTAGGCCATGAGGTCTGCTCTTCAACCTAACTGTGACCTAATTGGAAATTATGAAGCTGGGATGGTGGGTTGCCAGGGAACTTAGAGTATCAAATCGACATGCGAGGGAAACCTCAGCTGAATATCTTACCGAGTTTTCCCGATGAAAGTTTGAACACACGCACTACCGTAGTCAATGATGTCTAATTTGGCAAATACATTCATTGACAAAGATGTTCTAGAAAACGTTACTTTAAACCTAAATAACATAACTCTTATTTTCTGCTAGTTTTAGTTGTTGTCAATTTTCGACACATTTTGTGTTTACGTCATGTAAGTAAACAAGTATGTTTAGGTGCGGATACAGTATATAATTGTATCCTTCATCTTGGTTTCGACCTCGGAATTCGTACACGGGAGTGATGTCAGTGTCGCTGGGGTTATGCTGATGCGTGAAAGATATTAGTATGTTTGTATTTATATTCTTTTTTGGAATTTGATTATTTTTTGAATGTTGCAGAATGAATGTTAAGTGAGTTATTTCAAGATTCGAATAATATATATAATCTTCTTCGTTATATAAACCTTGGTTACATAAGCACTTAAACCCCGTCCCAATAGGTAAATCGTCGATGTAGCAACTTTTGGATTGATATATCTCATAAGTTAACTCCCGTCCTAATACAAGATACCTTACCAATTTAACATCAATTCCTGTGTCAATACTCTGTATTCTAGTTTGAGTCTTACAGCACCGCAACATTTCCGATTCTCTCCGTATGATCCTCACAAACAACCTTGCATTCAGTGTGTGGCGACCGAGGAATTCAAATCTAGAGCAGCGCGGTGAGTTGCGGTCGGCCGGTCGTCTCAACGTCTCCTCTCTCCGCACGACCTCCGGAGGCTGCTGTGATTGCGACATGGTACGCATCTCCCCTGCAGGAATGCCTTTGCCTCAGAAGATGAGATTATTGCAGGTTCTCTCCTTCTCGGGAATAAGACACGCTTCAGTGCCGCTCTGTACGTTATTATTCTAATTCAAAAGTTCCAGGGAATTGCGAAGATTAGCGAGATGACTGTCTTTGTGGCTACGCTTCATGATCTCCAGAAAATTTTTGGTTTAATGCCTCAGACTTATTTAATATGAAGGATTCCTTTTGTGATTCACATATCTCGATTAAGATCTTATTCGCTCATTTGTAAGCTAGTCATGTTGCAAATTAATTTTGAACAAGTGTCCTTGATGATGAATTGAACATGACGTATTTCGTTAATCTTGGTGCAAAGTGACTTTTTTTCAATCGTATCCTGCTAAATTCTTTTCTGAACTAAACAAAAATACAACTTTAATATGCATACCTATAAAAGAGAAATATATTCTTATTACTATAGTATTTTTATATCGAATCATGTCAAAGTTATATGTTATATTACTGCTTCGGAATGATTCAAAACACGCATGATCCATATTATTATTCAATTGGAGAATTATAAAGCAGTGACAACTATTGTTTAGTTAGTTGAGAAATCTTCATCAAATTGCAAAGTATAGTTTCTTTCTCCAAATTCACATTCCACATCGAGTCTCCGTCACTATACTGATAAGTATTCATCTATTGTTTCCCGTTACTTTGTGGAACCTCAGCGAATACCGTTCGATTTCGATCGTCCAGTTCGGAATCTCTTGGGTCTTGACACAGAATAGAGCAAACTTTGACGCTAGTGACCTCTGTTGAGCGAACTGCGACACCACACTTATTGGTTTCCGACATAGCTGTGGAGCTTAGGGCATTCTGGAGATCGTTGGTGACCAAGTTCCTTCATTTGCTGCTCTTCGTCCTGCTAGAGGGTCAAGTTTCGTACCAAGCTCTGTTTGGTTATTCAAATGTAGACACTGTTCTAGTTGCGTCCAGGGTTTTCAAGTTGGTTGCGCTATCTACTTTGCTTGAGAATTGATGGAAGAAATGGAGTGTTGACAGAATATAAAGAGGGGTAAGTATAACACTAGATTGCTTTGGACCGCCCTCAGGCTTCCGTATTGATAGTTCAGTGGTGTATAGTTTTGACTTACATGAATTACTGTAGCTATAAGTGGTCATATTGGTCAAATAATATAAAATTCTTGTTGTTTATATTTAAATTACTTTGTATGTTAGTTTTATGAATAATAGTAACTTGTAACAACAACCTAAACTGTAACAAAAAAGTTATTTATGAAAAAAATAATATAAACACTTCCAGGGTAAGCTGCATGTTTGCCCTTGACGCAAATGACTCTGACGGACAGGAAAGAACAGTGAACAAAAATTTAATACCTCTTTAGAATGTTCGGTGACCTACACAAAATATTTTTTAAATTAATATAGGTTTTTAATTATAGTTTCTGAAATAACTTTTTTACCCTAAAATTTTTTTAAGATTTGAAAAATAATTTCACCCTTTTCTTCAAAACATAATTCAACAAATAATAGAAGGATTGTCATTTATATGACAATCTTGACAAATATATGGCAAACATTTATTACAAATTTCAATATCGTAATTTAGTAACATTACTTGAATTGGTTTTTAATGTTAGATATTTATATATTTCTATACTGAGAACCCTCTAAACGCAGCAAAATGTTATTCTTCACTTGAAATATTTGATGTTATACTGATAATTTTGTACGAACTACACATATAATCCGATAACCTTAGAACGGTTTAATGTTACTGGAAAAAAATATTATAATTATATTTAGAAAGATTTGCATACAACGTGGCACAGTATAATAAAGTTAAATTCATTGTGCAAAAACGTTTACTCTATTAAGTAGTTTACTTCAAAATTCATCAATTTTTATTAACTCCTCGAATTAATTATTTGAATTACTTTCTTAGTTTTACAAAAAATAAAAATTGGAGATATTTATTACATGAAATATATTAAAACAAACTGTGTAATTCTTTTGAAGCAAAGAAAATTGATTTTTCCTGGAAACCATCGGATGTTTTATTCGTCCAAATTAAAGATTCCTCCAATAACACGAACTCCAACGCTAATGAAATGAATTCGTGACAAAAAAATTCATTTTTACCTTGACGAGTGTTCCGCCCGAAGAACAGAGTGCGAATCATTATTCGATCTGATTCTGAATGACAATGTCAAAGTGAATATGCAAGTCGACACAAACGACGATCTCAATAAAGCGTCACATTCTTTGCATCTCACCGTCTATGCGATATTTAATACGTTTTACGTCATCGAAGACGCGAAAAAAAGGATGGAGATGGAATTCTTTCTTGATAAACCTGATATTGTAATATTCACTCCTTTGTCGTGCATCTAAAATGAAATATTTAGAAAACGGAAAAATGTAGTATGAAGTCGTGAAGTATTTTGTTGATAATGTTAATGATTATAAATTAAAATTAGACAAAAATAGGCAGAATTTTTCCTTCATAAAATGTTAATTTAATAAACAAATTTTGAAAACCATCAGAAGCAATATCACACGATGTTTCGATACTATTAGGTATCATCATTAGGTGTACAATTACAAATATATTACAATACGTGTTAGCGCTGCTCACATAATATGCGTAATGGAGTATTAAGAGTTTTCAATGTTACATTTCAAACCTTCATTAGTACCATGATCCCTTTATTTAACTTGATTAATCTTTAATATAATTAAATATTAGATAGAGGTTTACAAAAAAATGTAAAAATATTTTGAAATAAAACTATGAGTTATAAAACTATATGTTGTTGTGGTATCACATTCTGGAAGAGCATAAAGATCTCTAGAATTCACTGGTACTGCATCTTGTATTTAAAAAAAATAAAATTGTTGTTTATGTAATAAAACAACAAAAACTATTTTAAGTATTTTCGTCGTGCAATTATTACTAATTCAAATTCAAAAGGTCTGAAATACTTCTATATATACTTAAATGACTGTTTCGTTCATTGATCACCGTTGGGAACCACGGAAATGACTACAATGTATCTTACATGTAAACGCAACTCCATTATAATTCGCGATCGACCACATGCGAAAATTCGCCGGTATGTAGTGGCGCAGAAAGGAACAGTATGTAGTGATCTGTGTGGGTGGATAGTGAAAGGTGGGTTAGTGGAAGAAAAAAAAAAAAAAAACTCCGAGACGCGATCCACGCAGGTTCCTTGAGATGCGCTGAGAAGCACTTTTAATATCCCGGACGGATTCTTCTCGCAAGGAATGTTCTATGAAGCGATAGAGGTGCGGAGCTTCAAAGGTGGAGGGGTGAAACACCAAAGAGTAGGATGCAAGAGGCATGAAGTGAAGGTCTCGGGAAAGAAAGGAAAAAGTGAAATTAGAGCTCGGAAATAAGTCGATGAAAGATAAAACAGCTTCAAGGGCATGATGTATATATTTTTATGTTAATCCATGAAACTCATTTTATTCCGTGAAATTAATATTTTAACACAAATTTTAGTCAATTCTGCTATTATTACTTTGCTAGTATTTTACTCCGACCGTAATACACTATATTGTTAATGAACTATTATTAATTCTTCCAAAATTTTAAGGAAGAATGTGTTCATTATATTTTTATCATTCTTAAAGGGAATTGGTATCAAAGGTGTGAGATGGATGCTTAAACGAGTTAAAATTTCACACACACACACACACATATA
>NNCF01126148.1:2035250-2119040 GCA_002313205.1 Laupala kohalensis | reverse complement strand
GTATATATATATATATAAGTATTCAAACTGAAGTAAGATCACGGCAAAGTATTATATCTCCTATCTCAGTATGGTTTCATACATATGCGTTATACAATTTATTTGTAATTAAGAGATTTTTATTCTCTGATCTTTTCGGATGAAAGTTCAGTGCTAATTTTCATAAAAAATTCATCAAATTAAGAGAGTATAATCGGAAGTGTATTGGTTTACCGCCAAATTTTGCTTATTTTTTTTGTTCTACACTCGTTACTATCCTGTCTTCCTTAGGTTTTATGAAATATTTTTTTAAAGATTTTGATAATTTAGCCCAATAGTTTCCGTAATCTCCATTTGCAATATTATTCGACGACATTATTACGATTGCAAACCGTCTGACGATTTGTTTATAACAAAAACTTTCCGGCACCAATTTGATAATAATACGTTTGGTTTTGGTCAGGGTCACGTTAGGGGAATCACTGCTGTACGATTGACACAAAAAGACAAAAAATTAAGGCAAGAAGGGATCACTATGGATTATAACCCTCATGAAATGTACATTATCTTGATTTATTACTAACCCCATTGTTCTTGGTAACTTAATATCTCCACGATTTTTCCTTGATTTTTCGAATTTTCGAAATGATAAAAGCAAGAGCGAGTTACGTAGGTGAAGTCGAATTATTTCTCACCTTTAAAATTCTACATTTCTCTAGTGTTAGATTTGTTGAATCATTATGAATAAGTTTTATTTCTTGTTTCCTTGGCAATTGCTGTGTACATCGCAGTATTGTTGCCTGCGTTTCGTTGTGTGACCTCTTCTCCGCTCCTCTATCTTAATTTTCTCCCCATCTCTGTCTCTCCCTCATGAATATATTACGCTTGTAGCACCCGCTCTTCACTTTCCCCTTCCATTTCTCGGAAGGACACTGGACAGCGTTCCAGCGGCGGCGGCGGCGCCGGGGTAACGTCGGATGCTTCTGAGAGGGATGGTTCGGGGTGAGAACTTGGTCGACGCAGCGTCCATGCGTCACGAGGATATTAGCCAGGGCCTCATCACGAGATGAGGGGCCGAGGCCGTCCGTGTTGCGTCGGAGCATGCAACTGCCGGGGAGGCGAATTTATATCCGGGGAGACACCCCATGAAGCCTGCCTGCTTCACCACTGAGAGTGGGCTTTTGAGGGAGGTGTAGCGAGGAGGTTGGGATTGAGAGACGATGCGATAAAGTGTGATACTTGGCATGTCGCGGTGGTAAGTCGGTCTAAAGGCCAATTTCTCGTTCTCTCCTTCGCGTCTTGCAGTTGTGGAAGGCCATGACATCGTGAGCAAGAATAAAGTCACAGGGATAATTCAAGGGGTATAGAATTATCACTTAAATAAATTGTATTGAAAAATTACCGTTCTTCAATATAATTATATTGAATAATATAAATTATATTGAAAAATTACAGAATTATACTATTTAAAGGATTGTTGAAAAAGTGTACTACTTAGTGATGCATTTTTCTTGAATTGTTTACATGCATTGCTTTTTCTCACATCTTTTCCAATAGTTTTCTTTCAACGTAATTATTATATATAACGTTTCTGCGAGAATATTGATGAAATTCAAACATTTATGATAATGAAAGATAGAAATATAGCACTGGTCGGAAGAAAGAAGGGAGGAATCAAATGTAATTGGTAATGTGCATTGCAAGGAAACATAGTTTCGTCGACCAAGATGAGTGAAGTTCCCTCGCAATCAATGTGATATTATCGTAAGTCATCTATTCAAAAAAGTAACAGGTAAATATGAAAATGAACAGAAATACAAAATCACAAGAAAAGCAATTTCAAATGTACGAGCATTGTAAGCCTTTCTCCAAATACTGGAGAAGGATGTCTTATTTTCTTGAGTGAGATACAACGGTCACGGAACATAATTCCATAACCCCGAAGTTCACGTGTCACAATTGTGAAAACAATGGCGTGACGATTCCTTGACTAGTCATGCTCAAAAATGAAATGTTACAGAACAAGACAATCTTGAGAAATTGGTGCAACGGAACTCGGCTGTAGATGACGAACGTAGCTTGGAATCTAGGCCAAGGGGTTTTGGCCAAGCAGAGCACCAATGCGTTACATTACTGCACCCTGCGTCCCGTTTCCTGCGAACGCGGCTGTTCCTCTCTTTCTCCTCTGACAAATTGCACTAACCTTAGGAGTGTCAGACAACGTTGAGGTTTTCTTTTGCTGCCTCCTCTTCCCTCTCCTCCTTCTCGCACCCTTTCTCTTCCCCTGGCGCCATTTTCTCTCCCTCAAGTCCTTAACTCCAAACTTTTCGTGAGGCAGCGTCCTCCGTGTTTATTGGATTTGGCACTGAGTAATTCCACCTTGCTGAAAACTTGCTCTTACTCCCACTCCTTCCCCTATACACTATTCCCTATCTGTTAGTCCTCCTCATCTCTAGTTTACTTCGCCCACCTCCGAATAATGGGGGTATTTGCTTCGCTGAAATCCACTAATTACTTTTCTCTTTTGTGGATTAACGTTCCATCGTGTCCTCATTTTCCGGAATGGTAGGTCCGGTGGTTACTGCGTGCTCTTCTTCTTTTTTTTTTTAGTTCATTCACTTTGCGTGTTGTTGTTGCTTGCGTTTTGCGGCCCCATCCGGTTTCCCCTTCCAGCTGCCAGTCCCCGTTCTGTTCGCGCATCCTTGCTCTCTCATCCCCTCCTTCTCCTTTTATCCCGTTTTGGTTCAGAGGTGACTACGGAGGTGGAGCAGGCGCCTGGCTAAGTGCTTCCGTTCCTGTGAAGGAAAGCAAAAATAAGCTCGCTCCATTTTGCTACGTGAAAGGTATGAAGAGATGCCCTGGAGGATGAGGGGATGCAGGAGAAGAGTGAAACGAAAGGGGTAAATGAAAAAGCGAAGTAGGGTTGTTAGTTTAGACCCCGAGAAGGATTTACGCATGAATATTTTTTTGTCCTTATACAAGGAATATTTATATAAGCGACTTTAATTGCTATTGTTTTCCTGTATAAAGATGAGGGGAACACTAACCTGGAGTTATCAATGCTCGGTATCTCTGATTGTATGTTGGCACAGCATTTCATTTTAGTATTATACTTTCGTTTAATTTGCATTCCCGTTATTGAATAGGTTTTAGGTATTAGTTAAATGAGGGTGGAAATATATGGCTCTAAATGTACGGTTTATTACAATGCAGGAAAGACAACAGTCAGAAAAAGAGAAACATTTGTTTTGCAAACAATAGAAAGCTTAACTCTCTTGAAAAGTCAACAAAAATAATTCACGCAGCAAACGCGCAACAACGTATCTTTGAAATCTTGGAATCCTTCGACTATGTCAGGGATATTTCCGTGGTTTTTTGTTCAATGAAATATAGCACACAATTGCGTTTTGAATTGGTACAAAAATGGATGGCGATGAGATTAATGACCCGACAAATACATGTTCGAAATATTGAAGTTTGTGGAAAAGTCTTCTTGTAAGTGGAAACTCATTGTATTGAAATTATGGCACGCCAGACGCCCTGGGTATTGTCAATCGCACATGAATATATCTCTGTCTGCTCATGTTTCTTGTCATTGTTTCTCTCACAGAAATATCGAAGAGAGAGTAATACTGGAGCGTCCGTTTCTCCACAAAAACATGGAACTTCGCCTGGAGATACGTTTGACAGAACCAGTATTCGATATTATACAAAGAAACATCATTTTGAAGCTGAATAAATAATTACTAATGACTTATTAGGTGTGTTACTACTAAGTAACCACGCTTACAACCTTGAAAATGACTTGCACTTACATAATTGATATCGACCTCGCAATTTCTGATTTCAAAACCAGATAGATAATGGCATAAACATTTAATATATTGTTTATATAGTTAGAGAATTGTATTATACTATTATCGCAAAAAGAATAAGGTTTGGATAAATAAACAAATTATTTTATGCACGTATGAGGCATGATTTTATGTTTTAAATGTACTCCATTTTGAATTAGCCCATTTATTGAAATGTTTATTAATTATTTCTTAACTGTACCCACAGTTTTAGAGTGGATACATACTTTTTTCTTAGAATTAATTTTTTACAATTAAAAAAAAGGTTAGGGCCAATAACGCTTTTATTATGATTACTATTTTTACTATGATTCGTGGCTAATGTAACGAGTATACTTTGGCTCACGAATCTGACCTACATCTGAAATCATGAGAAACACGGAAAAGAAAACTAAATCTCCATGAGCGAATAGGATGAGACATTATCTCAGATAACCTTTCTTCGACACAGATCTACTCTCGTTCCCCCTCCCCCACCACCTCTCACCTTGCGCTCCGTTCGCGGCGTAAACACTGAGCCTCTCGGGAGCAAACAAAAAACCCCGAGAGATGAATAGCAGTCCTCACGGGCGAAGTTTGCGCGTTTTGACGGAGAAGGATCGCGACCACTCGTTGGTCCTCACGCATCCCCCTTCCCCCTCCAACGAATCTCTCACTCTTCCTACAATCCCTCGCTTCCCCTTCCCAACAAATTCCAAGTTGCTGGCTCTTTATCTTTGTCTTTGTCTTCTACTCACCGCACTTAATCAATCGGTCATTATAAAATTGAGACAGGTGCACTGAAATTACAAAAATTGTTGGAAATTATTTGCTAAGGAGCACTCAGTTTACGTTATTAATTTTTGAAATAAAATAAACTTTACAACTTTAATCTACATTTGATTTTTAAATATGGATTTCTTAATTTAAATGAACTTCAGGTATGAATACATAAAAAATATAAATTTCTTATTAAAGTATACTTTATAATATGATCTCATTGTTGAAAGTATTTTCTTCAGGTAGAAATGCTAGTCTGTTCTAATGAGGTGACATCTTACTAAGTTTAAATTAATTTTTATTTGACCATTTCATTTGTGTGTCACGAAAAAAGATATTTATTATCGTGTTTTGCGACAATTTCTTTCTCAAATCGTGACTCGTGTTAATAGGACAAAAATATTTTAATGGGATTGTTTAAAAAATTGGTTTTTGGAGGAGGCTAGAATCCTCTATGATTGTCAGGTGTGGTGATTTGATATTTCGTTATGAAATAAGTAATACGGAACAAAATATGTTAAATTTATATTTCTTCGATGATATTGATGTACTGATTGTTAGAATTAACAATTAGTTCTAGTATCCTGATTTGAAAGTAAATATCATATTGCTTACGTCTACCATTATACTGAGACGAATTATTATAGGTTTCAGAGCTAAATACTTTGAAGTCAAGTATGAAGACTAAGAACGATTTGAAACATCGTGTATGCGTACCTCAACAAGTAAGCAAGCTCAAAGGTCGTTATATTGATTCAAAAGTAAATATTTTACACAATAGTGATTTCGACAATATAAACCATCATTAGAATTTCTTTCCAAAAACTATTTAAGAGGTACAAGTGGTACCATATTAATAATATAAAAGCATAAAATAGCAGATAAATTATAAAATTCGTCAAATGAGAGTCATATATGCATTAGATCAAAAGATTTTTTATTAACAATTATTTTTTATTAACAATGTGACTTATTCCTTCTACTATTCATTCTCCACACAAATACAATGGAGTTCCCATAAACTGACATGAATAATTATCGAAAACTAACACAAATCAAGATTTTCTCGGAAATTATATGTATGTTTAATTCAATATTTTTATTCTCATTTATTTGAAATACGATTTTAAAATATTCTGTTTCAATTTTAACGCATAAGTTATATATGGATTAAAAGATAAATACTTGTTACCATGCATGGTGTGAGAACAGAAGCTTTCGCGATTTTATAACGTCACGAGAGGTATCTATTTTGAATTAAAATATATTTTACATTTATTTGAGCCCACGAATTGCTCTTTGATGAATTCTCTGCTTTACAATTTTCATGTGCACATTGAAAAGCCCGATCCTGCGTTGTTGCTCTTGCCAAATCGGATTACTATTGGAGGGTAGTTTTAGAGAGCTCTTTTTGTTGTATACCTTTTGATAAAAACAATTAATTTCTCGTAAGCTCCCATGTTGAAATCTCTGGAGCAAACGCTTTGAATGAATGCAATTTTTTTAGTCGTCAAAAACGCATTTCGGCATCACATGGTTCCATTCCCAAGTATTTTGCCTATGCCGCATTTGATAACTGTTCAGCCAAAATTCCAAACACATGTCGGCCATCCAAGCGTGCGATGTTTCGTGACAATCGTTTGCAATAATTTCTGTCGATTGCTATCGGAGTTTTATGGATTACGCTTTCCCTCAACCGCAATTAAATGCTAAATTGAAAATTAATTAGCTATGACGTGACTTACCAATGGTCGAAAGTACTATTTTGTTGTTATTACCGACAGTAGAAGTGTTTGCGCAAATGCCAATATTTTCGATACCGGTTAGTGCTTGTATATTAATAATTTTTTTGTGAAATCTTAGTTTGTAGTAAAAATATATGGATAATTTATATGCATATATTTCTTCCGTGTACCCTACACATGTGCGACAACTTTCCGTCGGATGAAATTGGCGACGAGCCGGGAATCGAATCGCAGGGGTGTTAACCACTACACCACCCATTCGGCTTCCACAACTGTGCATCATTTCCATCCAGAGCTAAAACCCGGAAGACCTGAGACACGTCCCCAGACAGGAGATAAGTGATGTGTCGTCGCCATCTTAACACCTTAACTTTACTCCCTTACATTTCTCGACGACGTCAGTGCTTGTGCGAGTGATGAGTGTCTAGTCAATCTAGACAATTTCACAAAATTTCACCAGTTTTGATACACATATCTATAAAATCATTACTATATGTAACTTCATGTTATTCCATACTTGAGGATTTTCACCATATAAGATCTTTAGATTTATCAGTGTTGTTCTTAATAAAAATAAAATAAATTTAAAATGTTAAATAAATGTAAATTCATGTGTAGTTTCCGAACGTTAGGCAGCATTTGAACTGTCTAAAAGGTTAAATATTGCTGATCTCTTACTTCAATTCATACTACCTCCATACTCGAAATGTATTTCAGAAACAGTATTAAATATATTAATTACATAACTACCGTTAATCATTCGATAATTTTAGTATTTTTCATAATTTTCCCTTGTATAATGCATTTAAACCTTCAATTAATTTTTAAGAAACTAATTTAAAATCACTCATGAAAATTGTTTTAAAGAGGTTTCTATTCGTTTTTCAATAAGTGTAGTCAACGTTCAGTTGATTGTTAAGTCATAAAATAAAATTTGTGTACATAAATGAGAGTATGTTATATGGTAGCACAACGTTTTGACCCTGTTAGGATATTTCGGGAAGTAAGAGGAATACTATAATCACTATAATAACCTATATTCCAACAAAATCAAATTAAAACATTAACACAAAATACATATTAAATTAAAAATACAATCTCTGAGTAACCTTCCTGTGTCGTTTTTTTAAAATTTAGATCATCAATCATTTCTTTAAACAGATATTTTCAATAGTTTATAATCCAGAATTATTTTCAGTCCTTGTATTTAACTTTAGAACCTAGAAAATACTTGTAGTATGTATGACGATTACTCGCTGTATGCGGCCTTAGTACATAAATTATTATGCTCTTGGCTTTTGCTTAAGCCGCCCGCTTTGAACTCGCATACATTGGTGGTACTTTGAATGAGCGTGTTACTCTCAACCCACTCGTGACCACGCATTAGGCGGTGGGCGTGGGCGCCTGCGACGTTTGGTTAACGAAAGCGCAGCCAAAGGAAAGATCTAAAACGAAAATCTTCTCCATTAGCATTCGCTCGAGCTGAATACCTCTAGTGTATTTTGCATAATGCGGGGCAATTCCACAAAAGGAAATAATTGCGCGAGATTCTTTTCTCGCAAAGAAAAAGAAGGATTGTGCATTGCTGTAGGAAAATGGATAGGGGACGAGGAAGAGAACGAACGTTGCTGGAGTTTCTTTTAAGACGATAAAATGTTCTGAGAAAATGCATTCGAATTTCATGTGTTTCGCATCTTCCTTTGATACTAAAGAACTAGGCTTCATTATTCGAAAATTGACTTGATACCATACGAATTGGTATGTTTGAAAATTAATTAGTAATTATAGGTTAGAACACGACAACCAAACTAATGTGTGATAAGCAGAAAACCTGTGGTATTGCTTAAGTGAATATCGTGATATTTGAACAAATAGCATTTTATATTCTTCTTCCTCTTCTTCTTGTACCCACAATTTATTTTCTTCATTAAACAGAATTGATGTATTCTGCAATAATTTGATTCAGAAATAATTTAATTTATTTCATAGAAGCATATTGTTTATTTGTTAATTATTTAATATTACATATTTATAAATTTAATATTACAATTAGTTTAATTATTAACAGATGTATGCAAATTAATATTATACTATCCTCATTACTGGGAGCGAGAATGATGAAGAAAAAATTACGTAAGATTCTTTTCCTTTTTCTTTTTTACATATGGGTGGGGCATTAAAAAAACAATTTTTATGCTATTGTATTGAAATGTTTTCCCTTACTATCTAAGCAAGATTTTTATATTTTAAACAAAAATTTTGTTCGCTGCCCCCAGGTCTAGAAAATATATTCAGCCAATCATATATATCGCGCATTATATATGATATATATTCATATATATCATATATAAAAGTCGAACATGTGTCTTAGGTATAGTAGATTTCAAATGTAATGATTTGCAAATATATATAAGCGACACACCAGCTAACATTAGATCAGTCACTGAACGCATAAATACAGATCTGGAATCGCTACATACGTGAGCTACATCGTAAGGTCTTCTCTTAAATCCCTCTAAATAACAATGTATTCTCTACGGTTGAAAGCAATCTATCAAAAGAATTACAAACGCACAATTATCTGATATCATAGTGGACCAAACGTCAATAGCATGGTGTAATAGTGTAAAAGCTTTAGGCATCTACATTGACAGTTCACTTAGCTGGCAAAACCAAGTTGATAAAATATGTCGAAACGATTCATTCAATAAAACGTTTACGTGATATTTTACTAACTGCTATACGAGAAACCCTTATCGAATCCCTATTGCCTCATTTTGAATACTGTGACTCCTTGGTCACAGATATAACGGGAAAATTATAACGTAAAGTAGAAATAGCACAAAATGCATGCATTCGTTTTATATTCGATTTAAGGAAGTATGACCATGTTTCAGAATTCTATGAAAAATCCTGTATCCTCACACATGAGAAACGACACTCGTTGCATATGTTACTCCTTCTGTATAAGATCCTCAATAGTGACCGTTTAAAAAAAGTTAGCTGAACGTTTCCAGTTTTTTAAAATTAAAACGCGCGAGAGACTCATTCCTTCTCACGATCCCAAAACATAACACAACCCTTTTCAGTAAATCATTTACAGTACAGTCTATCAGAACATGAAACAAGTTACCAGCTCAAATTAAATCTCTTCCTTCATTCCCTTCATATAAGTGACATCTATCCATGTGGTTGCAACATTATTCACTTTAGTCACTACAATACACTTCCCTCCTCTTCCCCCTTCTTCGCCCGTCTTACCACATCTACTTCCTCACTCCTGTCCCTCTGACACTTCTTTCACTTTCACCTCTCTTCTTTCATTTTCTTCTCTTACCAACTCCCATAATCCTTCTCACTTTTTTAATATTATTTTTTATGAAAGTGTATTATGTCTTATGTACTGCGTAAAAATAGTAAAAAAATTAAAATTCTCGCAGCGTAAAATTGTATTTTCTTTCTCAACGTGTTGAATTTGTATATAGATATTATTTTTTTATGAATTAATAACTAGTTATACATATTATTATGTTGAATTTGTAATTAAAATAAATTATCTTGTTTAGTACACAAATTTTACATTTTTAAATATCTTTATTTGTTTTTTAAGTCTTGTCCAGTATTTTCTTCTGCTTTTTGTTTCATTTATTCACACTGATTTCCTTTATTTTTTGAAATCCCATATTCACTCATGTATAGAAATTATAATTATCTTGATATTTATTTTTCTAATAGTGTTATGTCAAAATATTGTTTATGAACTTTAAATTGTAAATTTTCCTATATGTGTATCATATTATTATTATTATTATTGTTGTTTTTGTTGTTGTATTGTAATTGTTATATTGTAACATTAATCTGTTCGACCCTAAGCCGCCATCCTGATTGAGGGTTGTGCTGGTTTTTTCCTCAATCCTTTAAGGTTTCGCGGGATGAATCCGTGCTTTGCATTCCCAGACTTAAATGTAAATGTTATTCCTCCCTAATTTTTATACTTCTGTACAATTGTATTTTTTCTTACGTTGTCAAATATATAGCAGATCATAATGGTTAAATGTTTCCTGAGTTCGTTTTTTCACTGTACTCAACCTTTCGCTTAGTGAGTCTCGCCACTAAATAAAGACATTTTATTATTATTATTATTATTATTATTATTATTATTATTATTATTATTATTATTATTATTATTACATGTGATTCCAATGTAATGACTAATCTGACAAAATATGAAATTCGAATTAGTTCCTAGAGAAAATAAAATGTACGTTGCCAATTCCAATCATTCAAACCGATTATGCATAATATACGCAAATCAGATGCAAGAACAAATGGTCAATAACACATTGAGAAATTGTATTTTAGTATTCGCGATTAACGAATAGGAAATGGCATTCCTCTTTGAACATTAATTTTATTTTCAAAACTTCTAATAGGAAGTTGTATCTCTGCTTCCAGTTGCCGACAATTGACGTAGAAGACAGCCGGATTCCATTATTGACACCGGTCTCGGAAACCTACTACTGCTTCTATAAGTGAATTCACAATGAAAGATATTTTATTGCTTGATGCATAAAAATATTCTATGGCACGGATAAAGAGATAATAGCATGAACATAAAGAGATAAAAGCATAACATATTAAGCGTTACTGACTTAAATGATAAAGATTTGAGGAAAAGTTACGTTACTGATAAAGATTCACATTTGCAGTTACTGATAAAGATGCAGTTAATATTTTTGAACCAATAACAATATTGAATTTTAAATATAATGTTATAATGATTGACGTTCTTAGTAATGTTATAAGTATAGATTTTAACAATGATATTCATTCATTAGATAATCAATATCTTTAACATTTTGAACTTCACCTGGATTCTAAATATCATTCCCCACACAGTCTATTTCAAATGAACGTTAAATAATATTTTTTATTTGCTGGACGAATGTTGTTAGTTGTTTTCTTGGTGTTTTAATTTTTCCGTTTCTCTTTTATTTCCAGGTGAGAGCAAAGAGATAGCGGCTGGAGAGTTGACAAGCAGCCGTGAGTTTAGCGAGGAGGTCCCGAGGAAAGGTGAGAAATGAATTTATTGCTCTCACAGCTCCTTAAGTGTTCTTGAAATTCTAAGGTGAGACCTTAGTTAATGGTTAAATGTTTCCTGAGTTATTTTACTCGGTACTCAACCTTTTCGCTTATATGTACGATTCAGTTCGTATATTTTTTCTTCTCTTCGTTGGAATCTTAGAATAAAAAGTTTTTAAATGTGTAACTTATTTCTCTTCATGAATGTTTTAATTACTATAAAAAAAGAAATGGTTATTTATATTTATATTTCTTCCTGTGAATTAAAATAAGAAGTTATTAACAGAAAGTACATTTCCATTTATAATTGTGGTTTCTAATTATGTAGTCATTTATATTTGTTGAATTAATTAAATGTCTAAAGAAACCCCCCAGGGGACTTACATCTAGTAAGTACGTGTTTGGTGAACACGGGGCCCCGAGCTGAGTCTGGCATTACTTCCACTTACTTGTGCTGGGTTCCTTCCTTTCTCTTTCCTGACCTTCCTTGGTCACCTCTTGTTCTTTTCGATCCCAACGCTATTAGGTTGCGAGGGCTAGGGTATCTTTCATTTTCGTCTTTCTTTCTCTCCTTTTTATTTTTTCCTTCCTTTCTTTCTTTAATTTTTTTGGGGGGATATGTAATGTTTTGAGATATGTTTTGGTATATTGTAATTCAGGAGGGTTTTAGTGAGTATGGTTGATTCATTCGACGAGTCCCACACGCGGGGAGAGTCATGTTGGCTCTCCCTAGTGCGTAACTGCATTTTCCCTACCTGTACAAGTTTTTAGGGTTCTAATGACCTTGCTGTCGACGAGCCGTAATGCCCCGCAGAAAAAAAACCTAAAGTAACTTTTTGTGTAATGGCAGGAGATGTACTGTTTTGATTATCAGTGTAATTAATGAAATTAAAGTCGTTGAATTAAAAAAATCATTTATTTCAAAGGATCACTATACGGAAATTAATAAAAAAATGTTGTTAGATTTCCATTTTTGAACCTTGGTGTATTTCTTTTATAATGAAATGCTCCAGGGTTGACCTAAAAGTGGGCAGTAAGTTCCAACTCCCCACATTTTACTTTAATCGGTGAACGACTTCTGATAAAATGTAAAGAGTTGGTGTCGATAAGGACTTCGCTAGTTCAAGCCCTGGGAACTAGCTCGTCCCTGTTCCATCGTTCGAAGTTAATAGAAAATAAATTGCGAGCTCCCACCGGCTAAACGGGTCATCTTTATAACACGCTTCTCCCAGCTATAGTGCCTGCAGATTCAGGGGAGGCTGGCACATTCACGTAAATAACACGGAGAACGACATTTCTATGCTAATGGCGTCAGACCCTCAAATCTCATTTCCTAGTCAGCGTAACCCCGCGTCTCTCCACCAGAGTTCAGAACGGTAGCAGGATGGGAGGGGGAGGAAGCGAGTCTATGTATGTGACCGTTTTCATATATTCACTTCAAAACTCTCTTCGGTCTTGTTTCAACGATAAACGAGTTTGTTTCCGTCTGAAGTACAGGAGTTCAAAATGTATGCCATATAATAATGATAAGACTCTATTTTGGAAGTCGAATTCACCATGGTAGATACCTCAAATTTATTGAGAAACTGATGACCCAGACTTTACGAATAATTATTTATTCGGCTAATTATTTACAAAAAACGATTGAAAAAATGTTACGAATATTCTTATTCTTTGTTATAATTTCTTGAAATAATTTTCAATAAAACAATTTATTTAGGATTTGTGGTGGTATAAACTATGATACGACACCTTTATAGAAGTGTTCAATGTTGGCAATCAATTAATTTAATTTATTGAAGAACAATTAACTTCTTATTTCTTTTTGTTCATACTGATGTTACCTCTGGTATGCTCGTATTAGCAAAATTCATGCACGTATCTTTATTTCGAGTTTTTCCAGTAACAATTTAAAATATGCTTAAGGTCATTATTTTACTTTTTTCTAATAAATCGATCGATGAAACATCATTAATCCATGATTATATTTTTTTCTTTTCACATTGTGCGTATACGTATAATATTTTGTTGTGATATTTGAATCTCAAAATTCAGTATGATAAAAGATATCAAGGTGTTTTTACCATTTTATTTACTTTTTGTTGATTTCGAATACATGTAAAAAGACATTATGCAACGTCAACAGCCAGGTGAAAATTGCGTCGGACCGGGACTCGATCCCGGGACCTCCTGCTCTGATGGCAGGTGTGCTATCTACTGCACCACCCGCCTCGATTCCCAAGTTCGTAGGCTACTCCCACCTAGCCTGATCCGGTAAACCTGGATCACATCCCCGTTCAGGGGATAAACGACCACAGGCGGCTCCAATGCTGGTAGCTCTTAAGTCCGGTTTTCGGGTGGTGCAGTGGATAGCACACTGTAACGTTGATCTAGTACCCTTCGTTTTGTTTGTGAGATTGATCTGTTTTTTTAAGAGAAAGTGACGCTTCGGTCGCCGGAGCTGTAGTAGAACTATTTTTAGAAGTGAGAGTTTCGCATTGCTCGAGCATTAGTAGGTAACGTGACTGTTTATCTCCATATAAGAGGAGGCTTCATGCTGCCTCGGACAGAAGTCGAGGGGAGTAGCTCATGGTATGCTACAGTGATATTGAAATTATCCCCATGACGACTTGGAGGAGTAACTTGTTACAAAATAGTTTGTGCATTTAATGCTTTTGTTGTAAACCTATTTTGTGTTTGAGATTTCATTTAATATACTGGTAAATTCTTCAGTAGTTATGTTTCTTGTAATAGTTTGTTGCGCCTGATGACTTATACTAAAAGTCGAAACATTGTGTACTTAATAACACACAATTCGAGGGGAGAAGCTCTTGGCGTATGCCAGTGATATTGAAAATACTCCCACAACGACTTGGAGGAACAAGTCGTTACACACACCTGCAGCCAGAGAAGGAGGTCCTGGGTTCGAGTCCCGGTCCGTCGCAATTTTCACCTGGCTGTTGACGTTGGAAACTCTCCTCCACGAGTAGGTACTCGGAAGATATGTTTTAAAAAAGACGTTATGTTGACAAAATATTCACTCAAATACAAAGACGGTCATTCAGGCTTAAAATTATGGCGGATAATGTGAATTACTTCGGCATCAATTTTAAATGGTGGGAGGAATTGCCTGATCCGGTTTTAAAGTAGATAGAATACCGTCTACCTGTGATTCATTGTAGCTACTGTATTTTTAATAAATTAATGAGATTTCATAATTTAGTTGAAATAAAAAGTTTTGGTATTTTTGATGATTAAAATCATTTAATAAATACATATTTTTTATTGATATCTGTCAACTACCTATTTGTAATTGTTTCCTCTAACTTTCCATTGAGAAACGTTGACGAAATTATTGGGCACGTCAGCATCAATCTTCGAAGCACGCAATTTTCGTGACAAGCCCAACGTCTAGTGATTTCCGTAAATTGTATTCTGTTTGCGTCCGCATGTGTAAGAGAATACAGAAACGATCGAACCAAGATTGATAGTTGTCAATGTCTCTTACAAACAAGTCAATTGATTCTGATGGATTTATAAACGAGCATATTAGTGTGGGTGGTACAAATATTTGCAATCTTACGAATTGAAACTACAAATGTATCTTTATAAATACAAAGAGACAATCATGAATAATAATTATCAATTTTAGACAGTTTGTTCAACCAGAAAACATTATATACACTGATCATTCAATTTAGCACATTAGAAAGTTAAGCAGTTAAAATTTAATTTAACTGTACCTGTTTCGCAAGATGGGTAGTATGATTCAATTTTGAGCTTAATAATATGTGTATGATACATTTTACAGGAATAAAACATAAATATAATTAATTCTTGAAACAGACTCCTAGGACAATAAACACAACTGTAATGGAGCTGTGCATCTACTCAAGTTGAGCTCGGATGAAAGATACGAGTACACAATTTTGTGCGACTTAAAAAAGATTCCATAATTCTATTATAGGTGAAGTTCTTCGACAAATCATGACCAAAGTATTTTATAGCTGTCGAATGCGTTGGTCAGGATAACAGAAGAAACGTTTTCAATAAGGTCTTGACACTAGAGTGGAAAAAAGAGGCGATCAAAATGTGTATGATGAAGTTCCGACACGTACTGTTACACCTTTTCCCGATGTTAATGCGCCCATTATGCGATGAATCAATGGTACTTTATGACTTCTGACTCAGAGACCTACTGTGTAACCTTTCCTTTCATACAGAACGCGAAAGTCGTTATTTCTACCTTTATTGAGTTCATGCGATGAAATGCTAATTATTTGCATTTTCCAATATGGTATACCTTTCGGGCAAATATGGCTGTATAGCAATGGACGGCAGTGAATGCCCTGCTGAGAGAATATGACTAAGAATACACGAACAAAGGAATTTAATTACTGGAATCTTCATATAGCACATTCTCGTTTATCAATCCCTCGTCTATCTGAATATTTGAGTTATTTTTTAGTTAATTAGATGTGCAGTAATATGGATTATATATTACACTTTGTTACACAAATTAATGTTACATATATCATATACTTTGTTGAGAGAAGTGGTGTTGTATTTTATCAATATTTTGTGTTAGTTCTTTTTATGATACGACGCATTCGTGACTATTTCCCATCACGTTTTTGCAAATCATACTTATAAATATTATTAAATTTCTACATATTTCTGGAAATGTATTTTCATTTTCTTCATATTTTTTTAATTGCCCTGTGCACCCAACAAAGCAACCAGCTGTAAAACAAGTGTAAATCAACTATATCTATCCTTTTTCTCTGGGTTTAAAATTACTGATATATCTCTTGCTATCGTAACCCACCATCTAATACGTCGAAAACTAACCCAATAAAAACTTTGTACTTTTGTTCAAAGAAAGTTCTCTAGGAAGACAAACAAAAATTTATACATTTAAAGAACGCGTGTTGACGTGCCTCCACGAGATTACAATTGTATTTTGAGATTTTTGTTTCAGCATCATATTGATTTTACGAAGTTAATCTACTGTGAATTCATTGTCAAAAAATCCGGTACAAACTGCGTATAACCAATAGGAGGACAATAAACAAATTTACTCTCCAGAAGCAAGCAAGGGATCATCCAGTCAATTCCGATCAAAAGCGTTAAGGCAGATGCGGATTCAAAAATTTCAGCAAAACTTCCCAGATAAGATGAAAAGTTAGCTACGAGTTATAATTCTAATAGAATGTCAATATGTTTGTAAATTAACGCAAAAAATTTACATGTACAAATTATTATCGAACTACAGACTATTCTGAGTATTGTGTTTAAAAATCATAAGAATTAAAATATATCACTAAAATCACGATTTATTTTTACAATAAACACGCCCCTAGACAAAGCCTAGAAAATCTGTATAAGAAATCCGCCTCTACCCGCAGGAAAAACAGAGAAAAACCCGGGCCAGGATTAATGTACACAATTAATGTACACAATTAACACTACAGAATTAATGTACACAACCGTGCCAAAGTCTAATACACATAAAACTAAATTAATATGAGCCATAAGACAAAACAATCATGCAAGAAAATAGTTTTTAAAANAAGTTGTTTAAAAAGTACTACAGCAATGGCGTGATAAAGTACAAGACGAATTTAACTTTTATTAAAATTAATAAATTCTTTTACAGTGTAGAAGTACTGGTATAGGAAGTAGTTTTTAACCGCGGATTTGAAGAGATTCAATTTCATAATATCTTTTATATTCTTGGGCAGGGATTTATATAGAACGATTCCCGAATGATACGGTCCTTTATGGCAAAGAGTGGTTGACACTCTGGGCAATGAATATTATTCCTATAGCGAGTATTGTGTTCGTGAACGAGACTGTTTCGTATGAAGCAAGGGTGGCACTTCAGTAGTTCGGTCTTAACAAACATGACCGTTTCATAAATATAAATGCAGGGAAGTGTTAAAATATTTAATTCCTTGAATAAAGGTTTACAAGAGTTTCGGGGGTGAGATTTACAAATTATCCGAACTATCCTCTTCTGAATTCTGAAAGTTTGAATACTCTCACCGGAATTTCCCCAAAAGGTAATGCCATAACGTAAATGGCAGTAAACGTTTGCAAAATATAAGCAACGGGAAATACGTGGACTAACTGCGTTAACTAAGTTTCGGAATGCGTAACACAATTTGCTTAATTTGGACTTAAGATTGTCAACGTGACAATTCCATTTGAGGTTGNTACGTGGACTAACTGCGTTAACTAAGATTCGGAATGCGTAACACAATTTGCTTAATTGGGAATTAAGATTGTCAATGTGACAATTCCATTTGAGGTTGTCTTGAATATGAAGACGTAAGAATTTTGTATTCGTAACAGTTCTTAATTGTGTTCCGTTTAAAGAAAGAGAAACCTGGGGCAAAGATTTTGTGATACTATTGTGAAATGACATAGACATTTTTTCTCAGTGCTTACATTGAGACGATTTGCATGGAACCAAGTCGAAAGGTTAGATAAAACGTTTTGAACGTTGACGTGTTTGCATAATAAATTAGTGTCATCAGCAAAAAGAACCATTTTGCAATCTGATGTGGATGATGACATGTCGTTCACATACAATAAAAAGAGTATAGGACCGAGAATTGAACCTTGGGGTACTCCGCAAGTAAGTGGCTTTGTTTCTGAAAGACAACGCTGAAGTATTTTATTTTTAGTATAGGATATTTCGACCTGTTGATATCTATCTTTTAAATAAGAAGTTAGCCATTGATGTGGATGTTCACGAATGCCTAAAGAATGCAATTTGGAAAGGAGAATTCCGTGATCGATGACATCGAATGTTTTGGATAAGTCAAGAAAAACACCCTAAGGATTTTCTCCACGGTCAAGTGATGTAACATTGTTTAAAAAGGAAAATATGGCGCTTGTAGTGGAAAAGGATTTCCTAAAATCGTGTTGATCGCCAGAGGGAATGTTATTTTTTGATAAAAAATCTAGAAGAACCTTATAGAACAATTTTTCTAGGATTTTTGAGAAAGTAGGAAGTAGAGACATTGGTCGGTAATTTCCAATATTAAGTTTGTTTCCTTTTTTTGTGTAAAGGTTTCACTTTAGCTCTCTTAAATATGTTGATAAACTCTCTTTCCGATAAAGAACTATTACAAATATGTATGAGTGGACTTAATATTGCGTGGGACGAAAATTAAACAATAAACTCGGGTAAGTCATCTACGCCTGTTTGTTTTTTAATGAGCTGATGATTCTCATGACTTTCGGAAGTGAACATAGAATTGGATACGTGGGTGGACGTAATTGGAGAACATTGATTTGGATATATTGAGTTCGTTATTTTACCTACTGAGTAGTAAGAATTAAACAAATTTTCGATGTCCTGAGGATTTGATACGATTTTGCCATCGTTTAGAGTTTTCTTCGAGATTTTTAGAAGTTGATGTATAATTTTTAACAATATTCTACATGGCTTTCATCTGGTTAATCGATTTTACTACCTGTCTGTTGTTTTCCATTACTTCAGCTGCAGAGGCTATTTTTCGTAGAATAGACTTATATTTACGAAAATAATCATGAAATTCGTGTGGTTGGTTGTAGAGTTTTGAAAGATAATATAAACGGCGTTAGTTCTTTGAAGAAATTCGTATCCCTTGGGTGATCTATCTATTATATTTCTTTGCGTTTATATACATTATTTGTAAAATTTATCTCATTAAAAACTTTGTAGTAAAAGAAGACAAAGTCAATGTAGGCCACGTTCATTCCCAATTTTCATGTTTTCCTACGGTACAATATTAACAGCTATGATAAAAAAAATTTCGAAAAGAAAATTGAAAATTAGTAAATAAATATACATTAAAATTAAAATAATAATAAGAAAGTCGAATAAAATATGTACACAAATAATTTCGTACACAAAATTATCTGTAAAAAATTACAATATATCGTACAGCATGGGCAATATAAAACTGACCCGGAAAAAATTTCAATCCAGACACGGAATTGAGCCTTGTTAATGAACAGGATAAGTGTTCTTTACAGAAAACCCTGGAAATGGTCACTGGTAACGCCGGTACAACAACCAGTTGCCGAAACATGTTTGCGCACACTCTGTACCGAGTTCTTAGCTATGTTATTTCGTTAATACTAACCGTTATGTCTAGAATCTATTTACTCCATTTGTGGATCAACTCACATACGACGAATGACTGTATGGATATTTGCAGCAAGACGAAGCAACAGTGCACACCGCCTTGAGGACATTATTACAAGTGAATGAGGTGTTCGGTGCGGAGAGGACTGTCAGCGGAGGCATAAAAATCTCCTGCCCATCTCGATCCGATGATCCCTCTCACAGTGATTTCTACCAGAGGCCCAAACTGATGGGTCAGGAGCAGTCAAATAATCCTCACACACTGGAAGAGCTACAGCACAACATTGGAAACGCTATTGCTTCTGTCCCTGAAGCAGAACTGCTACTCAAGTCTCTCTCGACGTCAACAGTGACCATTTCCAGCATTTTTTGTGATGGGTAGTTCCCCTGTTCATTAACATGGGTCAATTACGTGTCAGCATTATAAATATTTTCCGAGTCAGTTTTATTTGGCCATCCAGTTTATTGGGCAGACTAAACGTATGCTGTAAAATCATATAAGTACACCTGAGAAATATATAATATCATTAAAGAAATATATAATATTATTTAAACCGCGGCGTAATAAGATCATACTGTTTTGAATAACGGTCAGATATACGAAGGAACAATACTTTAATATTAGATTAGGAATAAATTATTCAAAATATATTTCAGAAATGGTATATATTAAAAATACAAGAGAATCACTGAATCTACAATCCGATACAGATCGTTGATCAAGAATTAGAATATCATATTATGATACCTGTTTCTGCTTTTTTTATTTATTATTTCTTCATTTTTGGTTTGAATTGTGAAACAGTCATGTTCTCATGATTCATGTTTATTGTCTCCGGAGGATGACTTGAAGAACTGACGAAACGTTGAGTTTGTATACTATTCATTGAAATAATGGTAAATGTTAGTGTAAAAAAAGTCGTGAGATAAATTAATTTTAAAAATAATATAATTTGCGATATAAAGTTATTCCAATCATCAGTCTTTTCTTTTAAATTAAACACAAATTATCTTCCAACGTATTCCTTAATTTATGATTACGTAGCATTATCATCTCTAGGTTTAAAGTTTTCCATCTACTTTCGTCAAATGCAATTAGATGCTCAAAAGCGCAACATCAAACAAATATTACACTTTCACATTTATAATATCAGGTAGCGTAAACTGAAGTAATTTTGACGTAAAGTTTTGATTTTGTTTCTCATTGCAAATTACATGAAATCATTTTTTTAATTACAGGTTCAGTATATTATTCTCTCCATTAGCAATGAAGGTTTTCATCTTCTTACATGTGTTTTAAATCTATTAATTATGCTATTCGTTTGTAAACTTCTAGTACATCATATTCAGTCACTACAAGGTGGGGCATACAACAAACGAGCGGGACAGGTCGCCTTGACAACCCAAAGACTCCATGAAAGCGTCAAGTTGACGCCACTTTCTTCCTGCGTTGGATTTTGTCTTTGTTGTTAGAATCGCAATTTTGCAATTTAGGAGCGAGCTGTTCCGAATCATGCGACCAGAAGTTTCGCAATTATGCTGGAAGAGAAGCATTGTAATTTAACGCGAATGATAGGCCCTGTCTCTCTACAAGTCGGCGCTACACCACGAAAATGGAGGATGAAGTTGTGAAGTTGAATGATTGCAAAGTGGATACGCCCTTTGTTTGTTATTAGAATTCCGCTCAGCTTCTTATTACTGTTTTGGAAAGGCTTTGCCTTACATCGCTTAGAAGACAAGAAGTTGTTTTACTGAGCTTTTTATCTTAACCTGGAATATTTCTGTCTGTACCCGTGGTACTAATTTTCTTGAATGATAGTCAATTCGTTTTGACTTATTATTAAGCAAAACAAAGTTATTAACGTTATTGATCCTTATTGACAGGAAATGTACGTGTCCTATGCGTTGTGTTAACGGCTTTAACTCAACAGTCACAACTATAAGAGGAATATTTGAAGGAATATAAAGTGCATCATGTACTAGTAATAATATTTCATTTAAAGTTCGTGGACTGATTTACAAACTAGAAGTTTCTTTTAAATATCTACTGATTCGTGTAAACAATGCATGTGTCAACTTTTACTAAGAATAACGCGGGAGAAATCTTGTTCTTTCGTTTTTTTATATCCCGTAGTGAAACAGCAAATTTGTGTCCATACATTTCATATAAAATAAGTACATAAATGGTTAACATGTATATGATTAACAGGACCTTATTATTAATCTCTATCTGCTTCAATTGTAGTGCAGATTCTTTGTGATAAAGGTAAAAAATTGTTTGTTGTACAGCCAGCTACCGTTTTCATGAAGAAATGAGGGGATTGCATATTGGGATTTNGTACTTCTCACAAAACATTCATAATACCTACGTGTAATTTACAGTTTTATGTATGTATATATATATATATATATATATATATATATATATATATATATATATATATATTAGACATAGTCAATATTTTAGACATTTAGGAAAATAATAAACTGTCGAAAGAATGTCGCGTTCAAAATGTTCATACCCAAAATATTTTCTTTTTTATACTTTCCGAATGAAATTTTTTTTTTTTTATCAATGATTAAACTTTTGTTTTCGAGTGGAATGTATTACACGAAGGTGGGTAACAAATATGAACGTAGTGATGATTTGATTAAAATGGTATTTCTAGTATCACGTTTCCTCTCACTTTCATCAATGTTCTTCAATAATTTAGAACGACCCCATGACCCACTCTGTGCGGGCGCGTTCTCCTTACTTTTGTCGTACCTTCTTTGTCTTCTTGGCCCCCATGAAGAGCCTCTGTGCGTTGTGGCGTACCAGAGCTTTTTACCTGAGTCGCCTCTCTCGCCACAGTGGGCCAGAATGACAAAAAAGCGGTACGCCACAAAAAATGAAACTAATTAAAATGAAGTGGTTTTGCACATCGTATATTTTTATACACATGAGAATATTCAAACATTAAAAATTGTTATGTATAATTGATTACGCTAAAACCCCGAACTCTATACAGCTATTAATTACGCATATTGAAACGCCCATTTAAAATCAACGTAAAATTCCTATTATCTAAAATGTCGTAGCTTTTTGGGACACACGAGTCCACTAACGATTTTTTCATGCTATTGAAGCTGTTTATTTGGTATTGTGATCCATTGAATTTAGCAGAAACCACTTACATCTGAAGAAGTGCCGCATGTTTTAGTAAGAGTTTGAAAATTGAAAAAAAAAAGGTCATTTTTTCTCTTACGTTTATGACTCATATTTCAGGTCCCGTTGTCCATTGACGAAAAAAAAACTGAATAGAATTGGCATTGTATCGTCAATTAGGATTTGGCGGTGCAACAGAACTTCTTGGCTTCAAGGTTGGGCGAAGGATGGTATGTCATTAAAATCCTATGCGCAGTTTTAGTCCCAGATGACCGGATGACTACTTGGAACGGCGGGGAAGACGAGTCCGTAAAATAACGACAATTTGAATTTCTACATTTTTATCGGAGTAAAAAGCATTTTTATCGGGATGCGTTAAATTTACTTAGGTATCATAAGTAACATTATCATAGGTAACAATCACAAAAATTACGATAATAACAAGATGCCATATACAGTACATGTTTGTTCAAATTATAACGCAAAAATGAATAGTCCTTCGTAGTAATTAAGAGCGAGAATGGTGACGCCGTGAAAAATGCAATAGGACTGAGTTTCGGAGATCCATTGTAACCCTTAAATAATGTGTCCACCAACCGAAAATAGTCGTAAAAATTACAAACGCATCGTCATTTAGGATGAAAGCAATCCTGGTACCCACTGTGTCCCGCCCCTAAACTTTTCCCTGTTCTCTCCACTTCCGTCGCGGAGAGACGCATCCTTTCGCTTCGTATTGCAACCTTCTGAAATGAGTAAAGTTTTCGTACTTGTGCGTTATGTCTCTCATATTTGCAAAGCCAACACCACCCTCCCCAGGGGGATGTGGAACAATGCAATTTCGCGTCGCACTCTGTGTCCCAGCGCCGCCAACCCCTGCCATCGTCACGTTCTTCCATCTTCACTGCTGCACTTCTTCAGATTGTTCCTTGCGTGGCAGCCACACTCCTTTTCATTGACTTCTTCGTTCCTCATCGCTTCCCCACCCCCCTCATCTTCCACTGTTATTCTGATTGCCTCTCCTCACAGACATCCCGCTTCATCTGCCCTCACAACATCGCTTGGTTCGATACTCAGTGGTGGTACCACCGCAACTCTCCATTGCAGTAACAGCTGCCTTTACGTGAATCCTCTGCTTTGGCTCTCGGACTATTCATGACTCTCCTACAAGTCCAGCGTACTGTTTGCCCTTTGCACGAATAATAGTTTCCAATTTGAGCTCTGGAACTAACTTCGCTTTGTGTGAGAGGTAGTTATTATATAAATTATGAAAAACAATCTCTCCACTTTTTCAATTAGAATGTTTCGTACTCTGGATATTTTTGTTGTAGCACAGTGAATGAACAATGTAAATAATTAAATGAATAACGTCACTTTTAGGTGGGTTTTATTTCATTTTGTGGTGTAATTATATCGTGTTTGGTAATGTATTTGTTTATTTGTCATTCAGACCTGGGCACTGAAATTTTGTTAGAGACATTTAGACTTTTGAAATATCTGTGATATTTCTATAAATAAATAAAATAATTTTTATTTAAGGAAATAGACAGTATGGTACTTTTTGATCCACCTGTGGTTGAGATTCTTTTTCAAATTTGAAAACATGAGATAAGATACGATGATTGGTGTACAATTGTCCATAATTATTACGTACTTTTTTCATACGCTATTATGTAAGGTATCCTGCAAGCAAAGTTACAAAAGCATTTTTTAAATTCGCAACATCCGAGTACCTACGAGGAGTGATGAGGGAAGTTAGCATCGTCTACGGCCAAATGGAAATTGCGACGGACCGGGCCTTGAAACCGGGACCACCTGCTATGGTCGCAGGTGTGCTGCCGCTTTATTTTTATTCGGATTACTCTGTATTCGTGTTGGTAATCCACCATCGCCCTTTATTTTTTCTAGAATTTTTGACTTGATAAGTTAAATAAATATTATTAGTTTGAAACTTTCATAAGTCTCTGAATCAATTTCTTTTTAATCAAGAGATATATCTTGGTGTGCATCTGCTCCAAAAAATAATAAGGGATCAAGTATACCATTATCTGATGGAAAATTGCCTCCAAGAAAAGTTATAATATTTAGTACTTCACTAATTCGTTGGAAAACCCCGAATTCAAAGATTTATCTTAAAAAGAATCTGATGCTAAAATGGAAATAGGCGTAGCTGTACAACCAAGGTTTGTATATAAATCCAAAATAAAAATTAATTACTTATTCTGTGCACGTACACCATTTAACATAAAAAATTACAAATATTATACTTCATATCTTTTCGACATTTCTTATTTTTTATATTGCTGTTTTAATTGTCTTATTGACGTAATTGCTATTTTTTTTTATTGATCGTCATTTTCAATTCATCAACTTAAGATATTTAATATACATCGATGTATCAAAACATTTGTTGATAAGTTTATATACAATTCGCAAATGTCAATGTTAAAGTTTAATAATGGATGTTGTGTCTTGAAGCAACATACAGGCTAACATACACATCTGCACGTTTTGTTAAATATTGTAACCCTACTCTAAACTGCCATTTATGAAAGCTTTTAATATGAATAAAATAACACAGGGACACACCAGAGATGAGCACTCTACTATGTGCTTTAAATATAAATTTCGCCCATGACTCTCCTCGACATTTCCTGTCCGTGGAATGGACACGAGAAACAGAAGTCCTCCAACGCCCGTGTTATAATTTTCTATCTGGCACAGCTATTCGACGAAAGCGTGACTCCAGCGGGGGAAGGGGCGCAACTCAAACAAGCTACCAACATCAAGTACGTTTTCATTTTGTTTTTCACGGTCGGTCGCACTTGCCGACACAATGCTGACAACGCACTCTGTACATGAACTGCCGGCATTGCTGCAGCTATTGTATCGTCAATGGACTTATTTTTCATCGTTGAAAATGTTTGTTTAGCATGTCCATGATTGCGAGCCATGGACATCGATGTGTGCGGTATACCATTTTTTTTTTCTTCCATGTGTAGAGCTATTCGTCTTTTGAAACATGTCCAATTAAAATTCAGGAGTTGCACTAAACGAAATGGTATCATTGTTTGAGGAGGAGTAATTAATACTGGCATATTTGTGCCAACAATTTATTTTCATCACTAATTACTTCGTGAATTGAAGAACCCGGATTTCAAATTCACGAGAGCGGGTTTAATTTTTTCTGACATAATTAAGCTTTCGTTGAATATTCCTTCAAATGAAGAAAATTTCTTTCATGTCCCTGAAATATATTTTATAAATGAATATAGAACATAAAGCATTTTAATCCATTAACGTTTATCCATTAATGGACGTAATTTGTAGATAACGCTCTATTACTAGATTTAATATAGAAATGTGAATCAGAAGAGCGTCCTCTTAGGTCAGTTAAGCTAGTTTAACTTTTGTTTATTTTATGACATATATTTAATGAGAGCTATTTGAGATATGTCTCACCAATAAACAGTAACATGGAATTGTAAGTTAGATATACTTTAAAAAAATTCAACTTCTGTGTAATAATTTCATCTGCTCAATAATATTCGTTATTTTTATCCTGAAAGTAGAATGCTTTTGTAAACCTGGAATCTTGAAATTTATCCCTTTTATTCGGGTACTTATGTATTCAAATAATCAGAGTCGTTAGTGGAATATTTCTTTCTCCGTCAAAACACACATCAGTATTACGTCGCAACTTCGTCACACAAAGTGATGTCATTACTTGATCATGCAAGTTAGAATTTATTTTTCAGTGTTGAAAATTTAAAATAATTTGTATTCCCAACAAATAATATTAGAAACCCAAAACTTATTGTTAAATGAAAGAAAAAATACAACCACAGAGAGAACATACACTTTTGGTACGCTTCTATTTTGCTCGGTCAGAATGGTATTATTCATGTAAGAAAAAGTTATTTCATGTGATTATATATGTACATAAGAATATAAAGGTCAATACAAGTGGAATGTGTGTGTTGGGATGTTTTATGTGATTTTTCTAGTAAGAAATCATCGTATATCAATGCATTCATTATTATTGAGTGCTTGAAGCAAACAGTTAACATTAAAGTTGCAAATACCAAATGTTAGATGCATTTTGTAGGCAAGGACACTTTTTTATGTATGGAAAGGAAAAAAATTATATTGCACATGTTATCAGTTGGTACAAGTCACGACAAATACTCATTCACATTCATATACGTAAATGACGGTTTCACTTCTTCCAGTTACAAATAAACCCAAAGAAATGTCTTTTAATATTTCAGAAGACAGCTTTCAATTTAGAGGGGAATATTAAACTTGGCGTTTCTTGGAATGGTTCTTTGTTTCTATTCATCGTGACGTCAAATACCTCATACAACTATAGCCGTTCATTATATCTTGTTACTATACTGAATAGTGGAGATATTGTGGATGACATGTGTTCTTTTAAAGCCAAAAAACATGAGAAGTACGAATTTTATTTCAACTCAACGTATTTTACTGGCACATTTTGCTCGCAATTTGAATATTTCATATTCTCTTATGAAATATTTATGACAATACGGCGAAACAAAAGTTTGTATCAACTTTGAATTCCATTTCAACACTATTTAACCTCTGCACTTTCATATTTATTACAAAAAAACTTAAAAATATAGTGCTGGTATTACTCTGAGGATATATTCACGTGAAAACAGGAAAATATTCCGATTGTCCTTAATGAAGGAAATACTATTTTTATATGAAACATTTCTACAATATTTATTTTCTATATATGACAGTCCAACAATTGTTTTACTTTCCAATAGTCGACTTTGTCTACACTATTTTTCGACGAATGAAGTTTTGTGAATATTCGGATAGTATTTTCCTTTGTACGTCAATCAAGAGCAAATAATTCAGTTGAATAGTCTATAAATTTCTCTCTGTCTCTCTCTCTCTCTCAATACGCTCCGTGCCTGTATTCGATGGTATAATGATGTGGGTAACAACACAAATAACGGTGAAAATATTTCTCTGAATATGCGAAGTGACATAATTATTTATTCTTCTGACAAGCCAGAGAGTTCATTAATACTGTATTGTCATACATTTCACAACATTCTCAAGTGTTTTAGGTGTTGTTGATATATTTTGCATAAAATAAGCATAAAATTTTGCATAAAACATTTCATAAGTAGGTTTTTTTAAAAAAAAAATTGGTTTTTTCTTTCAATGTATCCTGATAATCTTTTTGTGAGTCCTTTTTGAGTGTTGAATACAGAGGACAGGAAGAAATTTACAAGCCTTTGACTTCCATCATTGGTTCTCAATATTTCTTGTCCGATGCCGTATAATTTTGTAGTTAAATATTACAATATTTATATCAGAGAAAAACTCTTTTAAAACCCAATTGTCAATTAATATGATCGATAAAAAATTTCGTAGAGTTGGATGAATAAGGAAAAATAATATAAAAGAAATGTATGAAAAATAGGTGATACAATTGTGTGATTCATTTTTGAAGAAATTCAAACACAGGGGATGTGAGAGACAAACATTATTGTATTTTAAAACAAGTTATATGAGGAAATACTTTTTCATGATTATCTGGTTTAAAAATTTAGTTTTCTGAGTGACTTAAATTGCTTGAATGATAATGATATCGCGTTTTTTATTTATCTCATTACTGTATAGGTCTCATTCGTGAGTAATGTTCTGAAAGTTTTTCATGCAGGATCTTTTTAAAATGGAATAAATAACACGGTATTGTTTTATTATTAACACTCTTTATTAATTCTTTACTGCTCTTTAAGATTTAAATTGAAAATGAGGGGACTGTTTACACTTACATATTTTGAGTATTTTTTTATCTGGACACAATATTCTTTGGCAACACAATATTGAATGACAGTAGCTGATATAGACCGTAATCAAATGGTAGGGGGGAGAGTGTAAACAATGGGATCTGGGAAGCATAAAATAGTTATTTCTGTTTGAAAATGATGTTTACAAAATTTGTGTTGTAAAACCATTATCTTTTAATAAAATACGTTAACTCATCAAATAGATAATTAACAACTTATTAAATATTGGCCAAATTTATTAATTGTTTAAAATGGCAAATATGTATTAAAAATAAGGGTTTCGTGACCGAATAAGAATTTTATGAAGATGTAAATCTAATAATTCATGAATATGTATCTTAATGCAGACATGATGAACAAACAACAAATATATAAAAGTTCTGAAATAAGATCCCAGTCAAGAGTTTTATTTCAGATATATTCTTTAAAACAACTGTCTTGAGATCTACTTTTTAATTCGAGTACCAATAAAGAAAGGATTTTCTAGTGAGATAAAAACCACTTAAAACCCCTCCGTGGCTACGGTGTCAGTGTGCTCGCTCGTCGCCAAGTCATCCCGGGTTCAATTCCCGGTGGCAAGATAAGTTTGTAGCTTTTCAGTTCTATGTCTCAGTTCATATAACTATGACGTTTGAAAAGTTCACCCTCTGCGACTGACAACCGCAGTTGTAATATTCGGATACAGCTATCTACATTATATTTAGACGCTGTATCCCCAAAACATTCACGATGTGTCTAGTAAATAAACTCACACAGAACTGAGCCTTACTAACACTCGTTACCGTAGTCCTTAGTTGGACTATTCGAGAATACATACCTACGAAACCACTTATAACTTTCATACAACGTATAGGAGTAAAAACGGCATCCCGTAAATGAATAGAAATACGCATGAAATCTATATATGACAGGAAGCGTGGAAGACAAATTTGGAACGTCTCAAGATCGTGAAATCATCTGTGAAGCAGGTTAAGGTACCGTAAGAAACGTCGCTTACTGCCTCCTCACAACGCGTTAATAACATTGGAGCCTTGTCGTGTTGTGCTGTCGGCAATGTGTTTGCACTGTAAGGCTTACAAATGTTGCAGAGTTTAACTTGCATAGTAAACGCCTAGTGTTGCGAGTTTTTTGTTTGTTTGTGTACATTTATAATTATATTGTTTATACTTATAATTATTCTCTGCCAACCAACTTTTGATGATGTTAGAGTCACATTCATTAAAAATGGAGAATGAAATATTGGGAGGTTAAAAACGCCTAATGAATAATTTCTCGTCATTTAATTTGTGTGAAATTTGCTATTTCGTCGTTAAATGTCATCCAACATGTTCTTCGCTCTCATAAGCTCAAGTCACTTCTGTTTGGACAGCATTATATCTGAACTCAGCATTACCGTCACTTTTTACTGCATTTTCCTGGTTAGCAAGGTGGGGTTGTGATCAAAAGCAAGTGCTCCGCTTATTTCATCTCACAACATTTTCGTCCCTTTCTGTAACTACTCCTATCACAGTGCACAATTCCTTTCGGTGCACCCCAACCTGACCACCGCCCCGAGGTTGCTCCAGATGGGAGAATAGCGTGAACGGTTCGCTCAGAGCATGGGTCGCCCTCGTCTCTCAACGACTCGCCCACGGTGATCTTTCTCCTCCTCCTCCCCCCCTCCTCGTTCACTCCAACCTTGGACGCCCCGGTCCTCTTACCCCGTGCTCTCGAACGCCTCGAGCGGTGTTAAATGCCTCGGAAGGGAGGATGGAGGAGTGCCCAAGGCGAGTAGTATACGATTCGCAGGATAGCACTTGAATGCACGGGAGAACGTATGTCATCAGGGTGGGAGAGGAAGGTGAATACGTCTTGTTCACAGTAGATGACGATGTGCGGATTTTGGCTTCAAAAGAAGATTCATCGTTAGCATAAATATTCATTAGGCGAAAGTACGTATCTCAATAATTATCTATTTTGTAATAAATAGACAGAATTTTTATGAACGTTCACGACGTTTTGGGAGCTGCTTTCTGTCGTCTTCAGGTGATCGTAGTTGATAAAAAAAATAAATTATTTCTATTTTGGTAAAAAGAAAGTTAACTACCTATGTTTAAAAATAATTTTGTAGAAAAATTAATAATACGAAAATAAACATTCAAACCAGAATATAGAAATAAAATATATAAATAAAAAAATATAAATTTTAGTTAGCATATTGATAAAAAATCAGTCTACTTACAAGGTCGTTCAAAATATTTAAATTATACTATAATGCTTCTAGTTCACTCAAGAGAAAGATTATTATATTACCTAATATGATTTACAATTCATCGTATTTCATAAGAAGTCGATATCGAGATTCATAGTTTCTCTCTGCTTTCATTTATAACTCTGTCTTAAGAATAATATATTTAAATGATTTTAATTAAATCAACGTCATTTAATTTGAATTGATACTTGAACATCACACCACTCATGATGACTAATGCAAAAGATACATAAAATTGATTTTTTTAAATGTATAAACAAAGAAGAAAACGCGGAATGGTGGAAAGAAAGTGGATATATATAATAAATGTTTCAGATACTTATTTCATAAGAGAGAAATGAGACAGTGAACTATTAATTTTCAATGCAAATTTGTATATTTGTTTAATAATGCTGTGAATAACTGGAGTTAAACAACAATAAAAAATAATTATATCGTTTATTTCTTCCATGATTTTGTAGTTTCTACAATTTATATTTACTCATATAAAGAGAGAAATTATGCTTTTGAATAATTTTGGATTACTTAGTAGAATTGATTGATTTTTTAACTATGATAAAGATAAAGAACAGAACATAATTCCCTTTGATAAGTTTAGAAATATAACTCAAATCTGTAAGTTTCATTACAACGTGAAAACAATTTTTAACATATTTATCACTTAGCGATAGTCTGCTATTAATTTAATTTTTTCTTGGAAAGGTGTATAAGTATAAGTATAAGTAATGAGAACTCGAATGTTATTTCTACAATTTATTTAATCCTTGATTTCAAAATATTTATTTATTGAAGCAAAACGATCTAATATATATTTATTTCCTAGATTTCAGTAAATACCTTTTCTTCATTTCTTTCAATTTTAAGCACCATTATTAAGTTATTGTTAATTTATGTTATATGAATTATTCATATTGCATCGCATACAATATTTCAACGTCCAATTCTCAGCAATCTAATACAAAATTAAGAACATATTGATAATTTTCTGTTTTTGCCAGATTTCATTGTAAATGTAATCGATCACGAAATTCTTTTTTCAAAATTGCATTCATGCGGCATTCGTGGATTGGGACATTAATGGCTAACTTCCTACTAAAAAGATTTGCAAGAGCAAGTCGAAATTTCCCACGTTGAAAATAAATTGTTTCAACATTATCTTTCAGGACAAAACCACTTGCTTGCAGACTTCCTCAAGGTTCAATCTTAGGCTCTATATTCTTTTTATTGTACGTAAGTTTTATGTTATCCACCACACCTGATTGAAAAGCGATGCCCTTTACTGATGACACTTATTTGCTGTGTAAACATATAAATGCGCAAATGTTGTATCTAACCTTTTATCTTGGTTTCATTCAAATCGTCTCATTGTTATTACTGATAAACCTGTATTCATGTGTGTTAAATAGTGTTACGAAATCTCTTCCTTCTACAACTCTTTCGACGAACAGAACGCTAATATAACT
This sequence comes from Laupala kohalensis, assembly GCA_002313205.1. Taxonomy (NCBI): domain Eukaryota; kingdom Metazoa; phylum Arthropoda; class Insecta; order Orthoptera; family Trigonidiidae; genus Laupala; species Laupala kohalensis. Next base: position 2,086,785 of record NNCF01126148.1, on the reverse strand, counting down.
GTCAAGATAACCAAACTTTTAGGGCTGCATACTCAGGACAATCTCAAATGGAATTTTCATATTACTGATCTGAATTCCAAACTAAGCAAATGGGGCCATGAATTCCGAGTTTTAGTGAACGTTGTAAGTCAACACATTTCTCACTGCAAGTATTTTGCAAGTGTTCATTCTCATTTACGATACGGTATTATCTTTCGGAGCCAATTTACTCAGAGTATTCAAACTTTTAGAATCCAAAAGAGAATAGTTTGGGTTGTCTGTAAATCTTACGGTTGTGTACATTATCCTGGCCTGGGTTATACTCCAGTTTTCCGTTCTATGTGGATTTTCTATACTTGGGAATGTCAAGTTATACTTTTGTTGTTACTGATCTCGTATTTTTACAGAACATATCTACGATTCATTTCGGAATATAAATAATTACAGTATATATTTATTACATAATTTCTTTCACAAGCATAAAACTGCCTTTGGGCTCTTGATCGAAATACATGGGATGGTCTCTTGCTTATTGCCGGAGAGTAACTTAGCTTATTTACCTCCACGTGGACATTTGCAGTTTGAAAAACCTTTTAGGCAATAAAGTTTATTATTTATTATTAAAGTTCATAAAACGTATGTAAAATGGTAGGGATTAATCGATTATGGATATTAGATTGTATTAAAATAATATGAGAGACATGAATGTGAAATAACAGTGGTATTTTATCTTAATCGGTGAAAGTTTAGTTAAAATAGTACAAAAAAGAAATATCTCATCTTTTTTACTATAATTATATTATTGAAAGAAAAAGCTCGAGGTTCTCAAGATTTGAATTCTAGACAGTAGTACTTGTGGGTTGAGAATGTATTATTTAAACTTGAATATCTAGTGGAAGTTAAAACATCTTTTTTTCGTTTCTTCATTTCAAAATTCTTTTTCTATGGAAGTGGGAAGGAAAGAAAATTCCATGGAAGAACTTGACTCATTTCTGAAAAGCTTGCCTACCATTACTTCTTAATAGGAGGCTCATTCAACGTATGCGTTATTAAAACATCTTCAAAGAAGAAGTGTTGACTTTTAAGGGTAGCGTTCTTTTTCCCCTTTTGCTTCTTAAGACTCTGAATGTTAGAAAGTCTGTATCGAGGAAGTTCCTGCTGTAGAATAAGATATTGAAAGTATTCTCAGTTAACGATTTGACTTTCCAGGATTCACAGAGTACCTACATATTATTCTTTCTCTAGAGATACTTTGGCTGAAAAAACTGTATTGAAAGCTTAAAAATGAGATACTCCCCAAGACGTTTTTCAAATATTTCTTGAAGTCATATTAATAATGGTAGATAAGTATGAAAACATTCTAAAATAAAGAATTCGCACTATACAGCAAGTGTACAAATTTAAATTCTACAATCGACCTAAAACAACTGAGAATCCGTGAAAATGAATCTACTAATGAAAGCGAATCAGCACCAGAGATCCAAATTTAAATTATCAATTACAACCTTTCTGGACGATCACTACATATATTGTAAGAAATGATTAATTCCTTACAATTAATAAAAAATAATTGATTTAATTAACGGATAAAAATATCTATAACCAACGGCATTTTACCACGAGTATATTTTTGTCAAGTATATTTTTGAAAAGAGAAGATGCGAGGGGTTACTACGAAGACGATTGAACTTCAAAAAAGTTATAAATCTGCCAAAATGAAGGGAAGATGGCTCACCACGCACGTCTGCGATCAGAGGAGAAAGCGACAAAATGTTAGTAAAGTGACGAGTGGCGTAGAACGGAAACGAGACAAAAAGGGTCTCAGAATCTTTAGAAAAAGGGAGATCAGATACTAGTGACATGCAAGGAGCGGAGTACGCAGTTGTTTAAAAAGGGGGCAACGGAAAAAATACTCGGAAGATGGAGGGAGTCTTTTTGGGAGTAAACAGACAATGCCCAACTACACGTGCAGGCTAGAACCATAAAAGCGGGCGCGCGTGGGCGCTGGCGTGAAGAGGGGTTAATATTCGAGGGAGACGGTAACGTTTGAGGAACGTACGGCGCAAAAAGTCTTCAAAGCTATCAAAATTCGAATAGCACTTGGTTATTAAAGGGAAGGTGTGTACGTTTACACTCACTGAGGAGACGCTTGGAAAAAATCGGAACGTTGAGATACTGGAAATTTTTCAAAAACTGGGATAATGATTGGCTGAGAACGAAGCATTTCTGTTAAAAAACAAATAGGAACGACTCCGCGCGGACTGCAAGTCAAGTTTAATTGGATGTCGAACATGTGACTTTTGAAAAAGTAAGCAAGTGAGGGACCGTCAGGGTGATGGAGAGGGGAGAATGTTACAAAAGATACGAACAGGGACATTTTGTGATCATTCCTTCATTATTATTGTTGTTAGAGATTATTAGACGTTTGGAGCAGAGAGAACGCGGAACTTCGAAACTTCATGTTGAAACTAGCAGTTAGAGCACTTAGTCGACTTTCATGGAAGGTTTTCGACTTTGAACTTTTTGTCAGTGGGGTGTTCAAGTTTAATCACTTGGTCGTCTGATTATTCGAGCTATTAGAATTCGTGAGTGATAGCAATTATCATTACAGAAGAAATAACTAGGTCGCAAGTAGATGCGAAGCCAAAATCTAGATTTAGTAAATTCAGTGCAGAAAAATATGAACACTGTACGAGACTTATCAATGGCGTCGTCTGCCTGCTGAGATCGAGGGGATGGCTCGAGGACGTCCTTCGGTGGCACGCGCAACTACAGCTGGGCGAAGGCTTTGGTTTACGTATGAACTCTGGGGTGAGAAGGGCGCTGACCTCCTTCCACAACTGGTTGACGATCAGCTCATGTTGACTAACGCAATATGTGGTGGTTGCGACCTTCCCAATTTTTGTGTACAAGGCGCTTCGGAGAAGAAAGAGTGCTCCGTTTTTGTGAACTTTGACACTAGCCCAGGACTTTTGATTTGGTTATTGTTTAAAATAAATTAAGAAAGGGCTAAGAAGAGGGTCCAGAGAATTAATATTCATGTCGTAAATAATATGTTAGTCATTTAACTAATGTACAATTAAGTACCTTGTGTAACTATAAGAAAAGGTGTTTTATTTTTGTGTCAATGGGGATTTCGATGATTTTGGATGGGGAGAGAGCATGCCTCATTAACAGTTTAGCATGTACTCGTATGTGTGTTGTTTAATGAATAGTTGAACCAATCTTATTTAAATAAAGCGTTTTCCTATAAAAGGAACCCCGTGTATCGTCCTCCACATAAAAAACAAAAATAACATAGAGATGTTATAATATAGAGATTCTTAATAAATTTTCTGTCAGAGTCAGTCAAATTTGAACGCCCATTTATGTTTAAAAAAAATAAAAATTCGGATATGCAACCTTTGCAATAATTAACTTCTTTATCTAATATTAAAGTTTTATCCCAATCCGTCGAATGATCATTATCAATACAATGGGATGTTACTTCACTTTGTACAACTGAATTTAAATATAGTTTGCTCTCCATAATTCAATTTTTTTTGACGTACATTAAAATCTTTGTATAAAACATTTTGCTTATTATTGGGATCTTTCTCTCTTGTTTTACATTTTTTCCTTTTATCTTTAAAAGTTTATATTAATTTCATATTCTCAGAATTAAGTAAATACTTGTTGTGTGAAAATGCTGCGTGCATTTTTTTCACCTCTGTGATGTTGCTGTTGTTTTGAAGTTAATAGTCTTTTTTTAATATTTTTATTGACTGGTCCTAAGGGATAGTAGTTTAATAAACGAATGTTACGCTCTATTGTAATTTTATTTTCATTAAAATTGTGTATCTGAATGTACTATTTATTTAAGTTAAGTAATAATTAGGGAAAATGCTCTTCATGTCTTGGCATTAGAGCTTACATTTTCCTGATTAAAATTTAATATCTCAGGTATTTCGAGAACCTATTGAGATTCATTTACTCAGCTTGGCCTGCAGAGACACTAATAAGTATTTTGAATAGTATGAAGTGTATTAGTAATACTGAAGACATATCCTTATGCAACATAAAAGGGAATCTGTTCTAGAATATATGTAAATGTTTTTTGCGCCGTAGAGGAATTCTGAAAGAGCAATGTGAGGGAAGAGACCCATGCAAAGTGTTTGCAGATCTCTGCTACACAACTGCGCCCAATTTTCGAGGAGACGCCGATCTCATTATGAAGCTGAAGTGAAAGTTTCGAATCGGCGCGTTTATTGCAAGCAACCCAGACGACAAGAGGTGATTACGTGGAAGTAGTCGTGATGAAGTGAAGAGGTTTTATGTTGAAGATGAAAGAGGTCATTGGAGAAAAGAAATTTTTGATGTAATTCAGTTGCAGTGAAGGATAGTAAAGTAAGTATACAAAAGTCAGCATGCTTGAAAATTAGAACTGGATATATAATGCTGAAATTTATTTCAAATAAAAACATGGAGGGATAGACTTCAGTTAAAAAACATAAAACATTAAGTTAATCGAAGGAAAAATCAAATCTTTAATAACTTGAACTTCCTTATTTTATTGGATGTTGAAAATGCGGACCGGTTGCTGATTATTTGGGGAAAGAATACATGCATAAAATTGCCATATACCTGAACGCTCTGTACAGCTAGATTTGAAACATTGGTTGAATAATTTTTTGTCAGCCATGCTATTATTTCGATTAAAAAAGTATCATATTCCAAATTTTTTTATTAATTAAGTAGATTTTACTTAGTTAATTCATTGAATAATTTTTCTCTAATTTGAATAAAAAAATTTCAATTTCCTTCTCTTCTTTCTTTCTTCCGTTACAGGTTTTAAGGTAAATGTACCAGTGCTAGATTCTTCGCGTTTCAGAAACAATAATTGTTTAGTTACAAGCAACAATTTTAACAAGAATATCCAGACTATAAAATAGTATGTAAATGGGAAAATTGAAGATGCAGGCTCATTAAATATGGGCAAACGTGTGTTTTTGAGCTTGGTGAGGCAAAAAAGATTCTGAGCTTATAGTGTTGACCACCGGATAAATTCACCGGAACACCAATTTTTTCGCTAACACTAGAAGGTTTGCGAGTATTTTTCCCAAGGGATGTGTTTCATAAGTTTATGATTCAGTGATAGCTGAACTGAAAACTGTGATTTTGACTAACCTTTGGTATTTGGTATATGGACTTCCTGCTGTAAATTTATAATGAAGAATACTTAATTTTTTAAACATTTTATTTATCTCTCTTAATTTTTCCTTTTGATAGCGATAATTAAATTGTGTAGTGAAGTAGCCCAAACTTCGTTCGACTATGCAAGTGATATTTGCATACTTTAAACATCCAAAGGCAGCTAGACCCCATCTGATCGTTTGGTACAAGGAGTTATATGAAGACACATTTCAAAAAGTACGTGGATAATGAAAAAAATTTACAATATACAACGAGAAAAACACTTTCGTTCATTTATTTCCACATTTTGCTGTGGGGACGAGGGACCTTCGCAAGGCATCTAGGACCAGATAGAGAGTGCACTGGCTTTAACTGCGGTCAATGAGAGAGATCCGTTCATTGACTGAAGTAAATTACGTTATTTTCTAAATCAATTAAGCTGAATACAAAATTCTCTCAACTTACTTCATTATTGTTTTACCCAATTGTCCAATAAAACATCAGTTATGTTATGAATAGAAGTTAGGCCGTATCACCATCAGGTGGTGATAATATGACCCTGATATATGGGTTTGGAAAATCAATATTCTCGTACAGAAAAAATGATTGGAAATGGAATAGCAGAATTTTTTTCTTTTATTTAGGTAAGTAGCGTGTTAGTCCCGTAATTCTTCTGTCAAAAAAACATCAAAATGGAGGCAGGAAAAATTCTCAAAGCTTAGATGAGCCATAATATCCAGCGACACTACACAGTATAGAGAGACAACATACGCTATTGATTTTATTTAACCTAATATAGTAAATTATAGTTTCTTATTTGATATTCTTTGTTCTATTCCACGACGAATTTTCACCAATTGTTGACTCATATGGTAGGAAAATAGCAATTTCGAAATACTGATTCAGCAGCATTCCGCACGACGAGAGAAGTTTCAGCAATGCCTTTCACCGCTATAGAATCGTTCCTTCCTTCACAATCACTCGCATAAATTAGAATGCTTACTCACTAAGAACTCTGAGTCTACGAAGATTGCTTCCCCGTTCGCGATCTCCTTTCGGTGGTGTTGCTTTCTGCGACCTACTCTCTCTAGAAGCCAAGCAAAGCAATTCCACCAACAGATCCATTAGTCGAAGAAAACGTCACGTTTAGAGATGAGGACTAGTATCTTCCTCTCGGTGTAGTAATAGAAAGAAAACGGGCGCCTTCTATCATTTCATTATGAAAGGAGATGAATTTGTGTACTACAACTGGAGAGTTGTTGTGAAAAGTGAAGAAGAAGAAGAAAAAATCGATTGGGAAAGAAAAGAGAGAAGTTCCATTGACCTGAGGGAGTTATTCCGTGTGCATTGGGAGCTGGATGGCGTATTGTGAAGCGCTCTGAACACTTCCGGTAACGAGAATAAATGATAGGAAGGGTTTTTGATTGAGAGGATGAAAACTTGCAGAGGGTAGTCGATGTGAGAGAGAAAAAAGGTTTTGTTCGTTGTTACGACAGCCAATATCAATGGTGAATGGCTGCGTTGGTAGTGAATGTCATTTGTTCTGGTGTGTTGTTCACCAACTGCAGGTAGGCGGGAGTGGTAAATGGCATATTGTGAGAGACTGCATTAATACCGCTTCGAAAGAGAGTTAGTCTGAGATTAAAGAATTTTTGTAATACGCACGAAATGAAGTGGAATTGGGAGTGATTTTATCCATACCTTATTTTAGCTGTGCTGAGAAGTATTATAAATGTTGAATAACGACTAGAGAGAATTGTGGCAGATTTTAGAGACATTTCTTGCAATCTTCATGCATTAAAAATGCTCTTATTATATGAAAGTATAGCTGCCGACAGAAGTAAAATATTAGTAATTGTTTAATGAAAACACCATTGAACAATAGTAAAAGTTATATATTTATCTGTTACACTTTTATTCAACAGCTATTCAATTAATAATTATAATTCAACGAATTAATTCAATTAATTGCACAAACATTACAGCCAGAATCAAAATAAACAACGAATTTTAGCAGTGAATTTGAAGTCGAGTTTGAAGTCAAGGAGGAAGACCCCTTATCAGTTACCTTTTTTAGCATAATTATTGATGTAATCATGAAACAACTTGAAACTAAAAGTAACATATGCACGCGACTAAAACCGAGTATCTCATATGCTGACGATATTCTACGAACTGCGAGAAATAAACAGTCTGATTGATGTATTTCAGAAACTTTAAGATCAATCTATACGATATGGATTACCAGCAAATAGTCAAAAAACGAAATACTTACGATGCAAATCTAATGTACAGAAATTAACAATATTCAGATTCAAGAAGTTAAATCTTGGATCAATAATCAATGGGGATAATTCAATCGAAGGAGTGTTAAGAGTGAGAATCTCTCTCACAAATGGAGCTTATTACACTAATAAAACCCTGTTTCAAAGCAAATTACTTGCAAAGAATTCAAGACTCAAGCTATATAGACCAACAGAAAGACCTGTAGTAACTTACGCAGCTGAAACCTGTGAACATAGAGTCAGAAATAAAAGGAATGAAGATATTGGAATACTGAGTAAGATTTACTGACCAATAAAACATGATAATACTTCGAGAATAATCAACAATGAGTTCAACAATCTAATAAAATTCATAAATATAAAAAAATTATAATAAAGACCTAAAGTTAAGCTGGTTTGGGCATGTCTCTCGTATCTCGGAGGACACAACTGTACAAAAAGTTTATCAATGTAATCCATTAACAACAGGAGCAAAAGGCAGACCAAAAATTAGATGGGAGGATGATGTCCTAAACGATCTAAAACGTTTATAAATTAAGAACTGGGCACACAAAGTAAACAACAGAAAAGAATGGAAGACCAAAACGATACTAAAATAATGTTGTGGAGCCTAATTAAGAAGACGACGATTCAATGATGCAATCATAATATATTTAAATGTTAATATTTTGAGAACAATAAAATAATGTTCTAGAAGTATGAATTAAATTTTTTTTTTTTTCATCTAATGGAACGAACACCCAACATAAGGAGTACTACACTAATGGTGGAACCCGCCAAAATTGACTCTCGGCAATTGGTACCACTGCACAACGATGCAATAACGACGCGATACCGGCCGGCGGCTGACATTATTCTTTTTCTTGAGCAGCGCGGTCTGTTGGCTGTGCGTTGTGCGAAGTGAGTTCGTTGCATTGTTGAGTTGCGTCCGGCGCGTATGACCGTGAAGGATTAAGTTAACACAGAAAAATGTCGACCATGTTTTAAGAGTGGTCCCTAAATGTATGGGCAGCAAGTTCTCAAAGTAAATGTAAAGAATATTTTGTGTATGACGCTCAACTATTTAAGCAAAACGCAACAAATCATTATTATGTATGCTGAAATGCCTTTGTGCTTGTTCATAAATTTTTATAAACGTGAATGTTTGTTTTTGTGTTTGGTCACCGAGCCCACAGGAACTGGAGTTTTGATACAGCCCTTATTTTGAAATACCACAGTCTACTGTTACGCTGTAAGAAATTTTTCCAACTAATAACCGTTTTAATTGGTGTAAAGTATGAGGCGCAGTCAAATGAAAACCGAGCACCCGCTACAACTTCATCGTGAAAAGGTTTTATTCAAAAGTAATTACCAAAAGCATTAGAGGTAGGTCGCTGACGGATCCACAACAGCACCCACTCTTGCACTTCCTCGTCCGAATTAAATCGAAGTCCACGGATGTCTTTCTTTAGGTCACCAAAGATATGAAAATCACAAGTTGAAAGATCCGGGCTGTACGGAGGATGTTGAAGTGTCTCCCAACCAAATCGCTGAAGCGTAGTCTTCTTCTGATTGCCAGTATGGGGGCGAGCATTATCATGCAACAGAATAATTTCGTCTGACAACATTCCTGGGCGTTTTGACTTTATGACGCGTCGCAGTTTCTGCAAAGTGTCTTCATAGCGCTGCGCATTAATTGTGGTCTCACGCTCAAGGACGTCGACAAGACGAAGGCCCCTGCTGTCAAAGAAGAAGGTCATCATGACTTTACCGGAACTTGTGTGAACTGCTATGGATTTCTTTGGCGGGGAAGAATTGAAATGTGTCCATTGTTGGCTTAGCCAAATCGAATTGTCCAGAGCACCACGTTTCTTCCCCTGTGACGATAGAGAAAGAAACGCATGCTCCTCGTGGTACCGCTGCAGATGACTCAGACATTCTGTCAATCTTTTGTCCCTCCGTTAGTTGATGTGGAACCCTATGCGCGCAAAGGACATCAATCTGCCCTATCACGTCATGGGTAATGACTCGACGGGCCTGTCCTGGACGCGCATCGTCTTGCAGTGATGTGCGCCCTTCTCGGAATCTCTATGCCACTCGTACACACATGTGAGGGATATGCAGTGGTCACCATTCACAGCAGACATGCGACGATGAATTTTTCGTACTCCAGCACCCTCAGCCACAAGAAAACAACCCACACCTCACTACGTGTCTTTGTTTGCCTCCATTTCTACAGCTGGACAAACACACTGGAACAGTTCGCGCACCAACAAGGACATAACCCAACAACTGCGTGCACCTGTGATTTGTCACACGCAGCTCTCCTACCACAGAGATGACAGTATCGATACGTAACAACAGTGTTGCCACCTTTCGCGCGGACTGTGTGTTATGGCGGGTGTTCGGCTTTCACTTGACTCATTTATTAAAATGAGATTTTGAAAAATCTTGATAATACTGAGTGAATTCACTTCTTAAATCATAGAACATTTTAACAAAGCACGAAAGCCTCCTTGTTTTAACAATACATTGAAGAAGTTGACAATTGGCTTCATCACTTATTTGAACCGGTTTTCGAATTGAATAGCAATGAATGCATGTTGATCAAAGTAAGGGTTTTTCAAAACGCATTTGGAAACACTTTTGCACAAATACTTATTTCTCTAATAGTAGACGCATTTATTTGTTAAGCATCATTATACTTAGAAAGAACTCTAAATTATTCTTGGTTTTAATTAACCGTGAATCATTCCGCTTCAAATTAATATTTTTCAGGAATCTGTTTTTTGTTATTTTCTTGGAAATATAATTTTTATTTATTTATTCTTCGTAACTGATGCCATGAAATCAATATTATCTCTTTGATTTATGACTAAACGCTTCTTCACTCATCAACGTTTCAAGGAAAAATAATTAACATCCACTTACATCCATGGTACACACGATACCATTCGTGGTGTTGAGATACAGGGTTGCGTTCTTGTAATCCACTGACGTATAATGGGATCGTGAAATTTTCAGATATTTTTCACATCCTCAACAATTTTCAACGTTTAATAAAAATTTATGAATTTAAATGAGACACAATACTTTATATGTGTGATTTATTGCGTCTTCTGTCTGGAAGATTATTCCGACAAAAGGGAGGGAAACTTTAGAAAGCACTGATTTAGACTCTGGCAAGCTGTGCACGGGTGTGCTGTCGTTTCCTGGAGAGTGAGAAGAAAATCTAATCAACTCTCTCGCCAATTCTATGGGCCGAACGGACTCGAAACGTCACCCAATATGGAAAAAGCCCAATGATTTACAACGGTTGTAAAATTTTCTTCTCTCTCCCGAGAGTGTGTAATTAGATCTGGTCGTTGAGTCCTTCCATTTTGTTTTAACGAACACTTAAAATGTATTTTTGAATTGTTGATATTTAAAAATCGCGTCATGAATTACGAGGTGTTAGGAATAAAACAAATTACCACTCTTTTGCGTTTAATGGACGTACGTTCCCCAATATCAAGAATCTATTAGATTTATATCGTAATTGAGGAATCAACACAATCTTTTTATTATTTAATAGCCATTGAATGAAGGACAAACGTTTTTGAGCTTTCACTCGACTTAATCGAAAGCATTACAAATTCGTCAAAAGTAATCTCTCATACATCATTGTAAGAGTAATGGAAGCTCAAAATTACTATAACAATCAGTTCAAGATGTGTATATTATAACAAGAAAGTATTATTGTATACCCTTCTATTTTAATTGCCAATCTCTTTTTAACTTTATCAGCTTTTAACTGATTAATTGCCAGCCAATACTCATTTATATCTAACTCTGATTGTTCTGAAATAATTTAGAGGACACTAAATATGTGGATATTATTATAGACAATCACTATAACTTGACAGTTATTCAATTTAGATTTCAGACTTGATTCATAGCAAGCAAAAACAAGATAGAAGATATAAAATTCAGAAGCAACACTTTATTGATTTTCACTGTTATATTGTCAATGTTTCGACGCTGTTTAGCATAATCTTCAGAGGCACTGCATTTCAAAGTGTTCTAATTATTCCATCCAAATTAACAAGTATTATTCATAAACTTTTAAACCATTAAAAACATTAACAACTATGAAAAACTTCATATTTGGTGAAATACGTTCACCTTGTCCACAACCATTCATCTCGGCGACGTGATTACAACTAACTAGTTTATTAGTTTAATAGTTATTAATGTTAAAATTTTTATAGATATTAATTTGGATGGAATAATTAGAACTCTTTGAAATGCAGTGACCCTGAAGCTGATAATAAGCAGCGTCGAAACGTTGGCCATGCAAAAGTGAAAATCAATAAAGCATAAATATAATTTTTTTGCAAATGATATTTACATAATACACAAAGGAAAATATATTGGTCACAGAATACGTTCGTTTTTGAGTTGTCAAACTCCAAGCTTGAGGAATCACTTCTCTCTGTGGATCATACTAAATCCATTGACATACAGTTCATGAAAAATTCATAGGTAAATTCAATTCGTGCATCTGATTCAATAAAATCTCCTTTGCAATGCCCCAAACAGGAAGTTTTTATAACGGTTTGTATGATATAAAATAGTTTTAAAGTGCAGGGTGTAATAGTTTTGAAATAAACAACTCATGTATCACCTAGTAGTGTGGTAAAGACAGGATTTTTGATGTGATTCAAGCCAGAAAACATTTTACAGAGGTTAGAGGTATATTTCTATATATAAGAGTACATGGTTAACGAAAAATGATCTATTACTTGAAAGAAACTAAATACGTTAACTATATTCAGCAATTTCCAAACATCATGTTGACCTTTTATTTGTTATTTTATTTAACAGTAAATGGGGTAATGAAGAATACTTATTTTGTTCAAAAATTGCGTTGTGGACATTTAATAAGACAAATATGGATTTTCATTGGTTTCTCAAGTTTCCTGAACTAAATCCTTGTGTAAAAATTGAAATTCGTAATAAGCACCCACCTCAAAGGAGAAAAATGCAGGAGAGAAAAAATAATTATTTCCCAAAACTTTCAGGAAATTGCTGTAATTATAAATTCTACCCACTGAAAGGAGAAAATTATACATGCAGTTTTTTTCTTCATATTTCAGGAATATTTGTGAGGTGAAAATGTTAAAATTCGTAATTAGTATCACATAAAATGCACTCGAACAAAACTTCAGAAATTCTTCGAAACATTTAAGGAACGTATTGTGGAGTTATTTAATTGCATTTTTTTAGGGACAAACGTTATAAAAAAACGTACAGGAATAGACTATAGAAAATTTTGTCTAGTTTCTTGGTGTATATTTAATGTTTCTTCAAAACGTGTTTTGTGTAATAAACAAAAATATATTTAAATAAGGTATTTTTCTGATATTTTTTGAAGCAGAAAAATTAAAAACGTAAGTTGTAATCATCAGTTTAAACAATTGATAAATGTTTCAAAACGACTCCACAACTTTTGGATCAAAATTTCCAAAGTGCTGTATTATAAACTCAACACCTTCTAGGGGACAAGTAATCTGAGAAATAATCATTTGAGAAAATAAATACGAATGTAGGTCGTAGGAACGTTTTTCTATTTTTTTCTACATCAAAATATGTACTGTTCTTCCGTTAAAGGTTGTAAGTCTTGAATTATTTTTTATTTTAATTTACAACGAAGTATTTTCTTCATAGAGTGCATAGTTCCTAAAACCTTATAGGTGAAAACAATGAGGACTTCTCTAAAGCTTTCCAGGTTACTTAATTACTGGACTATCACTCATTGCAGAAATTGAGTACTCAACTCTTTGCTGTGATGAAAAAAATAGTATTGCTTTATTTCGAAGAACATGTCATAAAAATGTTATTCTTTCATTTAAAATTAAGTTGTTTTTGATCAAACCCGCTTCCTTTTTGATCTTCCTTTCCATGTTCTTTCACCAGTTTACCACGATCTTGTTGTAATGCTTTAATACAAGTGAGCACTCTCTTTCAATCAAAGAATTTTAAGTTTAACATGTTATTTAAAAATGCTTGACGTTTAAGTACGCAGTGATGCGAAACCGGATAATTCTTATATTTGTTGAGTAAAAAGACTTGAATTGTGTCAATAACCTTTACCATTCCAAGGTAATATTCGTAAACCTTCGAGACCCTGGAGATCCCTATTTTGCTACTTCTCTTGTCAGCTCGCACGAAGCTGAACAGTTCTCGAAAACAGGACGTTAACACGAATGTCCTGCGAGTAAAAGAAGCATTATCAAGTAGTTGGCTCATTCGTTCACAATACTACTCTACACTTCTATCGTTTCGTCTGTCTCGCCTCTTTCGTTTCACCCGTCCCACTTCTCCCTCCTTCTACGCTGAGTCGATGCCTGCTGTTGACACGGAGGTCCCAAAGTAAACGGCTTCTCCTTTTAGAGCAAAGGTACAATTTTCCGTGATGGGCAGTTTCCGCCGTTCGAGTCGGTCGTTCCGAGTCACGCCGACCTACACTCCTAGTGGGCGAAGGCAACTTGGGCTGTTGGATGGGTGGAAGTCAGTGTTCTTTTGACGTTGCCTAAGGTCGTCGGACCTCTTCTGATAACTCTAAAAATCTCCGAAAATAATGTGTGGACGATTGTAATGGAAACTGAGCAAACAACGCTGACGCTTAGGTGTGTCCTCGAAGCGGAGACCGTGGCGGTGCCTCGGGGTCGTAGAGAGAGAGAGAGAGAGTAATCGCGTAACTCCAGCGCTACTAAACACTCGCACTCATTAAAGCTAATTATTATACATTAGCGCAAGAGAAAACCACGCTTGCCAACACGAATAACGATAAAGAGCGACTTCTACGACGCTAAGAGGAGAAGCAATAGGAGTAAGGGAGGAGAGATGTGAGACGGGCAGATTCGCGAATGTAATAATGACTTGGATCGAAATAATTCGGAATTACTTGGTGAGAGCGTACAATGACGCTGTGATAGCACGCCGCTCAGACAAAGGAGAGGTGTGAGTTGTCGCTTCCAACGCTTGATTACGACGACTTCCTCCGAAAAGGCTAGGAATCCAAAGTGCGCTGTTAATTATTCCAGAGATGTTGGTAGGTGAAGACTCGAGTTTTAACGAGGCACATGTCATAGAAGTCGCTTAAAACTTCTGGCAAAGTGATATTTATAGAGGTTTTAATATTGTAGTCTGCTTTTTAATTGAGTTAGCAAGTAACAATGCTTTTATGAAAATTGTGCCATATAATTTCATTTCTTAAATCGGGTACTTAATATAAGAATAAGATAGACTACAAAATATTAATCCAGTACATAATCATTTTTACTCATTTTCATGAAATGTAATATTATAAAATATATATTATACGACCGTGAGTTGTTTTGCACAAAAAATAGAAGCCATATTTAGAACATATTTTTCTATTTTTCCGATCAAATAGCGTGGTTTCTATTGTTAATTCTTCTTATTACTCCATACAATAATAATTATCAATACCTTATTTACCAGGGGACTTACATCTAGTTAGTACGTGTTTGGCGAACACGGAGTCCCCAGCTGAGTCTGACATTACTTCCACTTACTTGTGAGAGGCTCCTTACTTTCTCTTTCCTGACCTTCCTTGGTCATCTCTTGTTCTTTTCGATCCCGACGCTATTAGGTTGCGAGGGCTAGGTTATCTTTCATTTTTCTCTTCTTTCTTTCCTTCCTTTCTTTCTTTAATTTTTTTTGGAATATGTAATGCTTTGAGATGTGTTTTGAAATATTGTAATTCAGGAGGGGTTTTAGTGGGTATGGTAGATTCATTCGGCGATTCGCGGGGAGAGTCATGTTGGCTCTCCCTAGCGCGTAANGAAAATGCAGTTACGTTTTATGGCTCTAATGACCTCGATGTCGACGAGCCGTAAAACCCCACAAAAAATACTTTATTTCTTGTATATTATTTATTTATCAATGTCTGAAAATATTGAAATACGATTAACAACAATTATTATACCTTGACTTGTTAGTTAGTTAAGTAAAAACCCTTTGAGTGGCCTATGAGGACTTCGAAGGGTAAAAGTTTGCTTGTTTGAGAGAAAATTTTAATATACCTGAAGTACATTTGTTTGAAAAGAATGTGAACTGTTGCGGTTTAATTTAACATTTCTACTGATAAACACTTTTGAATAATTAATTACATTTTGTTAAAAAATGGAATAATAAAATATGTATCAATGTACATAAATAATACATGAAACTAAAGAAAAAAATATGGATGTTATATTTGAAATACATTTGTGATATGAAGCAAGGAGTATATTGGCATTGCATTTGGACATATAATTGAAAATTACTTTAAAATCGTATTAAATATACTGAAGAATATGGTGTATGAAGCAAAGAGAATAACAAATTATCATTCTGCAACATCAATTAATCAGGGGTATCATTGAATAGTGTTCAAAATAACTTTATGTTTGGCAGTATAAAATAGTTTATCATTAAGGGTGTTATGCTACGTTTTTGTCGTAGAATTAAACTATTACGACAGATATAAACAGATACAGAACTAGTGTACGACAGATATAAACAGATACAGAACTAGTGTGCGACATATAACATACGTAAATAGTCACATTAATTTATGTGAGCACTGATTAAGGAAACGTATGTCAAATACACCACGATCGCATCTAATCCCGTAGCTATCCCGTAGCAACGTAGCTATCAATTTATGTTAAATAATAATCTAAAAAGTAAATCTTTGTTTTTCTAGATCAAAAATAAAACCTGCTCTGAACTACACATTAAATTATCAGATAATTCCTGAAGTTTCAAGTTGTAAATACTTAGGTGTTATAAGTTTTCGTGATTTAAATTGGGCAGAACATGTAAAATAAACAACAAAGACAGTTTGGAGAGCGCTGAATTTCGTGAGACAAGCGTACTTAGAAAAAGGAACTCGAAATCTAAAAGCTTGGCGTACACTTCATTAGTCCGACCCATACTGGAGTACGGTGCCGTTTGCTGGGATCCGTATAGGGAAGGTGAAATCAATGAATTAAACCGGATACAAATAAAGGTTGCAAAATTTGTTAGGGACAACACGCGTAATATTAATTCAGAGTGGGGAACGCTTTCCAATCAAACGAAGTTCCCGCGTCTTTGTGCTTTCTTTAAAGCCTACATGGGAGAGCCTGCATGGAAATCAGTGAACGCTAGGCTCCACCAACCGAACTACGTTAGTAGCGGCGACTACAAGCGTAAAACAAAATGTAGGAAACAGAAAACAGATATTGGGAAATACTCCTTTGAGAATAGAACAACTGGAATAATTTACGTGTAACAACACTTACGAATTTACCAAAAAGAGTAAAATGTTTCCGCAACCGTCTTTTTGCTTCTTCGAAATAGGAGCACATGTGAAGTGCAGTGTAGTGAGATGAATGGAGACAAAGAGTATAGAAAATGCTTAGAGCGAATAGAGTTGCAGTGCAGTGTTGTGTAGTGTAGTGATGTGAAATACGCGCGACTGTTCACTGCAATCCTGTTTTGGCGATGTATTTATAGTTATTAATTTATTTTAATTATATTATAGTAATTATTTTTACATTAAGGTTATAGGAAGAGTAATGGTATATATGTGTATATTGAATCGTGCTTGTACGTATGAGTGTGTGTGTGTCTCTTATCTGTTTGTAAGTGAAAATGTGTTTCTGTAGAGATGTAATATAGACACACATGGACCTAATTGTTTAAAAATTTCTGAGGTGTATTATCCTGATCGCTTATTGTGTATTAATTTTCAAAGCATTTTATTCCATGTGTGTGTATTTGATAGATAGTTGGGAGAAGATTTTTTTTAAATTTCACTTTATCGTAATATGTATATTCTTATGATGTCTATTATGTTTCCCATCTGCCACCGAGCATTGCTCACTTGCAGATTAATAAATTATTATTATTATTATTGTTATATTAATTAAATATTTTTAATGGAATTTTATTTGACAATTCATGTAATATCTTCCAACATTTACGAATGGTTAAAGGAAGAAGGATGTTTTTCAGTACAAATCTTGCGTCGTCAGCTTGTCGAAACGTCAGTAAAGTACATAAATACATACTAGCCAAAACGTGAGGTTTTAGGTTTGTGTTTCTGAACATTTTACGTCTAACATTTCATTAAACTACATTTAATTTCGATATGTAGTGAAATTACTTAAGGAATAAATCTTGAAGGTCGATAAAAATGTTTCTGAAAGTATGATCGTTTTACAATGGAAAATGAACTACAAATATAGTTTTGCCCCGTATTATCGATATAATTTGAAGAACCAAATAGATTTGTCAAGCTGACATTCATAAATTCTTCTTACTGAAATGTATGTTTTCTAATTCATCTCTATGGAATTTAATGTATGTAAACGTTTATTTTCTTTCCCGAAATTGCTCGTATATTTAAGGTAATTACCCTTTTCCTTTCACGGCTACGCTGTGAAGCAGTTGTGTATCGCGGGTTTGCCTAATAAACGCAGTAAATTAATAGTTGTGATGATGCACTTGTAGCTGTGTTCAGCGAGGTTATGGATATAAATAACTGAATGTGTTGGAAAAGAGGAAAAACTAAAATTTAGATGGAAAACAAGATAATTTTCATCGTTTGTACGGGAAATTAAATTTCTCTGATTATTTGAAAGCTATGATAATTTACTTTAAAACATTTTCTTGCCTGTTATAGTGGACACACCATGTGATACTAGAATAATATTTGAAATTAACAATATGATTACATTTTTAATAAGTGATGGTCTACTGAAAATATTCAGGAATAATGATCCAAAGAATTTTGAAAAATACAATAGAGATGTATACTGTGAACGTTTCACATTCTTATTGCAACCGCTGTGGTATTGACAAGACAAGAGAATGTACAACTTTATGAATTTTGATCTGATTCATAATCTCTTAAAGATAAGAAACGGAAAAAGGTAACCGTTTATGGTATAGTCAGTTTTTTCTATGAAAGTCATCGCATTTATAAAATAGTTATGTTAGAGTGACATTTAATGTTTCTTGTTGCTTACCTATGAACATGAACATGAACATTTTACGATAAATTTTTATTTTACTGTACCTATTTGCATTATAATTATCCTGTATTTACCGTAAATTCATTAGATTTTGTGTATCAATTGTCTGACGGAGAGATTTGTTTGCATGTGTAAGATTCTAATTTTGTATTGATTTATTCGCTTTTTATTCTAGTGAAAGACAACAGAGCAAGTTGTATATATTACTTAAACATTTAAATTTTCATATTTTATAGTTGGGGCAAACCCCAGTGGTATGAGTTTGCCCAATAAAAACACAAATTCGTTTCCAAAATTCTTTGATCTAAAAGCGACCAAATAAATTTCTCTAGATTCTCCTTCTCTGTGACTGTTATCAATTTCTACTAATTTTCTCCCTTCCGACTCTCTTCTCTGCTCTGTGGCACAAATGAACAAAATAAATTGTTACGAGTGAACAGTACTCATTCAGGTTGGTTTATAAATTGTTTTTAGATCTAATAGATCTTTTTTGTTAGGATCTACACTTTTTGTTGGGATGCAACAAAGTGCATGGATATTATTTCCATCTTTTTACCACCGTTATACTCTCAGAGGTACATAAATGTTTTAAATATTTTTCGTAGTATTTGTTCAAAAAGCAGATGCAGTGATCAGAAATGTTATTTAAACGTAGAAATATTGGCAGTGTGTTTTTAAGTTGTATCATATAAGTTAGTAATTCGAAAAGGATTTATATTTTCAACAACAAAAAAAGTATTTTATAAAGATATCATAAATCTTTTAATTTTGAATCATTTATTTAAAACAGAATTAAGTAATTATAAATCGCAGTGGACTCAAATGAATGGGTGGTTCAAAACACTTACTTAGATTTTATATATTTCTAGAATTTATGAAAAGCAGAAAATATTTGAAAGTTAAATACTATTTTACGTTGAGTGAAACCATGAAACTTTTATTGTAACTGAAATAAAGCATTTATTCTTTTCTATTAATGCTTTTAATTTTGTCTATATAGAGCTTATAGTTAAGGCTGTAAAAAAAAGTAGCTTTAAAGATGTAGCTCTAATNCTTTTAATTTTGTCTATATAGAGCTTATAGTTAAGGCTGTAAAAAAAAGTAGCTTTAAAGATGTAGCTCTAATAAATACCATTTGGAGTTTCCTCTTCCCATTCATAAAATTCGCCCTAGCTCCTCCTTTCCTGCTCCAGGAACCAGAAGTCAATATAAAACGCGTCACCCTCTTTCAAAAACATTTCCTCACGTCGAAGGGATGCAGGGTGTGCACGAGTTCCGTACGAAAACACGAGAAGCATCGTCAGCGTAGAGATATCGCACCGATGCTTTGAGGGATCAGAGATCTGCTGTTTACGGCCACCGCAGACTGTGCCAGATGTGTCCTCCATTTCGTCGCAGCAACCCCCTACTCCCCCACAACTCCTCTCACTCCTTTTGTCTTCCATCACCCACGAAGGAACCGTTTCTCTGCGCAGCGAAATGTAAATATTCAAAGGTGAGAATGCGGGATGGAAAACAAGGATTAGTTTGTAAGACTATCATCGTCGATTTGATATGAAATTGAAGATAGTTTTCTTATTTTCGTCCTTTTTTTACATTCACAAATACAAAGTAAAGAAAAGAAATTATAACCTAAAAAAATACCATTGTGCTCTTTAACGTAATGTCCGCCTATCTGACTGTCATTGTGTATAGCGATTCTGACTAAACGGATGAGCCAATTTCATTTATTACTCATATTTAGAGTAGTATCTGCTTGTTATCGATGCGCGTGCGCTGGAACTTAAATACGAGTACCATGACATATGGATCAAAGTGGTCTTTGAGACATTTCTAAAAAATGCTTGAATTTTACTTTAAAATTTTCTGTATAAAAAGTCATTATCATATTTTCCATCTACATAAGCGGTATTTTGCTTGACGTTTTTGTAAAGACATTAGGAAAATAATTATTCTCTTCAGCACTATCTTTTTTTTAAGAGACGAGAAAACACTTAATCAGAGTAGATTAATAATACATTGCTTCCTTCCCACAAGTTTGTTTACTAAATAAGTACTTACAGACTAATGGGCAATTTTAATGTAACATAACTTACTGTTACAACAAATATTACTATTATAAAAACGTAAGATTTTACCCACTGTGGGCTCTAAATTAGTGCATTATTTAGTGCACTTCCCTAATAATATAACAACTCAGCAGAGTTCATATGGTTTCTTTCTTTTAAGTCTAAGGGCTTCTCCAAAAATATTCAGGAGCTAGATTGCTTCTACATTTACATGTTGATGCAGTCTCTCTTCGTGTTTCTGCGCAAATATTTTAATGACATCATTCACTGACTGCATTTGTAAGTTCCTGCGAAAATATTGATTTCGTACATACCAGGGCGCGTTTACAATGTTCCTCAGAACTCTATTTTGGAATCTTTGTATAGTGTATCCATTACATTGACTGGCATATCCCCACAGTTTAATCCCATATCTCCATATCGGCATTAACACTCGTTCATTCACTAATAGCTTCTTGTAAACAGACAAAGATGACTCCCCTCCTATCAACCAGTACATTTTCTGATACCTAATACCTAGCTCTTCTTTTTTCTTCTTAACGAGATCTTTCCATCTTATTCTTGCATCCAATGTCATTCCAAGATATTTAGCTTCATTTGCATAAGGTACTATCTTGTTATTTATGTACACTGGGATGTAATGAATACGCCTATTTGTGAAATTGTACATGCACTGGTTTATTTTCATGAAGTTTAATTTTCCACCTTTTTTGTCCAGTTTTGTATTTTAATTATAGATGACTGCAACTGTTTTGTTGATTGTAAATTCGTTCTTCCAACTGTTATTACTGTTGTATCTTCAACAAAGGTCGCAAGAGTGTTATTTTCAGATATTGGACAATCATTAGTGTATAAGAGATATAACAATGCACCCAGTAGGTTTCCTTGTGGTACACCTACAATGATCTCTTTTACCTCTGAATAAGTACCGTCATGTTTTATTCTAAAATTAAATTTCATTAGATGTGACAAATTTTATTTCTTCATCGTCACTGTAGTTTTCTTTGGTTATTTCATCAACTTCGACCCCAGTCTCGTTAGGTTAAAAAATACATTCAAGATGGTCGCTAAATATTTGAACCTTTTCTTCATTACTTCTCGCTCACATCCTATTTTCTTTTCTGATCGGTGGAATTTGAATAATAGGTCTTTTAATTTGTCTGGTGACCTTCCAAAGGGAGTACTCATTGCAACTATCATTTGTCATATCTCTTAAATAATCTCTCATTGAATCATATTTTAATCTTTTTATTTCTCTTCTCAGTTTTGGGGTGAGATTATTTAGTAGTGACTTAAAATATGGATATCCAGTCTGTTGTCATCTTTTTCTTTTCTTTCTTTTCTCTTTTATTAAGTTTCTAATTTCTTTTAGATAATTATTCCCTTTTAGTCTCCTCTTGATTTCAGGGGTATTTTTCGAGACTGCATTTTGTATATGAGCGGTAACTTTCTCTATTTGAAAATCTAGTTGTTCTGGATCTTTCAACATAACGTTTAAATTAATTGTATCTTCAAGGTACTGTATAAAGCCATTCCAATCTGTATATCTATTTACAAGTACAGGGTTGTTTTTCCTCTGAATAATATTTTCACTTAAAGTTGTATTGGAGAGTGTTCTGAATTTAAATGTTTGCATTCAGTTACTTGCAAATATTTTGCTGATACATTCTTAAGTACAAAGATATTAATCAAATCGGGAATTTTTGTCGAATCACTAGGTCAGTATGTGGGCTTTCCTGCAGATAAAGTTTCGCATCCAAATTCTTTAATTGCTCTTAATAATTCTTTTACTTTCGATATTTTCAACCTTGATCCCCAATACACTGTTTTCACGTTAAAATCTTCTCCAATGAGAAATCTATTTCCCAGTTTTGTAAATAATTCCTGGTATTTGTGCTTTTTCAATGGGTGTCTCGGGGGCTACATTATTTGGAATATTCCTTGTTCTTATTCTGAGTATGAGTGGTGTGATAAACATCATATTTTCTAAATTTAATAAATTATTTTTTAATAAAATGATTTTCTGATATTATCCATACATCCGCTTCTTCAACATCAAGGATTGCTTATAGTACTTTCTGGTGTTGAAACAATCCGTTAGCATTTCATGTCATAATCCTAAGAAGAACCAGAGAGAATTGTTTTGGTTTGTGAACTACTCCTTGTCAGTAAATGGACTTACCGATGTGAGGAAAATCAATACTTTTCGTAACGAGTCACTTCACGTGACTGGCGGAAGGAGACGTGATGAAAAGATACTCAACGATCCAAAATAATGTCGACCTATTCTTTCTTTTCAATGAAAGGTAGTTTTTATCATATATAATATGTATACCAACAAATGGTGGATGTTTTACCTAATAATATAAGGTCAAGGTATATACAAAAAGAAATATAATTTTACTGCAAATACGATGAATTCGCTTTAACCTAACCTAGAAGAACATTATAACGTAATGTTTTGCGTGTGCACCTTAGTTTATAATTCTTGGCATAAGTTAGAGCGAATTCCAAAGTCTACGTATTACGTAGTTATTGCTTTTCTCAAAAGTGGAAACTAGCAGGCGTGAAGATTTACAGAGCCAATGAATCGATTCAAAAACCGTTTATTATATAGATAAAAAATAATATTTATTTTATCAAATTATAATCTAAATAACGTTTAACACGTACCGGAACAAATCTATTTTCGTACTTGACCCTCAGAACCGTAAGATTTGTATCTGCGTAAATAGAAATCGAGAACATGTTCTCTCCTTCGTATTACCTTAGTTCGTCAGTTTTAAGTGAATACAAAAAAACTTCATTTCTAATATTGAGACACCTTTCGTTGCATATCCTTTGTCGTTGTTTACAAAATATTGTTACATCTTTGACGACGAGTCGGGCGTACAAAGTTTTATCTTCTTAGTCTGTAACGGAATTCTTTTTCCATGACACGACACAGAAACGCTGAGATTAGCCGTTCAGTCACGCGAACTCACGCGAAGGAAACGATGCAACCCAAACACGTTGTTCCCGCTAACTTGGAAGTTTCGCAGGTGACATTCACGATGCAATCCTCGTGTTGGAGCGTTCGATTCGCGCGAGATAATGTCGTTTCACTTTAAATATACATCCAATTCCCAATCAATGTCCAATTTTAGTGACCTGACAATCGCGGATACATTGCTTAAGCGTTTGTTGAACCCCATGAAGTGCTAGAGTATTCAATGACTGCTTCATCTTCTCTGTGATGCTGTGTGAAACAGATGTACAGTTGCTGTACCTTTTGAAAAACTGTGTCCACGTTTCCGCGTAGCTGGAACTCTATGACTCGATCTGCTGTAATTTCTCAGAGTTGTTTCCAGTTTAATTTCTCAGAGTTGTTCAACCCAATACTGTAATAATGGTTAATATATAGATATTTCCACTGTACAATGAATATTAACTTTTCATTTGACAAAGATGTAAACACTGTGGTTAATCGTTTCATTTAATTTAACCAAAACTTACAAAAATATACCGAACCACGTGAAAAAGGATGAGTTATTAAAAGCAAACACCTGAAACATCTCTGAATAAGAATAAATTCCGGTGTCATTTTTCAATTGCGTGCTTTTGTAGTTCCATTGCATAGAGACCATCTCGAACTCAACAAATATTTAATAAATTTCTCACAAAATAATTACTCCACTGTTTAAAATAACAAAAATTAATTACTGTATTAAATTAGAATAATAATATTAAATTCATTAATTTTATTATATTTTCAAATGCCAATAATTACTTTTCTATATATCTACTCTTACGCGCTGTTTCAGTCGATATCGAAACTATAAGAATCTAAAAGATCGAGTGTCATAAGAGTAATTCTTTGTCTATCAAAATTTGTCGTGGATTGAAGAAGATTCAATTATAAGAAATTGATTTGGTTTCGTGATACCCTTTGCTTTGCAGGGTAACGTATGCAATTCTATTATGTGGGCGTGGTTTCCGTGGGCAGAGCCACCGTACAGGAGTCCAGTAGAAATATCTGTGCATTCTCACAGGGCGAGCTCCATCAAACACCATTGGCCGATAATTCGGTGTCTGTCGATGTATCGAGAACTGACGGCAGAGGACGCGATCAGCGCCAAGACAGAGGCAGGTGAGCGGCTGACGGTAACGGTCAGGCGGGCCGAGGTTGCGAGCTCGTGAATTAACCAGGAAGTTGTCGGTTCCTGCTCAGTGGATCTGTCGATTGCTTTTTTCTTGTCAACCTGAATTAACAGTCAATATTTAGTTACGTTAATATAAACATTATTATTTCGCCAAAGTATCTATTACGCCTACATTATCGCACCGGAAGAGACGCGAGCAGCGTCAACAAGGTTGTTCACTCACATGGTGTCTGGTTTAATGACCATTCTTCTATATATAAGTTTATACATAAAAAAGTAAAAATCAGTGGATAAATAAACTAATAATTTTTTTCTCAAATATTTTCTTAATTTTGAATTATGTATTGTTATTCTTCAGTCAATCAATGTTCGATTTAAACTGATATTTAGTAATATTTCAAATGAGTTATAAAACACTTCAATAGAAGTCAACATTTTATTAAGAATGAAAACTAAGAAATTATTAGAAGAATTAGCTTTGGATTCGATTCCTTTTAGAAATGTTTTTTAAGATTATCTTGTAGATTTATTTCTAGGCGGAAACGATTTTAATTTCTCAATTTAAATCAAGAACTGGACGAATGAACTGGAACACCTGCATGTGGTTTCTTTCATGCTATTAATTTTCTTTTCCTCACGCAAGGTTCGTTGCTGTAGCCGGAAATTAACAAAGTACAATCAGCTCTGATAGAATTGGTTTGCCTTAATGCTCTAATGTTCTCCGGTTCTCAGGTTGAGTTACTGTCTGTACTACATTATCACTCGTAACATCCATCTAAAATGAGTAATGTTTGTCGCTGTTGGTATGTACGTATAACGTATGTGGGGAAGTAAATCCAAATGAAAAAAAACAACAAAAAAACCAGTGAAATCTCTTATGTCATCGTGTGAATAAAAGTACAAAATCAAAATCTCAATATCTAGGAATTAAAGAAATAATAATTCCATTTTCCTTCTTTTGCATGTATGGACCCACATGTTTGAATGTTTGTGAATATTAGCAATTTGTATTTTCTATCAGAACATAACGCAAAGTAAGAAAAAAATGTGTCTCGTGAACGTTTATTCTTGTACTCAGCGCTACAATAATTACAAAAAATTTTCAGCTGATTCAAAAGTTTTGCAAATTTTTGTGGCAATATAATTTACTTTATTATTATATTAGGTGCTTATATTTTTTTAATAATTCCTAAAAATTTACGAATTTCATAATAACTTGATTCGCATCTTTGGAATCGTATTTCATTTCATAATATCGATATTCACATCTTCGTATATATTCTCTCCCAAACATGCACAGATCCACTCATTCCCAAACATTATTACATTTTGTGATTAGCCATGTATACTAAGGTATTAGGGAGAGTGAGCCGTGTGAAGTGATGATGGTTGTAATAAGATACTTTAACTCAGATGATGACCTCAATAATGGTCGAAATATCGGCATGATGTAAATATGTGTTGTAATTTTTGACCAAATGCTAGAAAACCATTCCTTTATGTTCGCTATGGCCGATAACTGTCATACGTAAATTATTACTTACAACATTTTCGACAAAACCAATATTGTTTTGTGTTTTATTACGTTTTCACTCGATTGTTGCGACAAAATTACATATTTACACCTGTATCTCAAGTCGAAACAATGTGTATTTATAAAACACAAAAGTATTTGTTTTCGCCCAAAAATAATTTATCTTTATTATATAAGCGACTTAAATATTTCAGTTATTGGTTCAAAATTTTCAAGAATTATTAATAAAGTGGGAAAAACATTTTTCGAGTTATGTATATTTTACGAGTATTACGAACTGTTATTTAAGTTGACGACTAATCAATCGTACTATTTTTAGTGTTCGGTTGAAACAACAACCCTTAAAAGTGTGCCAACTAGAAAAAAACCACAAACGAGCATGTCAAGAAAATGCAACTGTCACTCGTGATTTCTTCCTATGTCGTTCCGATTGTTTTTCTGGTGGAATTTGATTGATGGTATCTGCAGCAAACAAAGACATCAGCAAGTAAACAGTAGCGCTGGGAAACAACTCCATGTCTTGGTTTCCGATCTCCGACGCGAGTGTCGTGACAGCGGACTCAAGTCTCACATTTTACGACTGCGAACCCGGATAAGTGACTTTGAGTAAAAGAAAGACGGACGACAGCTAGTTTTTATCACACCGCAACAAGATATCATATGATCCGAAAGTTTAGAAAGACTTTGATCAGCTTTACTTCGTAAAGTGTTCGGACTCAACTTCTTAATAATGTCTCCTGAACTCTTGTGACTTAATAAAACAAATCAAGAGAGCAATATATTTTCTGGATCTTCATTCTTTTGTGTGATGTATTAGCTATCAAACTTCGGATTTTCTCTGTAAGAAAACTACTCAAGATGAGATAGGTGAACACAATTTTTGCTTTGTAGATATAAATAATTTAAGAATAATAATCAATTAATATATTTATTAATGAAATAGTTGAAAATATAATATGGATTTCGGTAACGGAAGAGATTACAGAAAAGTAAATGTGGAATTTTTACGAAAGTCTGTTGTCTAGTTTTCCAAGTACCACTTTTTAAAAATTTCATTGGTTTTCGTTCATTGTTCTTGATTAAAGAAAGTAATTAAACTGCACTCGAATCTCGAAATAAAACGTAATGTATTAAAAAGCACAAGACATATACACTGGAATTTTGAAGACAAAGCGACACTATTGTCTTCTATTAATTAAAAAGTTTTAAAATGAATGACAAATTGAAAAATAAATCCATAAAAGAAACTCACCATAAAAGAAATATTTGAGGAAACAATTTCTATTCGTTCCTCCGTTAGTCCTTGTTTTGAAGACTTTTATTGTCTTTAAACACTTAACATAATTATTAGTTGTAGCCAGAAATATTGCTACTACCTCTGGCAGAAGTTTTCAATCCGTTGTACTCGCCTTGTTTACATGAATACAAAAGAGTATGTCGATTACTTTGAATTGACTTCCATGATACGAGGAGGAGAGACGTCATAAACAAGTTGAATAAATCGATTTAGAAAAACTAGATAAATTCAGGCTTTTTGTTAATTTCAATGTACTATGAACATACAAGAGGACATGGCTGAATTGACGTATTTATTTCAGAAACCAAAATAGTCGACTTGCAAAGATTTTAAATTATAAGACAATCTAATTATCTTGAGAAATTTTGAATTGAAAAAAAAGATAGTATTTTATACTAGTTGCTACGCGAAGGGATATGTATGTTATACTTTATAGGAGTGAAGATTTTGTTGAATAGAAAATGATAAATGAACAATTCGGTCGAATGACATGAATCAACTCTAGTAAAGATCATCGATAGATAAAAAGAGCGAAAGGAGTATTGTTACAGGAAATATGCATAAAATGTAGTAGATTGATGTGGTAAGCAGTTCAACAAAATATAAAATAATCCCCTTATTCAGCGCGGGAGTTATTTTGGTTGTCTCTTATCAGAGCATTTGTTTGCCTTTAGTGTACTACGTTGCAACCCACCATCCCCTTACTTTCAATTCGTTCATGAGAATTGGAGTTCTACGTCAGCAACTTCAAGCCATTCTGCTGTTGGGTCTAGTATTACCACGTCTTGTGTAAACTTCGTGAACGTTTCTCTAATGTCTATACTGAACGTCTTCAGATGGACATTCCACTCCCGTCGTCCATTGGGTGAAGCCCCGTCGTTCCGCACCCGAACCTCCTTCACCGTTTCGGAAGCACCGATGCGCGCGCCCATCTAACGCTATTTATACTCATCCCGCTACCTTCGTGGACATGCAACTCCGCCATTACCCACACATCGGCCAGACACCGCTGACGACCCGCTTCCGTTCCCACCGCCTCCCTCACCCAAATCTTCCCAATCCCCCACCCCTCCCCCACCATCCTCTTTCCTACCATGATGAGCCTCGTTTAGAAAAGCCTCATCGATAATACAGACGTCTAAAATAGTTATGGCTAATGCACAGCGGCCTTGGAGAGTTCTACGGATGTCGACGTAGGAAGAAATTGATAGATAATGGAGAGTTAAATCTTCTATATTTACTTTTTGAGGAAGTAAATTTTCCGTTTATGAGGACAGAATGAAACCCTTGTATATGGAGATTTCGTATTAAAATCAAATACATGGCGTTCCATTAAAATTTATCATGCTCGTGTTTCTAAAGCATGGAAGTTAAAAATTCGTTTTTACAAGGGTCGACAGTAAATGCTCATAATTTTGAAGTGTCTTCCCCCTTCTGTAATATTTTGAAGGAATCTGTATTGAAAGTGGTGTTCCTCTTCATTTCTCTATTTTTATTTTCCTCTCAATGCAAACGTCTTCATTTGCGATAAAATGCAAATTCGTAATAAGCACGAAAAAAAAGTGTATCGTGGTAACTCAGTGTATCAGAATCATTATGATTATCACGTTGTGGCAATTTTTCACTTCAACTTCTCTGGGTACTTATTTTCTCCTTAGCCATTTTTTTTTGTTACGCAAACTTCTTCTTAATGGAGTATTCTTTCTTAAGTTACTTGAATAGTAAATTTTGAATTCTGAAGAATTTTAGACTTCCTTCTCGTAAATTGTTCTTTTGCAAAGTTGAAAAGTAAAGATTGCAAAGTTGCCATGTTTCCATATTAGGTTATCATTTTTCTTTCAGTAAAAAATAAGTTCAAACCAATAAGGAATACATAGATTTCAATATATGTTAAAAATAAATCACAATATTGCGAATATGATCTTTTCTAATGCGGTTATATTTATATCTCAGGATTTAATTTATCAATGAAAAATTTCTCTACTTGTGAAATAATATTAACTTACTTTGCTGTGTCATACAGTTTAGTCTTAGTATGTGACAATACCAACGTGAAGGAAGTTAGACGAGTCTTCAGAAGCAAATGGAAAAATAAAATGGAACACGTTTTCATTAAATTAAGTTTTTAGAGGTACGTTTGCAGTGGCCAAATTATAAACTGATATGGAAATTATAGAAAATTTAGAAGTACAGTAAATTAGAATGAAGTTGATGAAGAGACTCATAATACATTTTTGAACATTAGAGTCTCTAGAGGTACGACAGTCGGTGAAGTGGTATATGATTGCATATGATTGTATGATGTGAGTCTTCGTTGTATGATGTAGAATATGTTTGTATGTTGTGTGTGAGTATTGGGAAATCTTAGGGAAATCTTCATCAAGATCATTGGGTCGTATTGAGTCCAATATCGCCTTGATTAAAACAAGGGAACGCCGGAGGAGGAAGATCTTGTTAGCGGGAATTAACGATAGCTAGGAAGCAGCACCATCGCGTGAATTTTCTCTTGCCCTCAACGAACTTTTCCCCTTGACCTCACCGCACCCTCCACCCTAGCTCAATGAGTGTTTCCATGGGAGGTGAGGGGTTCTAATGACTGCTATAATCAGCCCGCCCCTGACGTTTCACAGAGACACAGGGATGAGGATTCGGTCCGGAGGTGAGCTAAGGACCCGTGGGAAGTGATGCTCGCCGTCATGACAGCCAGCTGGACAGGGGTGTGAGGTCGATCTCCCGTGTGTGCTTAATCGTTTTCTTTTCGTTCCGTTTCAATGCCCAGATTTTAAAGTGATACAGACATTTAAGAATTGTTAAAGAAATATTTCTTTCATTTTCTTATTTAATGTTATACACACTTTTAATACATTACATGATATGTGTCTTCTGTGTCATAAATCTCTGTTTATGATTTCGTCTTTATTCTTATTCAGTTTGCGACACTCTCCACCCGTTGAGTTATAATCCATTGCTAATCCCGTTTTTCAATACCACAATTTTTATTACCTTCAGTCCTTCTTTTATCTTCCAGATCCTTCCAACTTAGCCATCAAATATTTCATATTTTTGTCTCTATCAGTGTGGTATTTGTTTACGTATGACTCAAATTTTAATTATTCCAAAAATAACATTTTAGTAACTCAGTCGGGAAGGTTTATTATTTTTACGTAGACATAAATGTTTAAAGAAAAGTTTAAAAAAATTTAAATACCGGACTACACATCCATCTTGTATAAACATCCATAGAAGTCATAATTGTAACTAATACAATCCCTGAAATAAATTAACCAATCTCATGTTTGCTTTGTCTGCCATCGCGACTTGGATTTTTCTCCACGTAATGGCAAATTTTCCATTGGCGAGAATGTCATTTAATACCTTCGTTAATATTAATCTCGAATTCTGATTGCACATTATATATACGATTCATTTTGGAATGATAAATTGATAACAGAACGTATTTGATTATTTTTATAACTATTAAATCCACCTTTGCCCTTGGGCCCTTGATTGGAATTGATGCGATAGATGATCTCCCTTGGTTGTTTTCGGAGAGAAACTTAGCTTATTATCTCCCCACGTGATAAATAACAGTTTTTTTGACAATCAAGTTTATTTATTGTTACATGTAAGTTTCTTCTATTTATTCGCAGGTGGAATGCAGTGAAGTGGATACTATATGGAATGGATTATTAATCAATAATTTAAAAGTGATAAATTATTGAGATTTTCATATTGAGTTACATGGAGCAATGTTGTGTATTAATACAAATTCGATTTCTCACGACACACAAGTGAGAAATCTGGTTGAAGCTTTTTATGAGAGATGAACTTCATGAATGCTATCGCCCAGATAAAGTTTATCTCTAAGCTGAATATGTTTTCTAAGGGGTTGATGGAATGCAGCTTAGAATACCATTCTTTGTATTGAATTTTTCTATGTGATCCCGTATAGTGAGTTTTCATTTAAGAGGTAACAGGATTTAAATAATACGTTATGCGTGACAATATGATTAACATACGAGAATGCTTTAGTGAATTGTATTCGGAATTGAAATGTTTGTGTATTTAAGGATTTTGTTATAAATGATTTTAATTT
Organism: Laupala kohalensis; assembly: GCA_002313205.1. Classification (NCBI taxonomy): domain Eukaryota; kingdom Metazoa; phylum Arthropoda; class Insecta; order Orthoptera; family Trigonidiidae; genus Laupala; species Laupala kohalensis. The sequence continues at coordinate 2,055,157 of NNCF01126148.1, read as the reverse complement.
TAATATATAAATGTTACATTTTTATCAATGAGCATTATTTGAACAGCTCGATTTGTAATTAATTTGTCATTATTAAAATTTGTCATCCTGTATTTAGTGTCATTATTGAAATATTTTTGTGAGAAAATATTTATTTTGAGCTTACTCGTTCGTGATTAATTGTATGCACGTATTTCATTCCCCGTCCGAATTCTGTTGCGAATTCCAAAATAGTTTGCTGATTAAACTTAAAACTTGTTCGAAGTTTCCTCTTATCTTCCTTGCTTCGACGCCCAGCAAATAATCCCTCTCCACATAGCTTTGCATCGACCGGAACTCCGTCCGACTGATGTTCAATCTTCATCACCTCCCGTGACTCGCATTATTAACACCGTGGTTGAAGCTTGCTCTCCAGTTTACTGCTAATGCTGCACGAGCTCTTGGTAGGCAAGATAGAAGGAAGAGGAAGAGAAGGTGGCACTTTTGGTGTTGACGGTGCTTTACCGTACGACGCCCCTCCTATTGTCACAAAGGAGTGTGGAGCCGTATACCGTTTTATGCCCGCCTTGCTGTGCCTCGCGTCAAGGAGACTAGTTGACGAAAGTATGCCGTCGTCACGTCTACGTCGCCTGTACTTGCCACGTGATATATGCTCTTAGTGTGAGTTCTGCTTGGTAGATTTTCTTGTCGACGCAGGGGGCTAGAGCGGACTTCAAAGCGGGCGTCTCTATTGAATTTTGAAGCGATGTAAAGGATATTACATTTCTGCGTCAATTTTGCATTCTTTTATTTCTTACTAGATTTTTTAGAACTGAATTTTCTAATGAAAACTGATACATTTTCAGATACAGTGTCAATTGTGAATATCTTAAAACTATTTTACACAGCTGGTGAAGAAGCGGAATGATTTTCATTCCATTCTTCCTTTTAGACAGTAGAAATAATGCTTTATTGTGACTTATGTGTTAGGCAGAATTGCTATATGAATAATAATTTTGTAACTTTTAAAGAAAATTATATAAAATCTTATGCAGTAATATTTCAAATAAAGTGTTTCGTTAATTTCTTTGATTTTTATGTCACGTTGTGTATGTTATTGCCATCAAATTTATAGCTTTGTCGTACAGTACTCTTCTTCATAATTTTTTTTTGAATAAATACATCTTTTCGGTTCAAGTAAATCAAATAAGTTATCGTTAAATAGAAATTTGAAAAACATTCTCGTTAAAACATTTTTGGCCAATAGCCTTTTAGCACTTTAATCAATAAAATTGCCTTTATTTTCCGTGTTTTCTTAAAAATAAATTCCATTAATTTTTCTTTGACATCATAATACACTTTTCATTATCCTTTTGACCTTTCTATCCAGCCCCTGAAATAATATTCTTCTGTTTTACTTGCACTGAACCTTGTTCTGATAATCCCCAACACGAGAACTGTTTTAAAGCAAAATATTTGCAGTGTGAAATATTTCATGAATAAATGTATGCTCATAATTATCATAAAAGGAAGATGAGCAACGGCAACATAGAGTTGGAGTCTCTCATATTCAATGATATGCAAAACGTGTGTGCATGTTCTGTCTAAGAGAGACTGTGGTTGCGCTTGAAAAGGTAAGCAAACCTTCCCTTTGCTAACTGTTGACTTAGTGGACTCTGGGGACATTGTGGTTACTTGGTCTGGGAGGTTGAGTTGGTCTAGGAGTCCAAATAGCTGTCTACTTGTGAACACTTGAGCAATTAAGATTGCTTGTACTTTTGCTTGTATTTCTTATATTTTTGAAAGTAAAAGTGAAATATGTCTTTGGTGATGGAGGTTTTCAAGTCTTGAGCTTAAACCGACTTTTTATGACATAAGGCAATTTTTTATTCTTCGAGAAACGAATTATATGAGAGTTCACAATTCTATTCACAAGTACTTGTGCTTGAAAATTTAAAGAAAGATATTGATCCACTTAATATACAGTTCTTTTTATGTTGCAATTTTTTTAGATTGAAAATATAAATTATGTAAGGTGTATGACTGTATATTCACTCATTAATATGTTCATGATAATGTAATTTTAGTTAAAATGACTTTAATGTAGCATAAAATAATATTCTGTGAAACTAAGTGGCTCTACCTTAATAATCAATATCTCTCGCAATCATAAGAACAAATACATTGTAGTAAACTTAACAAACATACACGAAGCATGTATTCCAAAATACTTCTATGTGGAAATAAGAATGTGTTATACATAGAAAATAATTTTGAGAGAATGTGTTTAGTAGTCTAATTATCAGCTTACTCTTATAAAATTGTAGTACAAATATATAAATAGTGAAAAAATACGATTATACGCTTATTAATAAACTTTAACCATTAACCAAGTGTACCAATATATCGGATTTTGAGTCCCCGAGTAGGACACAATTGAAAATATGGCATAATTATAACAGTAACAAATATTTTATAGCGCAAAATTAATGTGGAATACAAGAAAATAAAGAACTGAAATTTTAATTAAATGTTAATTTTTTCTTCTCTTCGGTCGGCAATGTCTTAATTATTTTTGTATTAAACGTGTTGAGTGTGGGTCACGTCGAAATTAACCGTTCCGATCACGGCAAATGTCATTTGAAAATTACGGGCCTCTTTCAGTCTTTCTTTCTACTTCTTTTTACAAGTGCTAATACATCGACTTTCATCACCGAGCTCTTCAGCGGTACGTCATGAATCATTTTCATTTTCCATTATGTGCCAAAATATTTGCGAGAAGTTACCTCCGCAGTGAAAGATGTCATTTGAGCTTTTAATTTTTAGAATACAATCACAGACTCATACTTCCATAACTAACTTAAGAAGTAAAAAATTGTATTATATGTTCTCAGTTACTTCAAGATTACCATTATCAGTTCCTAACTTAGCCTCCAGGGTGAGTGGAGCTTCTCGACGATCGTTTTGGAGGAAGGGGATGAAGGGGGTTAGACAGTTTATAATTTGTAATTGGTGAGTTCATTCAGTATTTCAGTATCGTGGGTCATTAGGCGGTTCGTGATGGTTTCATGGTTTTTATTAATTGATCTAATGCTTTCCTTGTATATTAAACCATATTGCACAATGTCCAATCATTTATTTTATAATGCTATATTTATTATAATTTTCATTCGAGATGATAGAACCGTGATGTGAATTCTTTGATCTCAATCAGTACAATATTTTCTCAACGTTCTTTTTCTGAAACGATCTCCACTGCTGTAGAATGTACAATATAGTGTACAAACTTAACGATTTATGCGCCTGCTTTGCAGTATTCAAGTGCATTAGGCGATGACAAGTAAATTAGCGTCTGAATTGCGTTTTATGTGTAATACCCTTTTGCATACAAACTATTCTCAATGCAGATTCTAAGTTAGAGGTGAGTCAATTTTATTAAACGTATGGCAGTATGTTTCACCTCTTTAAATATTTTACATTCTAACTGTTCTGGAGAATTGCTGTGATCATTCATGAATAAAATTTTCAGATCACAGAATTTAAATTACTACGTTATTTCCGTTTCTTTTTGTATAGCGTATACCCGCTTAGATATAAATGTACGCAAATTGTCATTAATGACACATTTGTTATGTTGAATGCTTGCTTCAAATAATTATTTATCTTGTTTGGTGTAGGGAAGACGAAAAATATGTATTCAAACATGTATTCAATATTAAATATAATTTTAGTCAGTTTTATAAGCGTTCCGAAGCGAATGTCTTAATAAAAGACCTTACTCGTGACAACGAAAAACAAAACATCTAAAAACTAAAAAAAAAACAATGCAGAACAGTATTTTCTTTGTTTGTAATCGTAGGTGTTCGACTGTGCATTCAATTTATTTTATTGTTAAGTAATTGGTGAACATAAAATGAAAATAGGTCGATGTGTGTTGAATTTTACATAGCTGTGAAAAGCACATATATTTCCTTTCAATAGGACGATAAGACTCACATGACTGTTAATGCACAATTTTATGGAATTTTTCTTTTTATTCACATTGTAATATAAATAAAATCATGTTAAGAAAGATCGCACTTAATTGTCCGAAGTTTGCTGTAAATACAACTAAGTATCAACTAATGTATCACATCAATAGGAACACGTATAATATAACACGATAGAATTAGAATTATTTGATCGGAAAACCTGAAGTAATTGCACGAAGACGATGTAACTGAAGAGGTTACTCATTTTTAGATATTTATTCAAAAAGAAAACTAAATAACGCCAAAATTTTTCACTATCTCTAAATTACTAAATTTTGACAATTTTTTAATAAAATCCCTTAACATAATTTTTTTGGTATATAATACGCGGGAGGGAGGGAAAGATGCGTTGAAATCTCCCTGCAAAGTCGTAATACAAGGATTCAAGTTTCTTAATTTTTTTGACACAGGGATGGTTTTAAGATAAACTTATGGAAGGAAAGTTCCTTTCTTTTCTTTAAGCAAAATTTTCTATCTTAACATTTTTTTTACATTGAAGTTTTATAGGACTAAAAGAAGAAGAAAAAATATTCATTTGGTTTAGATTTTTCAATTTGAGGTAATTCAATATGTAATGTGTTATATAATTAAGTTTAAATGATATGCGGTCACATAATAGATAGGAGAGAAATACACATATATTTCTTGTCTTTCGTTATCATTCGCTTCTCTAAATGATATTTAGATGATTGGTCTCTTTGAAATAAAACTAGTTGACATTTTTTAATGACGGATTATTTATACTTTATTCATAACAACAATATGCAAAGAATCACGCACCCTTACCTGACAGTAGTTAAAATCCGATTTCTCCTATATGTTGTATACATTCAGAAGTTTTCTTCATGAATAAATAAAACAATTTGTTCATCTTGTTAACTTGTAATATCATTCAACATATCATTTAAGACATGTTATCTTTACCAACGCTACTGTTGTTCTCGCAGAATTTTAATTGCATTTCATAGACATTTATGATGACTACAAACTATTTATAAGACATTCATTTCATAGACAACAAAATTCCATTTTATAATTTGATTTTTGAAATTCCTGCACTAATAACTACTTTATAAACTTTTCTTTGAAGATTTATAATAGATAGCACTTTCATTTAAACTATTAGATGTACTGAATTAACTTTTATTGGATTACACACATTTCTCATTACTCATGTATTTATGAAATTTTTTAATAATGTGCATACGTTTTATTATATTTACATCAATCCATCCGTGATAAATGAATAAGCACAGAAAGGTTCACAATAATTTAATCAAATATCACTTGTATCATATAAAACAATTGATATATCGATCACACATTTCACTAGCACATATTTTATTATAGACAATCACATTATGTTCACCAAACAGTTTCTACCGACACATGGTATATTAAATTTTTAGAAGAAGTGCTGTATCAACAATGTTTCGGGACAAACTCCTGTCCCCATATCAGGTTGTATTTTACATAAATTCCTAAATAAAAACAATTTTTTACATAAAATACATACACAACATACGAGTATACAATTGAAATGTTGACGCAAGAATTTCGTATCAATAGAAATACATACAAAATCAATACGGAGATCGAAGCAAAACTTTCAGATTTGTGTCCATTTTTAAATGTGCTGCAGCAGAAACTAAAAATAAGTCACTATTCCTTTTCAGTCACGAAGATCCATAAAAAGCCAAGAAAACCGCGTTGCGAGATATTATAGGTAGTGGTAAGATAGCGGGGAGCACCGCTGTACACACGAGCGATGGTATTGTTCTGGATCGAAATTTAAACATCTGGAACACATTGTGAGACGGACACGAACACGCGTGCGCTTCGTGAGTCACGCAAGTGATAGCCACGCGTTTGCGTGCTACAAAGACTGATAGAGGGGGAGGAAATTGGTTTTTTATTACAGTCACTTTGACGACATAGAGTCTTACATCGCGACTTTAAAAGATACTACTGGTTTCGGCACGATGATCAAGGAACGATGATCGTTCTCTTTAGTTGTACATGTTAATAGCAGATGAAATGAGTATATACGTAAACAACCATTTAAAAACCTGTGGCGTGAGATATTATAAAAAAATCCATGCTCGCTGTCCTTTACTTTTGACCATATTTTTAAATTATTTTTGAATTTTATATAAATTATTATTATGAAATATTTTAATTTATACTCTGAGGTTCTCTACTCTTTCATTTTAAATTTATGAATTATTATTTTTAATGACAATATTACAGTTTTATTTGTATGTACGTCTAAACAAGAATGAACAAACATTAGTCTTGATTCATATTGTAAATCATAGTTTGCTTATTTTCCTAAATTTTAATGATGATGTTTCCGTCATTTGTTACGTCACTGCAAATCGAGCATGTCGTTAAATAACAACTGCTGATGGAATAATGATTTACGTGAGGAAAATACATTGTGACGAGGATATCAACTTTGAACGGTTGTGGAGGAGGTTACCGCAAAATTTATGAAATACGTCCGAGTTGAGATCAATACGAATTATCTCCTGGTAGATGTAAAGGTTCCCTAAAATATTCCTCATATTGATTCCTTAGTATTAATTTGTATTCTAGAAAAGTCAAAAGAAAAATATCAATCCTCGTAAGTATTTATTTAATTTAACAAATGTATGTAATTTATATTGTGATTACGTTTGTAGAATTATTAAATCATTAAATGAAACGATCTTATTTTCACAGACTCGATTTTCTCCAATTAAATCAACTTTACAAACGTTTCGTTCCCCATTGTGGGCCATCATCTGGCAATTACTGACAAAAATCAATGTAACTGATCACTTTTTTTTTTGAATAAATGTAACTCTTCTTTTGATAGAAAATAAAATCTGTGAGAGTAAGGTCACTTTACTTAATAATTTAGAATGTAATTTATGTAAAACCAACCCTGTCATATAGATTCGGTTTGCACTGTCGTGTTATGAACGGAGTAGGCGTTCATTGTTGTGACAGTTCATAGGATGGTAGGTTGGAGGTCGTTGTTGTACTCCCTCGAATTGTATGTGATGCATACGAGTCGCGCATGCGCGTAGTACGCCTACTTCGCTTATTTGATCATGCGCACTGTCTATTCTCTCTTTCCACGAACGTAATGATGTTTGACAGATTCGGTTGCGATGCGCTATGTGGCACAAAGGGAACAGAGAATAGCGTTGCGATTGGGACGCTCACCTCGGTTGATTTCGCAACTGAACGGGACATTCGGGATGTGAAAATTAAAGGAATTAAATTAAGAGGAAAATTGGTAAGGAATTCATCATTATGTTCTTCAAATTCTGATGTTTTACGTTTGAGTCGAATATTAGTTATTCTATAATAATCATACTTCAAGTGTATTAAATAAATATTCAGAAAATTTGTATTAGCATGTTACGACAGGAATGATACACTTGAAAAACCATAAAATCTTAACAAACGACTTATTAACAGTTTAATTTATGTATGTGGGTAATATAATCTCATCCAAAAAGATAACACGTAAATTATATTTTCTCACTCCTTGTATCGTGTCATAAGTTTAATGGCATTTGAGTTTGTTTTGGAAGATGATTCAAGTCACAATTTACAAGGCATCTTGTCGATAGCATCTAGAAGTTGAGATATCTCCATAAATACCCATAACCTCAATAATGAAAACTTGTATTAAACTCGCACAAATTTATAACTTGTACTAAAATAAAACTTTTAGATACCTCCTAGTCCACGGCAATGAAATGACATCAGACCGGAATGGATTTTTGTGTTGTGGAGTGAAGGTCAGTCTAGGTCTGGATTTTTCTTCTTCTTACTTATAATAATAATAATTAATTAATACATTAATAATAATAATAATAATTGGGGTTTTAGGACTCGCCAACACCTTGATCATTAGATCCCTAGATCCAATGAACTAGCTAGGTCTAATAATCAGCCTGAGTCTGGAGAATGTGGTGAAATGAATATATGTCAGCGCTGTTACCAGGGAATAGAAACATTATGTTAATGGGGTATTTGTACTTCCAATACACTTTTTATTTCCTGTTTATGTCCTATATAATATTTAAACCAGAATTCATCGGCATTCCTGGGAAAAATGGTTGAAACGGTGATCAAATATGTTTGCATTCAAAACTTAGAGAACTTCTCCATACTTGCATTATTTAGAGTACGATCAGATGACTTTAGTCCCTGTGGTGGCTCAGGTAGTAGTATTTTTGTTCTTCACCATGTCATACTGGATTCAATTCCCGGTGGAGCCAGAAAAATTTGTGGCTTTACACACGAATGTCTCAGATCATATAACTGTGACTACGAAAAAGCGAACCCTCGTACCTTTATCAACCTCCTGCTATTATCAATAACTCTATTACTAACCACTCCACGTGGACCAAGTTTTTGGTAAAACCAGCCTACCCATTAACAACACCCTAACCGGTGTACCTATTAACAATAGACTACCTCCCAACTCCTACCTTCTATCGCTCCATGTAGATAAGCTTCAACAGCACGTCACATTTCTCATTTACAAATACTACAATGGAAAATGACTCTGATCCATCAGGAAAACGAGTTAAAATTTCCGATCTCTATCTCCGCCAATAAAAGTATATATTGACATTTTTACCCTTTTGAAAATAGAATTCTTCATAATTTTTCAAATTATTTAAAAATTTTGACGTGAGGCTCAGGGTACATGTAACTGAACTTTTCGTACTTTGAGCCATGCTCATTTGTACCTTAATGTAATTCTGCTTCTTGGTTCACCAACTTAAATGGCATGTATGGCTAAACTTGCATGATTCAAAAGAGAGAAGAAAAATAATTAATACATTATTATTTTTATTTCACATATAGATATAAACAGATTAAAATTTGAATATTTAAGCCATCTGTGAGTATCAATTCTACAGATCTTTCCACATTCTTTTGACACAAACATGAGCAGAGACTTATTAACTATGACATCAATGTAATGTTTCTTAGTATACTAAAATTCCAATAAAAAAATTCCACTAGGAACAAAGACATTTTGTGGCTCAAGGTACACGGAGGTAAATATTTTCTTTTCATGTAATGATTTTCAATTTTGCAAGTACAGAATGAATTTCTCATCAATATCCGTAGATCAATCAAACTTTTACACTATAATATTAATTTTATGTTATTTTCTTTACTATTTTCTCCAAAAGTATATAAAGTAACACTAGAAACAAAACAAACCTTAGTAAAACACAAGTTTTCTATGCATCAGTATATAAACGTAAATATATAAAATCAATAGAATATCTAATGTTTCAGTGAAGACAGTCCAAATAAAATACAAAAGTAACTTTTCCACCAATGAAACATGAAACATCGGGTGGTTCGAGGTACAACGTGGCTCACCCCTACATCACTCTCTTAAGTTAATAAATCAATCACATCGTTGATATTCTCATCTATTACACTTACCAATACATTCGAGAAAATAATCTAATGCTTACTTAATGAACGTCGCTAGATATATCTAAATTAGCGTTGTTAAATAGAACGTAGAATTTCTTATTGAATATGTAATTATAAAACGTCACCTTCATCTAGACAAATACGGTGAGTTATAAATGTTTTACACAATTTCTTAAGTAATTCTCTTTGATTAAGAGTGGTTTGAATAAAGCTTGTTGGACATTATAGTGACATAACTTTCCGCTTTTGAAAAGTGGATGATTACATTGATGGGAATAACACTTTGATGACAGAAATAACTTCGAGACACAGGGTTCATCTAAAAGTGTCTCTCGATCGATACTAATGACTTACAAAGCTTCTACGATATACATACCTGTCTTTGTAAATACCGTAAGTGCATACTGAATCAGAGCAATAAATATTTATCAGAGTCGACATTTAAGTTCGTACTTTTGTTTTTCCTTGGAGAAGAAACCCTATCTTGTCAAATTGCGGTTATTGTTTATGTTTGACTTTCCTCGAAAATGGACTTTGTTATTGGATTCAATCACAAACTTTTCAACCTTATTTTGTATTCCCTTTGTAGAGAGACGCAAAAGCTAACAATTGATTTGTCATAAGAGCTGCTAATTTGTTTCACGAATGCAATATATTTTATGTACTTGAAAGAGAATTAAATTATATTCATTAATATTTGCCGATACTCATCAAGTAAGTAAGAAAATTAAGTAGACAGATGAAGAAAAACAGAACTCGTAGAACTTGGAATGAAAGAAATATGACTCTAATTCGACTCGAAAGATGACAGTTATCGACCATTTTTTATCTAGAGGTTATGGTTCAGACTATGATGAAGATGTGCGAATCTTCAGTTTTATAGTTGTTTTGCCGATTGAAAAGGTCTCGTACCCTGATAGGTGATTGATGTGCTATGAAGCAAATGGAGGGGTTACTGTCCATCATGTCAATGTTATGTTCGCTAAACACTCGTGAATGATGATGCGTGGGTATTTGACCATAATTGGTGATATTAGTAATATACTTAAGTACCTCATGTTACTTTGGATGCGTATGAGGGCATGAATAATTTAAATATTATAACAACTCGTGGAAGTTTACGAAATTCCAGGAACAAGGTTTACAACCGATTTTGATAACAGAGAATTTTTATGTCGTATCAGAGCAATATATAGGAAAAAATATGTGATCAACGTTTGAGATTTTGAACTATTGGAAATAGAAATTCATCAATTACACAAGATAAATTAAATTATTCGAACTCTGGTATATTACAGGATTGAAGAGCGAGAAACTGAATGGCGCAAATAAATTTAAAGGAAATTTTTAATGGCAAGAATATGTCTAATTAAAAAAATGATTCAACATAAATGTGGATTTATTAATAAGTTGATATAAGTTTTTAAGACCTTACACATTATAAAATCAAACTATTGAAAAAGATATGTCCATAACTAGTTCTATAAAATAATTTAATTTAAAAAATTAATTATTGATACAATTTGTTCGAGATCAGCATGCTCAAACGTAAGGAACTCTAACCTCATAAACCAGTTATGACAGTCAAGAAGCACCAACGTAATTGAGATACGTATTTTTTATTTTATTATTCATTTTTATCAAAGAACGAGTTTTCTTGATCTTTCAATTTGCATGTCTTACGGCGATGGTCTGCTGGTTGTGATAGGGCTCTAAGATGTGTAGGCAGTGCCCGTCGAGGCAATCCGACCGTCTACGCCTTTTGAGTGACTTCTAAAGCGGTGATTGCAGCTGGACAGCTACTCTCCGTAACTGCGGCTTGGGAGAGGCGACGATACAGGAAGAAATGGTGAAGATGCCAAGTTCAGGGAAGTGTGAATGAGGAAGAATGAGAGAACGCTGAAGTCGAGAGATGCTGTACTTTGATCGACTGAGAGGGAAGCGAGAATGATGTCGGCATGAGGCTTATCAGCGAAGAAACACGTGTAAGTCGTTTCCCAGGAAAGGGTGGTGCCGAGGGACTTATACGGCGAACCCTGCGGGTAGTCATTTTTAAGAAGAACGCTGAAAGCAGATGAAGAAGCATTTTTAAGAAGAATGAAGCGGGTCTAATGAGTCTATTTCATTGAAGAATCAGCTAAAATTATTTGTTTATGTGTAAGATTCCTCCTTTTATTTGTAATATAGACAGACTCTGCTAGATGGCGATTGTTCACTGCAGGATGTCAGCAATGTGTGAATGTCTCTTTAATGTCTTGATATTTCGTGAAATTCATTTATATAATATATATTTTTATTATATGGCGACATAATTTTTAGTCTATTTTCTTAACTACTGTCCTATTTATAATGTGAAGATGCATGTGTGGAAAGTTGCCTGAGAATACAGAAATTTTTCTCTTTTCTATGCCATTCCATTAAGTGAAGTAAATGAAAATGTTGGTAGAATAATTAAAATAAGAGTGTAGTTCTAATTTATTAAGAAATATTTAATGCATTACTTTTTGTCTAATATATAAATCTTCTTAATTGTTATTGAGTAGTGTCTTTTGAAGTTCAGGTAACGTGCATCATCTCTGTTGAACTAAAAAAGTTTATTTTTTCTTTTAATGACTCAATATTATAATGAAGAAATTTCCCACATACAAAGAATGGTTCTTACAATTAAAGAGTTATATGTATATGTCGTAAGCCTTCATACTTAAAGTTATGTTTCATGAAGTTCGCTTAAATTAGATTACACATTATATTGTGTAAATTATGTTAGTTAATAACTGCATTATATCTCTAGTGAAAATTAGTCTCTGTAATTGTAATTAATACTTTTTTAATACTTTATTTTTGAACATACTGTAGCAATATTGTATTACAAATATTAATGGAAAATATTTCAAAGGAGTAACAAATAGTAATTTATATTGTGTATATTTTGCAGGTAAGTTCTCCATGCAGATAATCATCCCAACTAGCATAGTTAAACAAATGAATGGAGATGTTTGCTATGATTTCAGAAAGGTAAGTCCATGAGCATCACCATTCTTGCGGTAAAATATCATCTTAACTTCATAATTCTTTTTCAATATGTCGTAATCTCTCTTTTTTCATATCCTCAGAACTCGTAGAAAATGCTTGAGTAAACAAAAATGTGGTGATAACTTTTCTTCTTTGACTCAATTGGTTCCTTTATTTTATTAATAAACTTGCAGAGTTACAAAATTCTTATTCTTTTTTGTAGTACGACGTCAGTTCATGTATGAAAATACGCCACAAATAAACAATATTTTTTACACTTACGTCTTACTTCTTTCTAAAACAACCTTTAATTTAACGTTCTACATAAATATTATTATTGGTAATATTGACGACGAAACAGGTTAAATAAGATATTGATTTGAATCAGCAATATTATGAATTGTAGAAATTCACAGTGACATTATCTCTCGTCTATCGGTGTGAATTCTAAACCAATATTCATTTAAAGTCTTTTCGTTCCTGATGGAAATATCAAAGGAAGTTATTACCATTGGTATATTCTCGGAAATCGGTGAGGGTAGTGACGAAAATCCTCTCCAAGTAACTGCTTACTTTCTAATGAATATCTTGCATAGTAACATGAGCCAGTCATGGACTGGGGATTGAGAGGTTCCCTTGATATTAGAATTTTAATCCTCTAACCTCTTACAATGGGTATTTTCTACGCTCCACAGTTTCTACTGCAACGACTGTGTAGTCGCCTTCACTAGAATTAAATGATTAATTAGCTTTACTAACTTTTCATCCTTTCTGATGACACAAAAGAAATTTCTCATAATTTTATTTTGCAGAGATAGCCAGTATTCTCTATATTATAAATACATGCCACTGATATGATCCATCTGGTTGTTTAGTCTCTTTAAGGTGAAAGTCTACCTTGAAGAAAAAGATCTGGGTTAAATTCCGTTTTAGATATGGGAGTGTTTAACGTTTGTTGTACCGGTGAAGGCAACAGGAAACCACCATGGGTTGCATCTAAGTATTACTGTCATTGCCATCGTCCCATTTTCCTAGAAAGGACGTGACAATAGTGCGTCTGGGGTTGCCTATTCACAACTTGATGTGGTATAAACTAGTCTTTGGGCTACAAACGATGATCAATTATATGCATTACTTTTTTCTTAGACATCTATCTTTCATGTTTTTGTATTTTTCCCATCCTAGAAATAATACAGTATGCTCCCAACGGCAAAATCTGCTGTCACCATCATCACATTAATTTTCAAAATGTGATTCCATGACCACTCATCCATAATCCTCACTTTACTAACTCCCTATTATACCACCAGTCGAACCATCATCACCACAGATCACGCTCCATGCCATCATTCCAGGAATAATTTGAACGCCCACAAGTAGGTGGAATGTTCTGAATTTAATTGCCTCCGCTTGTGGTGCTCTCTGTCGGTGTGGCGCTAAAACACGAGGATACGCTGCCACCAACTTCTTTAGTATCACCGCAGTATAATTACCACCACGACCGCCAACATCACCATACCCACTATTTCCTGTATCATTTCCATCACATTCACTCCCTCACAATCACCAACTTCATCTCCTACGTCTTCACCGTCATTGCCACTTCAATTGCCGCCGTCACCGCCAACTTTACTGCGTCATCGTCGGCCGCCCCGCGGGCTACGCTAGCGCTGGACATATTTATAGGTCACTCCATTAATTAAATCTGTTGGCCTAGGGCCCCGGCTACGCGAATGGTAGAGAGAGGGAAGAGGCACGGGAAGGAATGTGCGCGCTAGAAATCCGGCCAATCCCCAACTCTAACGGAATATAGGATGGAGAGAGAGGGAAGATGGGAATGGACTGGGATGTATTATTCGTAGGGTGAAAGAAGTTGTAACTTTGCTGATGAGCTTTTGGTCATTAATATTTTTGTATCGGAATTGGGGCTCATGTTGAACATGCACCTTTTGGAGTTCAGTACGAGCGGGTAAGTATGATAAAAGTGAATATAATTCTGAATATACGAGTTTATAACTATTTATGAAAAATATATCATTCTGGCTCATAATGAATATACAATTTTTTTCAGATATACTATCAAAACTCAGACTGTGCAAGTAGTATCGCGAAGTGACTGCAGAAATAAATGTTACTCAGAAAAATATTTTCCACATTAGATGTATGGGATTAAAAATAATTTGAAAGAGACGTATTGAATGTTTTAAAGGAGAATGCGTGGCATCTCGAAATATAATATTGTTTTATTATGAATAGCTAATGCAATTAAATATTTCCTCCGTGCACTATTACTCTAACGCAAAATATTTGTTGATTTATATATTCTTTTAACTTTTCTGCTCATGGGTTCCTATTCAGGTATTTTAGTAACAATAAAAAATTGTTTCGAATATGAAATTATTTCATTTTCTAATTTATACGTATGTTATATCCTTTCATAATTTGGATTATCCCAAATACAAGTGTGATGTGAATGTATCTTGTGATAAATTATAATATAAATGGAAACGAACTGGGTAATTATTATTGATTTCGCGATGCAGAACTGTTTTACTTCTAGATATGATAAAATGTAAATATAGGAAACATCTTTTATTGAACACACATATGAAAGGACTCGAAGATTAGATGAAACATGTGGAGGTGTACTTTCACGAGAGGATACTCTGCAGTGAATAAATTAAAGAGAAAGCCCTGTAACGCGCGTGGACGGGAACATCTGCCGGTGATGCAGGTCATTGTTTCGTAAATTGAAGTCGCGCCCTCGGAGGAAGGGTTGAAACCGGAGGTACGCGCGACGAGCACAAACCATGGACCAAGCGCTCGTCATGTAACACTACAACGGGGTCACGGCATGATGACAGACTGCCAGGCATGGATGGCGGCTTTTCTATTTTCGTCGGTTCGAAAGAGTAGGTGAAACTAGAGGGCTATTTTAGTATTACGATATTAGTAAAGAATCAATTGGGAAAAGTAGTTTCTTAAAAATTAATGTCGAAAACGGAATATATCTAATATTCCGTAATATAAAATAAACGTTTATTTTATTTAGCTATTATATTTTATTGACCTGAATCATTTATTAGGTACTAATCTTCCTCCATCTGGTTCTAGTAGACATGTTTCACTCCCTGCCATATTTCCAATTAACAATGGAAACAGGACATAAGAAAAGTTATTAATAGTATCTTATAATAGTTATCTCTCTAAAGTGTTTATCGCCGGATACAGTGATCACCTTGCTCAAGTATTGACTATTAATAATACACTAAAACCGCTTAAAATCCTTTACAAATTTACAAGAGAGTTTAATGACATAAATAAATCCATATTCGTAAATTATTTGCGTGAAGAAACATGGAAAGATGTTTACAATTGCCAAAACACCGACGACAAATTCAATGTATTTATCTCAACATTCCTAAAACATTACAACTCTAGTTTTCCCATAAAACGCAAGTTAATTAACACAAAAAAATACAATAGATGGATCACCCTAGGGATAAGAATTTCTTCAAAAAACAAACGCCGTTTATATTATCTTTCAAAACGCTATAACCAGCCACCCGAATTCCATAATTATTTTCGTAAATATAAGACTATTCTCCGAAAAGTAGTCTATGCAGCTAAAGTTATGGAAAACGACAGGCATATACTAAAATCGAACAACCGGATGAAAGCCATGTGGAATATTGTTAACAATTACACGTCAACTTCTGAAAATCGCGAAGAAAATGTTTCTTTACTAAACGATGGCAAGATCGTGTCAAATCCTCAGGACATCGCAAGTTTGTTTAATTCTCACTTCTCAGAAGTTGGTAAAATAACGAACTCAATATATCCAAATCAATGTCCTCCAATTATTACCACCCACATACCCAATTCTATGTTCACTTCCGAAACTAACGCCAGTGAAGTCATGGGAATCATCAGCTCCTTAAAAAACAAATTTTCACGAGGCATAGATGATATACCTGAGTTTATTGTTAAATCTTCGTCCCACGCTATATTAAATCCACTCGTAAATATTTTTAATAGTTCTTTATCGGAAGGGGTGTTTCCCAATATATTTAAGAGAGCTAAAGTGAAACCTTTACACAAGAAAGGAAACAAACTTAATATTGGAAATTACCGACCAATATCTCTACTACCCACTTTCTCAAAAATCCTAGAAAAATTGTTCTATAAGCGTCTTCTAGATTTTTTATCAAAATATAACATTCTCTCTGACGATCAACACGGTTTTAGGAAATCCTTTTCCACTACAAGCGCCATATTTTCCTTCTTAAACGATGTTACCACATCTCTAGACAGTGGAGAAAATCCTCAGGGTGTTTTTCTTGACTTATCCAAAGCATTCGATGTCATCGATCACGGAATTCTCCTTACCAAATTGCATTCTTTAGGCATTCGTGGACTTCCACATCAATGGCTAACTTCTTATTTAAAAGATAGATATCAACAAGTAGAAATATCCTATACTAAAAATAAAATACTTGAGCGTTGTCTTTCAGAAACAAAGCCACTTACTTGCGGAGTACCCCAAGGATCAATTCTCGGCCCTATACTCTTTTTATTGTATGTGAACGACATGTCATCATCCACATCAGATTGCAAAATGGTTCTTTTTGCTGATGACACTAATTTACTATGTAAACACGCCAATGCTCAAAAAGTTTTGTCTAACCTTTCGACTTGGTTCCATGCAAATCGTCTCATTGTAAACACTGACAAAACAGTGTCTATGTCATTTCACAATAGTATCACAAAATCTTTACCCCAGGTTTCTCTTTCTTTAAACGGAACACAATTAAAAACTGTTACGAATACAAAATTCTTAGGTCTCCATATTCAAGACAACCTCAAATGGAATTGTCACATTGACAATCTTAATTCCCAATTAAGCAATCTGTGTTACGCATTCCGAATCTTAGTTCACGCAGTTAGTCCACGTATTTCTCGTTGCGTTTATTTTGCAAACGTTTACTCCCATTTACGTTACGGCATTACCTTCTGGGGAAATTCCGGTGAGAGTATTCAAACTTTCAGAATTCAGAAGAGGATTTTTCGGATAATTTGTAAATCTCACCCCCGAAGCTCTTGTAAACCTTTATTCAAGGAATTAAATATCTTAACACTTCCCTGCATTTATATTTATGAAACGGTCGTGTTTGTTAAGACCGAATTACTGAAGTGCCACCCTTGCTTTATACGAAACAGTCTCGTTCACGAACACAATACTCGCAATAGGAATAATATTCATCGCCCTAGAGTGTCAACCACTCTTTGCCAAATAGGACCTTATCATTCGGAAATCGTTCTATATAATTCCCTGCCCAAGAATATAAAAAACATTATGAAATTGAATCTGTTGAATACTCAGAATAATCTATAGTTCGATAATAACTTACATGTAATTTTTTGCTTAAAATTACAAACATATTGACATTCTATTAGTATTATAACTCGCAGCTTACTTTTTATCTTATCTAGGAATTTTTGCTGAAATTTTTGAATCCGCCTCTGCCTTAGGGCCCTTGATCGGAATTGATGGGATGGTCCCTTGCTTGCTTCCGGAGAGTAAATTAGTTTTTTTTTCCTTCACGTGGTCATACGCAGTTTGTACTGTTTTTTGACAATAAATTTATTATTTTTATTATGGTATATACACAATGGAGCATAACCTAACTCATATACAATTCTCCATAAATATTTAATATTACCGACCAGAAAAATATGTCGGGAAATCACTAACTTCTAATATATTCTTGTTAAAAAAATTAATCATGTTACGTCGAATGAAAATGGGAGACGGGACTAACTTCTAATATATTCTTGTTAAAAAAAGCAGGGAAGTCACGGAACCTGACGATTTTCATGTAACGGTAGCATAACAGATTTGCTCGAACCAGCTATATTGGTAGCATATTAGACGCGCCAGTGCTGTCAAATGAGTCAAGTACTTTCTATTCCTGATCTAAGTTTTAAACATTATTATCTCGGAAAGAAAAAAAGTGTAAGATGAATCAATAAAAAGTGTAAGATATTATCAACACATCTATTAATGTGTTCGTAACTGTGATAATATGTGTAATTTTTCCCACTTACGCAGAAATTGATCGCAAACTTTCTGGGTCACTTGAGTACTAATGTATAAGATAGATTGAAACATTAAATAGCGTCCAGTAATGAATATATTTTTGGCAGGATGAAGATTTGAAAAATAAACCAAAATGAATGAGTCATCGCAGAAAGTTCTTACATTGCACATTATGTAAATGTTCTGCCACTGTAAAAATGTTTTGCTCCCTGTTCCGTAATTTAGGATCTGGAATTTGAAGTGACAAGGCTTATAACTTTAATGAATTTTCAAATTTGTAAAAGTATGGTTCATTAAGAATACTTGCCATATTTATTTAATTTACATTCTTGTTCTACGAATAAAAGTATCTCTCTCATTCAACCTGAGTGTATATTTAACAATGGGTAGTTTTTATGAACGATTTTTTAATTGAACAATATTATATTGTCAATTTGCAATTAAATTTTTTCCATTCTTTCTTTTCATCACAAATCTTTTCAACACCTCTAACGCAGAAACAATTTTAACTAAATTTCGTTTCATTCATCCCATAGATCTTAAGTATTTTTTCCGTTATTATTTTCTTCGAACTATTTGGTCAACAATTATGTGCATTTTCCATATATACTTCTGAGAGAATAAATCTAAACATATGTGAGATACATCGAATTACTACATAGACCTTCCAATCACTATTTATCCCTGAAGCGCAAAAAATATGAATATACTTAAATTGATGGACACTTTGGAATAAAAAATTCCTACGTTTCTGAAAACCATACGAATTAGGAAAATGAAAAGACATAAATATAATATTTTGTATAAAAAACTGACTTTTCGAAGATATGTTTCTGCCAAAGCGGTCATAGTTTCCTTATGTATTTAAATTTAAATTTATTGTCAAAAAACAGTACAAACTGTGTATGACCACGTGGGGGACAATAAACTAATTTACTCTCCGGAAGCAAGCAAGGGACCATCCCATCAATTTCGATCAAGGGCCCTAAGGCAGAGGTGGATTCAAATATTTCAACACAAGTTCCTAAATAAGATAAAAAGTTAGCTGCGAGTTATAATACATATATAATGTCAATATGTTTGTAATTTAACGCAAATATTTTTGTAAATTTACATGTACAAGTTATTATCGAACTATAGATTATTCCGAGTATAGTGAAAAAAACCCACTTAATTCACGATTTATTGTTACAATAAACACGCCCCTAGACAAAGCCTAGAGAACCTGTATAAGAAATCCACCTTTGTCCGAAGGAAAAACGGAGAAAAACCCGGGCCAGGATGGGACTACAGAATTAATGTACACAACCGTGCCAAAGTTGAGTACACATAAAACTAAA
>NNCF01126148.1:1990584-2034798 GCA_002313205.1 Laupala kohalensis | reverse complement strand
CCGATAAAGAACTATTAAAAATATTTATGAGTGGATTTAATATAGCATGGGACGAAAATTTAACAATAAACTCAGGTATATCATCTACGCCTGTTGAAAATTTGTTTTTTAATGAGCTGATGATTCTCATGACTTCACTGGCGTTAGTTTCGGAAGTGAACATAGAATTGGGTACGTGTGTGGATATAATTGGAGGACATTGATTTGGATATATTAAGTTCGTTATTTTACTAACTTCTGAGAAGTGAGAATTAAACAAATCTGCGATGTCCTGAGGATTTGTTACGATTTTGCCATCGTTTAGTAAAGAAACATTTTTTTCGCGGTTTTCAGAAGTTGTAGTGTAATTTTTAACAATATTCCACATGGCTTTCATCCGGTTGTTTGATTTTGGTATATGCCTGTCGTTTTCCATTACTTTAGCTGCATATACTACTTTTCGAAGAATAGTCTTATATTTACGAAAATAATTATGGAATTCGTGTGGTTGGTTATAGCGTTGCATATGTTGTATATGATGGTTAGGACTTTGCTTTCTTTACTACAAAACAAAATGGTTTGTCTTGGCTCATTTTATAACCTTTTTGAACATGTTTGTCGGACGACTTTTCGTGTTTGTTTTTGATTAATTGGTTGTACGTTTTCAGGTCGTTGAGATAAACCCCAATACTAAATATCTCTCCTGCTTCTGAAAATGTATAATTATTGCTTCAAAGTCATTAAAGAATAACTGACCAGAATGAGGGGTAAGTCTAAATCAATTATTGAGACCAAAGTGCGTTTGGGGTAAGACCAGATCTGGAATACGAGGGACGCAGACCGAGGGTTGGTGCTCGGCATCGGGAAGCGATGGCGTTTAGTGAATAACTGTGAGCGTCACGCGTACCGGCCTTCCCTCTTTGATCATGAGCTTAGTCCGAGCCGTATGCAAATGGTGATTAGCCGCGCTCATGGACAAAGGTAGACGACGTCCACCACCGCAGTGAGCGCAAGCATCACATGAGCCAATCACGCTGCACGTGTTTCCACCTATCCGTATAGCTCTTGGATTTTCAGGAATCGTAGGGAAAAGCATTTATGATTAGTTCGATACGCATGACCTACTGGCTGCACATGCACATTAGATTTTGTAAATTAGCGTTCACCATTTATTTTTTCATTTATTGTTGGGTATAATGAAAAAGGTGAAATTAACTAAACTTATTTGGACTTAATTTAAAATTGCTGAATCCAATTCCAAAATTGAATTGTATTTCAGTCCAATTGCAAGTTCCTTATTTAATTTAGTACTTATTCTGTGGCTTCTCTGCTGTTAAGTATTAGAGCAGGAGTCTCTATTCGGTCAAACCAGGAGAGATTTTCAACAGGCTTTTCTCTTTCTTAAAACCGAGATCAGTTTGACACTAAAATGACTAAAATGTTATAAATTTACATAAATAAACGAAATTATATGCATTTACATTTCAACAACTTATAATTCTTAGCGGTTAACTACACAGCGTGGTAACAGATTAAAGATGTTAGATTGAAATCCCGGGTTCGGGAACTACACTCCGTCTTCCATTTTCGTTCAATGTAACACCGTTAATATTTCAAAATGCCTCCGTGTCCATTTGAATGAAATATTTGTAATAGAGTGGAATTCATTATATTTTAGGGAGAAAATACTTTTTCTCCAAATATATTTTTGTTAAGATAGAAGAACGTATCATTTTGTCTTTAGAAATTATTTACAATATATGTTGTGTATTAATTTATTTTTAAGTACTAACAGCGCACTCACATTAATGACGAACCACAGCCTATGTTTTGTGAACCTTACATGTGTTAGGTTGAATTTAGAAATTAATTGATGGGAAGTATTATTTTTGTTTTTGGGTGTTCATCTGTTAGCTATCAGACATTACTTGTGTTGCTTATACTACTTATTTTTGTCGTGTAGCAAATATTTTTGACATTTGTGACATCTTTCCATATTTTACAATGTATTAGATACATGAAGCAACCAAAGAAATATGCGGACTATTATGATCACATATTTTAACTCAGATTTTTCTCTCTGTGTTCATCTTGGCCTCAAGTCAATCATTGAGAGATATTGAAGCAGTCTCCATGGTATTATTTGGATTCTTTTTTTCTTGCCGAGTACTGCAAATAAAACATCTCACAATATCATTATGCTTCTAATGCATGAATCAACTTCAGTCAGATATCAAAAAAACTGACAAAATTACATTCTTAATAGCGTATTTTGGTTGAATCAGTCAGTCCGCAGCTTTGCAAGCATAGGTGTACCTATTATACTAATCTATTTAATACGATTCATTTATAATAAGTAACTAATGTCACTTGCTTGTGTCACACAGAGTTGAACTTGGCAATAACTCCAGTCGTAGATTCAAACTCTACCGATTTCTCTAGCAGGTAACTTGTAGACAGTCCTTTACTTGAGAAAATGTTTTGTTAGAAAAATTGAATCCTATCCGCCTATTTTTTCAAAGTGATTTCTTTAATTTTAATATCAATATATTTTTATGCTTGTTACCAAATAATTCGTCTCTTTGGACAAGGGATGGTTAACACAGGTGACTTTTGCTTATAAACTTTCTTTATTAGCAAACTTTTGTGTTTTAACTATATTTATGCGATATTCAAATCGTATAGTGCCACACATCAGGAGTTTTGTTAGTTAAACTGTAAGAGAAAGAATAATGAAAAGCGCGCTGTATAATGGTTTTTTGCGAGTGAGAAATAATTCTCACTTTTAAAATTATTGCTTTTTTTTTCATTTAGAGTTACCTTCGGGCATTTTGTTCCTTCGTACAGTCAGTGAAAAGTCCTTTGAAGAATGCAAAGCTGCTGTCTGCTGGAGTATATGGAAGATATGATTTCATAAATATATTTTGAACCCGATTCAGAAAAATTGCGAGTTGAAAATATATTATTTTTCAGCGCTTTGTTTTTTATCTCAGAATCGTGGATATATTTCCAATAAGTATATTGAGATCACGGTGTTGTTAGAGGAATAATAATGAAAAGCGCGCTGTATAATGGTTTATTGTGAGTGAGAAATGATTCTCGCTTTTAAAATTATTGCTTTTTTTTCATTTAGAGTTACCTTCGGGCATTTCATTCCTTCATACAGTCAGTGAAAAGTCCTTTGAAAAATGCAAAGAATCTGTCTTCTGGAGTATATGGAAGATATAATTTCATAAATGTATTGTGAACCCCATTCAGAAATACTGCAAGTTGAAAATATATTATTTTTCTGCGCTTTTTTCTATCCCAGAATCGTGGGTAGATTTTGAATAAGTATATTGAGATCACGGTGTTGTTATAGGATTTATAAACGAAACATATTCCGACATTATTGAACCGCATAACACTGATAATAAGAATATCAAATGCATTACATATTGCATCTGTTCTGCCTAGTTTTTATATTATATTTAATATTTATTTTAAAAACTTAACTTTTTGCTTTTCCCAAATTTAAAGTACCCATCAAATTATACTTAATTGATAATTATAGGTAAGTTAGTAGTTTTCCATGGCGATATGTGAAGATAGTCGAAATAAGTGTTTCCTGCTAGTTTTAATATTTCGTTGGCAAAAGTTATACATTCACAAATGTTTCAATATTTTTCAAAATATATGAATATTATTCTTTGCGACACATTGCATAATGCTTCAGATCAATATTACAATAAAATTGCGAACTTATTTTGAGAGGAAGGTTCAGTGAACGTATGTCGGAGAACAATTTTGCACCAACCAGAAAATAATAAGCGATATTCTGTTTAGAACAGAAATTGGATAGAACGATTCTTTTTTAATTTTGTAGATTGAATGCATCTGGTCTAAATTAGAAATATTTTTAAAAATAAATTGATAAAATAAGAAATAAATGAATAATTTATTGTAAAAAAATAAGTTACAAACAGCGTGTGACCACGTGGAGGACAGTAAACTAGATTACTCTCCGGAAGCAAGCAATACTTAAGCTTTATGAAGTTTTGAATTCGTCGTGTACTAGCTAGAAACATTGAATGAATCTCACAATTTGTACGATAACATGCACGATTAACTTGATTTGGGTAGTATCTAAATATATGCTGGGCACATGCCGCACAGGTAACTGAGTGTTCACTAACTGGCCTACGTCCCTTTCCATAACTCCACTTCTTGCATCCTTCAATATGTCACTTTCGGTTACAAACCGTTCGACGTTACGTTTCTCGCCAAAATTAATGGTGAATACTTATGAAAGATGAAAACGTAGTGATACGTTTTGTAGGGGGAAATATGAGAATGGAGGGGGGAAGGGTTAGTAATACAAAACAACAGATATCGCCACGAAAAATATTACAAACCAAGTTTACGTTTCGTCGAAGAGCGGACTGAAAATGGAAGAAGCTCGAAGGAAATATTAATTGAAAAATAATCAAGAAAATGACGATTCCCAAAACCGCAATATTAAAATATCAAGAATTATTATCAATTAATATTCCAAATTGTATATCTCGTGGGACATTACAACGTAAAAAAACAACATTTCATAAGCTCTAACATTTTGGTGTTTAATTTGTGTTTGCCTTTACTGATATGAGAGCAATTTTTTAATCATTTTCAAGATTATTTTAGTAACATTTTTTTCAAAGAACAAGGTCATTGGTGTAATACAAGCATAACTATCCTAATGTTATCCGGCATTTAAACAAGAAGTTTACTAGCAACCTCCACAACGTCCATTTTAAAGTTCGCGTGCCCCGATAATACTTATCCACTCACCTATCAACTAGTTACAATTACATCTACGATAGCCGAGCTTTCCAACGTGTAGGGCGTAGTGAAAGACAATCTACCCTTACTGAACGGAAAAGTTATCCGAGTTGTGCTATCCGTTTAATAAGAAGACCATTTTATTTACCTAGTTTTTTGGTAGATACTAATTCCCCTCATCTGCTAGTTGAAAGCAAGTTTCACTCAGTTTCATATTTAGCATTAAACAACGTACACAGGATATCAAAACAATTATGAACAGTATATAATAATGCACGAAAGTGGATCACGTAACTCCCGCACCATTCCCTTCGAATATTGTTTGCTTGGTCAAACACATCAACTCTGTCAGCTTTTAAGACTTGAGTATTCAAATAAATGAGACAACTGATAATAATGATTTATTTCCACCCATATAATTACAAATACAAAATAAATAATTATCTAGGTAATAACTGACCACAGTTACCAGTAGTAGTCAGTGAGAAATTTATATCAACATAAAAATTAACAAAGTAATCTTATCCAGTCATTACAATTAAATTGATCTCTGTGGCGTTTGGCATATTCAAATTCAATAAACAACAAGAACACTAACATACAGCTAAGATTTTTAAGACTACATTACAATTTACAATTTGTAGATAAAAGACCCAAAAACAAAGTTAACAAAATGAGATCTTTATATTTTAACAGTATAAAATAACATAAATATATTAATTCACTATTCACTCTCAAGAAATATTCATAATAATCAAGCTAAAGAGAAATTTAAAAAGGGTTAAATCTGGTAATGTAAATAGCTATTCTTTCAATTTTGATGAAAAACGTTTATAAGTCCAGCAACTTTTAATTTTTTGTGGCAATTGGTTGAAGTATTTTGGTTCGATGTAGTGAAAAGTTTGTTTGAAAATATTTTTTGTTACTCTTGGAAGCATGAAATTTCTATTGGAACCACTTCTTGTGTTATGATAAAGATTTGTACTACATGTATTGCCATTTTTAATATAAAGAATTCTAAATACTTTAAATACAAAAACATGCTGAATTGGTAGGATTCTTAATTGACTATACATCTGGAATGAACTGTCTCTTTTTTATTTATAGGCAATTATTTTAATTACATGATTTTGAGTAGATCTCAGTTGGTTTATGTAAGTCTTAAAAGTCCCACCCCAGCATTGTATTGTATATTGTAATCTTGAGTCAATAAGAGCGAAATAAAGAGTCTGCATAGTTACCTCATTACAAAAATTCCTTAAATAATAACATTTCCTTACTATAGACTTTATTTTATTGTGCAACGTTATTATGTTTCTTTCAATTTATATTATCATCTAATTCTACACCAAGGTATTTAAAAGTCTTTAATTTTTCAAAAATAATGAGTTGTTTCAATCTATGTGATGATAATGATATCTATATGAAAGCGATATCGTCGGTAATGACACTTATTTGCCCGTGGAAAGGCAGTTCCAAAAGATCATTAAAAAAGTCCAAGAATAGTGTTGCAGAAATGACTGAACCCTGTGGCACACCTGCCTTTATAAGTAGAGGATTGCTTATAAGTAGAGGATTGCTAAACCAGTATAAAACATTTCCTCGTATGCTGCTAATTCTAGCTTCTGCAACAAAATATTGTGCTTTACCAAATCAAAAACCTTTTTGAAATCTATAAATATGCCAGTAACTTTTTTTTTCAATTTGAATTATCATATATATTTTCAGTAAGGTTTACTACAGCTTCTTCTATAGATTTTACTCTTCTAAAGCCATATTGACAAGAACTGAAAAAAAAACTTTTATCTAAAAATGTAACAACCCTTGATTTCAGAGTTCGTTCAAATATTTTAGAATAAAATGATTGCAGACTTACTGGCCTCATATTACTCAATTTCAAGAAAGGTTCTGTTTTAAATATTGTAACAACTGTACTTACTTTAATATTCTCTGGAAATCACCATATTAAAAACTTAAATTAACAATATAGGTTAAAACAGGTGTCATTTACATGCAATATTTTGTATACAACTAAATTTATCAATACCGAATGACCGTGAAAAGTTACTCATTGATTTCTTCCGCAATAAGATATGCATCAGTTAATATATCACCATTATCCAACTCTATTTTGTCAACAGTTTTGCTTTTACTTACTCCAGTCAATTTATTAATAATCTTCCAACACTGAGCTGAATCACCATTGCAGTTATTTAATTGTCGACTACCATATTCTCTTTTAACAAAATACATATCGATACAAAGTTTATCAGTAAATTAAAAAAAAAATTTCGAAGGTAAAGACATTTTCTTAAGAATACTATATTATTTGTTTCTTCGTTGTAATCTATTCAAGGTGTAAAAGACTTTGCTTTACTTAAACTTGAGAATTTAATAATTTTCTTTTATCTGTTAGTATTTTTTGAAAACCATTATAACATAAATTGAAATCTTTACACATGTAGCATTGACTCCAATCAGTGTGAGAGAGATTACGTCTCAGCTTAGCATAATCCTCAATCACTCTTCTCATTTTTGTATTATTTGACATTATCCTTAAATTGTTTCATTTATTTTTTCGATGGACAGTTCATTCTTCATTCTAGTACACAGTGATCTGTAAGAAATATGTCAAAAACAGAAATCTCAAAACAATCTACGTTTCTATTTCTAACAAAAATATGATCAATTAAAGTTTCATTGTCAGTCGCAATTCTAGGAAGAGTGTTAATTACTGAGACTAAACTGTGATCATGTAGTATGCAATTATAATTTTGACTAAGACTCTAATAAGTTTATCTTAATGTCACCCACATAAATCATATTCTGACTATAGTTAGGAAGATCTGTTAATTCACTAATAAATTCATTAGCAGAAATAAAATTAAATCTATATAAATACATGAGTTTAAAATATGTTTTTAGCTTTTATATTACACAAAAGTCAATTGGCGGTCATCATATCAACATGGATTTGTGTGACACATATATCCTTGTAGTGTACATAGCAAATTACTCCGCCTGCTCTATAATTGTCATTGCACTTTGCAAGGATGTTATAATCAGGCATTTTATAAAAATCGATCTAATCGGTATTTATTCATGTCTCACAAAGTATAATAAAATCAATTTTTTCCTTGATATGATTCAATTCAGCTATAAGCTTATTGAAATTCTTTTGTAAACTCCTGATATTAGAATAAAACAAATGAAATAAAGACTGTATATTATTATTTTGTTGAGTAAATATTTTTCAAAATTAATTTGGTTTTGTACACCACTATTTGCAATTTCCATGTTCTTTGGTTTGATGTATATTACCTCTATACTTTCATTATATTACTTGTTAATACGTGAATAACTTAAGTCAAATACAACATAAATAATATAATAAACATTCCTAAGTTAGTTTGTCGTAACAAATTCGTAATTTAGCTTATATAAAGAAAACAAAAGAAAAAAAACACCACATTTCAGATGCTGTAAATGCAGTTGACTGAAGGTGAGAAAATGTACTTGTAAATATCTTAGAAATCATAAAACATGTATGTAGCACAGGTCAATTATTTGAGTCTAGCAATATCCCCGAAAGAGAACACTCCATACAGTTTTCCAGTTTCACTTTTACTTGCAAAATACTTGCCTTCACGGCACCACACGAAGGAGTAGATTAACTCGCGACATTTATTTTTTTAGCGTCGAGAGAAATAGCTTGTTGTCCGGCGATAGATGTTCGTTAATGTAGACATGGGTCTGCTGAAACTGCATGTTTATTTGGTTAGCTAACAATCTTTTTTTTTTTTAATTTAGAGATCCATGTGTCCCTAATCACTTTGTCCTGAAACCGCACCACCACTGATAGAATTCGCTCCTTCGTGAAAGCAGGTATGCGGAGAGCAGCCTTCACATCACCTGGATGAATTTCTTCACCTACTGCATTCCCAATGTCTCGCACAACCGCCTTCACATCCTCGCATGGAGGATGCCACATTTTTCAATGTTGTTTCTCCTAGATTGTTCCAAATTCCTCATGCGATAATTAAGGTCTTCTATTTGTATAGTCATTAGAAGATTTTCAGTTCGCAGTTCTTCATTTTCCTTTTTCATTTGAAAACTCATTCTTCAGATCAGACTTTAGGTTGTTAGATGAATGGACCTTATCAGACAAAAACGGAACAGAATCTGTGAGGTCCCCCATGTCCTTCTTAAAAGATTTTAGCTCACTAAAAATTTCTTTCTTAAAATTTTCTAGTGCACATACAAGAAAATCTTGAGTAAGTACAGTACTTACTGTAGAGAGAGACATGTTTCCCTGCTTTGGTGGTGTACTGCGTCTACAATTGTAGCATGTCCACTCTTTGACTGCACGAGTTTTCCGACCCTCAAGTTCTTGTTCAATACACTCGAGATGCAAAAGACCTTCACAACCTTCGCTGCATTTATCATCACTTGATTGACTGCACGAGTTTTTACATACGCCACAGGTTGACATTATTTAAAAATTCAACTTTTAAACTTATTGATGCACTGTCAACAGAAATCAGAAGTAATTTTCTTAAGCATTCAACCATTGTGAAGCGCACACGGAGAGCTCTTATCAGCTCGGCGATCACCACTGGACTACTTTTCTTGATGTAAATTTTAAATATTGTTATTTCGGAAGGGAAAAGGTGAAAGATGAAATAGAAAATCATCAACACTTTTTTTAATTCTCTTATGTACAATATTCAAATAATTTGCTCCATCCCGTTTCGCAGAAAAGAGAGGTAAAATATAGGGGACATTTTCGATTAATGTATAAGAATTTTAGAGATACAAAAGAAAAATGAAAACATTCATCGCGGTAAACTTACATGCAATAATCGTTCTATTGAAGAGAAATAATGAGGATGGTATGATTATGTGATCGAGTTTTACAACACGTCATACTACATTTGCCGGATATTGTACAGATTTCCTGAATGAATCATTCGATTATCGATGTTTTCTTACGACTAGCGATAATAAGTATAAATTCTCGAACTGCATAAGCATATGGTGTGAATTTTTCTATTTATAATGGCGATGAAGGAAGTCAAAGAAAGCGCATTTCATTTTAGTTATCTAAACATTATAGTTATCTAAATATTTTAGTTATCTGGTACTCTTAAGAGGAATGTCTCCTGAAGCAATCTTTGATATTGTGATCTTATTCACAGTACGAATGCGCTTACGAGCTGTCTACTACTTGTCTAACCTAAGACATTTTCGTGTATTTTTTGCCCATTTATTGGTCTGGGCATGAAAAAATAAACTTATGTTCAAGGTCACAGTGCGAACTAAGATATACGTTATTTTCATTTTTATAGTCAATCCATGTTTTAAACAAAAATCCTTGCTATCTTTCTCTGAAGGTCTGTCACGCAGAAGGAGAGTCCGCACTGTGAACATAAAAATAAATTTCAAAATATTCGACATTTTAAATTTCCGTCCAAACATACGTTAATTTGAATGAAATCATGAAAGTCGTTCCAAAGATTAAAACGTTGAATAATTCGAGGACGGGAATCTAAAATTAGAAATTGAACCGCGTCTCCTGTGTTTGCATCCTAGTAAGGAAACCTGGGAGTCATCGTAAGCGTCAATGTGGCTGGCAGTTAACGTCGCTTCTACGTGGGTGGACGCTTGTCGATTGGTCGCCCTCGACATGACGTGCGTCTCCCGGGTGTTGATCCTGTGTTCTGCGGAGCTGTCAACGCCATCAACGCGTTCACGTCACTGCGTGCGTAGTAAAGATCGCTTGAAATATATTTTCAGATTATTGATTCTCGATTTAAAGTCGTGAAGAACAGTACGTCTCTGATTTTAGATCCGTTTTCTCGTGAACTTCTTAACACTGGTTTTAAACTTTTAGTCATTTCTATAAACGGGAATGAAAAGTATGTTTCTCCATTTTGTTCCTATCCCGGGCCTTCGTTTGTTCTTCCCTAAAAGTATTGTTCCGACCTCTACTAGTCATTGCTTTTTGCGATCATAAAGTGAAGTAATTTTTGTTTTTTTTCTTCTTATTTTCATCTCAATCTTTATTGACTATATTTGAGTAAAATTATTCATACCCTTTCACCAATAATTGTCTGTATTGATCCCACTCGAGTTTAAAACTTATTATTTAATCATACGAAGCAACGATGTTGAGGACTTGAGAAAACTGTCTCTTCCTCTGACGCATCGGATCAATCACAAGCCTAAAACACAGGTAATGGTTAATGGAATGGAATATTAACTGTACTCTCCTTTTACTTCCATTAAGAAGGATGAAAAATTACCTGAAGAAACAATAGGCTTTCAAATTCATGATTGGACGAAACAAAAAATCTCTTGGCTGGATGCCTATTATTCATATTCTTAGATTGTGAAAATAATTTCCGATAGTATTATTTATGAGTTTAATAGGGTGACGGATTCACAGAGTTGATGATATTTACCATAAAAGTACGAGTACAATGATCGTTTTAGAGTCACCACATATTAGAAAAAGTTTTTTCATATTTTTCTACGTCCTGCAAATATTTATCTGATAATAATTTCCTCCTGTCCACATTGCATGTAAGAAGAAAACAGAGAATTTGCTAAGAAATCTGCTGAGACATCTGGATTTAGTGAATATATTGCCTGTATTAGGCAATGCTACATACCTTATATTTTTCAGCCAAGAAAGGGAGCGAAGCCAATACCGCATACAAAAGTAGTGCTTGAATATAATTGTTCAGAAGTTATCTCTGTGAGGATAATAGCTTAGTTAACAATGATAATATATAATGAAAATCAAATCATCACTCCATTTTTTTTTCAATGGTTCTCCGTATTCAATGATGTATTTCTAGATGCGTTGTATCGAATTTAAAAACTTAAGCTAAAACTTTATTAGTTAGTTTCCTTTCCTAGAATCAATTTAAGGTAAAAAAGTTGAAATGATAATATTAAAATACGCTATAATAGCAGTGTATAATAATCGTTTTATAATTTCTGAATTTAACATTTGAAATTTTACTCTTTTTAATTTTTTTCCAGGAAGATAGCGTGTTCATGTATCAACGAAATTCATTACACAATTTAATTTCGCTTAATAACTTCATTTTCTATAGTTTGTGCCACAGCATGCGTCTCCGTAAATAGTAGAGATTCAGTCGCAGAAACGCGCTTTTACTGAATCATGACGTCATTTCGCGTGCCACCGCATTGTTCACCGATTCGCATCTTCTGGTGGTCTCTAATCGAGCGACGGCACGTTTTGACACGCCACATGGCGTATAACTCAGGTTGCAATTAGGATAATGAGAATCTACTCACTTCAGTTTCCACCCCATTGCCCATCTCATGTCATCTCCACATAATATGCGTAATTTTTAAACGTGATTTTGTGAGCGACATCTTCCTTAATAAAGAAACTTGAACAATAAATTGTAATTATTCAAGGGAACTAAAAAGTGCCTGATTTGTTATTCTCGGGTATTTTATTAGAAATGACGTCCAATGGTAATCATGAATTCACATTCATACGAGCAGAATAAACATATGTTTTTACGTCGAGTGTACAAATGATTTACCAAAAACGATTATTATATGTTAACCTGTCGGTGGTTGCACCCTTGAGCAGTCACGCGTTGAACGTTTTGCAACGATCTTAAAATCAATGTTTCTTTCAAGTAGATACTTTTTAAACTAGATTTACGACATTATATGAAAAATACAATAACTTTACCTTAGTTGTTATTCAGAAAAAATAATTAAAAATAAAAGTAAACTACAAAATTTATATATTACATACCTTTTTATGTAGTGTATTTAAATAGAAGAAAATATAGTTAAATAATATGTTTCAAAATATGAATAAAATAATATTACATTTTTGCATGATAAATTGTTACAACATCCAAGCGTGAATAATAATGAGATTTACTTTACGGGAGTAAACTAAAAAATGTTTTTAATCTAAGCGATTTGCTGTCCTCATAGAAAGACCCACAACACCATTAAATATTGATTGATATTGTATTAAAATAGGTATTGTTTATGTGTTTTCATTAAAGTTAAACTAGAGTGGAGCTATTTCTCACCCTGCGTAGATTTTGAATAAGACGATACTAAAGTAATTATTCTCATATTTCAGACAAGAGTTGGGAGAATAAGGGTCGCATTCTAAAACATATTTTCTTTTTAACAGGAATTAGATGTGATCATGTGGCTTATGTTTTTAATAATATTAAACGAGATCCTTAAATAATTCTTTTTATGTTGTGAGCATATTAGGCATAATTTTGCTGATTCAACTGCATACTGTACAAAAAAATTTGTAGATATCTTACAAGTGCGAAAATATATGGTTTTACAGTGGTAAAATATATGGTTTTACGAAATGTACTATTTGAAGTTCGAAATAATTTTCTTTATTATTATTCTGCATAATTAATAATGCGGAGTATTAATATGAAATGAGTTTAATGTACCCATTTAATCAGATATTTTGTTCACTTTTTAATGTTCTTTGAATGTCGCTCATGCTTTCACTGCTCATATCATATTATGATTTACGTTAGGTTTCATTAATGTTTTAATCTATCACTCTCACGGGAAATTGAATCGAAAATTATTTATTCTGTATTTCGAATATTTTTGCCATTCTGGTATTTCAGTCTGTAAAAAATTAAGACTAGTATATGAAATATGTTTATAAGGATGCAAAGAGAATACATCATATCATACCATGTTTTGCTAGGTATATGTTGCTTTCTGGGTGGTGTACACTATTGCATTGATAGACAAGAAGTCTGACTGATTCTCTGAATGACACTTAAAAGCAATATTGTTCGTTGCAATAATGTCATATTACATGACAGCGCTCAATCAGTAGTGAGTGGATTTCCTCGCAATACGTTTGCCTAAAATTGATACGAACTTCCATGAAAGCTCATTTCTATCTTATTTGGTAACTCGCTCGTCTGATTAATGCCCCTCTCTGAATCATTTTAACGAATATGTTGACTGATATGGCAATCAACCTACAATTAGATATTAAACTTACTATTAAATAAGTCTGTGATTGAGCAGACGCAATGCAATTTGTGGAGTTTCGCAACAATTGTGAAAACTTGGAATGGTTGGAAAGAGAAGCTCAGATACAATCTAACCTATGTCACGAAATACTTGCAATAATTTATACTTTAACAGTGTCATTTACTTTTTGTGAATCAGTCAGCGCAGTAACTCACAATTGTGAAAACTCGGAATACTTGTTTATGATAAAGGTTGGAAAAATGAATACAAATATAACCTTAATAAGATTCTTTCAAACTTTTGTACTGTGTTTTTATTAATACGATATTAGCGTGTATTTCAAAAGCTTAATGAATTATTTTGTAGAACTATTATAATTGAATGGAATAATTAAAGTTAAATTTCATATCGATAAAAATAAATATTTGAACTCATTGGATAAAAATTCACTCAACATGGGAGATTTATGATGATTTTTAATGCTGACGTCCTTTTCGGAATATTTATAAAAAAGCAATCTTAAACGAAAAAAAGAAAGAACTGGACCATTATTGCTATACGAATTTGAAATGTCACTAAATTTTTCTGAATTATTCTGGTTCCTTCTTTTGCTACCATTAATGTAGTACATTATTTGGATTGGTGTAGTGCAGTTTCGTTGAGCCCAAAGGTGGGTTACTGTGCTGACTGATTCACAAAAAGTAAATGACACTGTTAAAGTATAAATTATTGCAAGTATTTCGTGACATAGGTTAGATTGTATCTGAGCTTCTCTGTTCAACTAATATCAAGATACATGAATATATTTTTCTTGGTTTGAGGTGCTATATTTAACCTTATGAAGTGAGTTTTGCGTTTAATGTAGTCATTTATTTTTATTTAAATATATATTATTTATCCAGAAAATTGAGGAAATATACCAGTATTGTACCTGCCATATCCCGTTGAATAATTTATAAAGTGAAAGTTAAGTGAGAATATAGAGTATTATAGTAATCTGAAGAGACTATACTTAGCGGAAGTATTTCTGTTAAAAACCTACAGCATTTCCGAGAGACCTGTGTTATTTGTTTTCACCAAGAGGAAAGAGAAAATGTCTTGCTACGAGGAAAGAGGATGCTTAGCCCTGTTTGCTAGATTGTATCCACAGTTTAAAATTAGAATATGAAACTAAACATTTATTTTTAAGTCCGTAGAATGAAAATATGCATTTCATTTCTTTAAGATATCATTGAACTTAGAACGCATTAGATAGACAATTATGGAGACTAGATTAAAACTAAATTTGATGTTATAGTCATTAGCAATGTCACGTAACGTGAGCTTTTTGTAGTTACTCAGTACATGACGTATAATAATACATATTATTTTCTTGTTTACTGCAAAAATTGTCCTCCACGCAAGATTTTCTTTTATTTTTGTCTATGCTTCAACGTTGCTGCCATCTTGTAGAGAATGACTCAGCGTCTGCCTTGAATAATTTGAACTCGAGGTCTTCGAGTGACATAGTACCGATTTATTATAATGCAATAATGTTAAATTCCATTCATAAATATTTAAATGACACTTCACTCGTTCTTAAAGTGGTAATTCGTTCTATACGAAAAAAAATAATAATAGTGGTATAGTGATTGTGGTGAAACTCAATAAACATAAACATTATTCATATATTTGATCAAAAGTCATATCTCCCCGTGGTATTACAGTCAATAAATATTTACAATAAATATTCTTCATCCGAGCAAACAAAGCCTGAGAGCCATTTGCAGATCATTTGCAGATTTGTTATCTGCATCTTGCCCGCATGTTGACAATTTCCTTGATTCTGAAGGGATGTTGTGTCGCGGAATGTTTAATTGGTAAACATACTCGTAGATTCCGTTTCACACTGGAAGAGGTTTCGTGCAACGCGATGCTTGTGACGCGGCACCTGCAATCACAATCAATGCTGCCCCGCATGATACACGGCCTCCGTCGGTAGCTATGATGGATACGAAAGATGGCTGCGTATACGTACAAATAACCTTAGAATTGAAAGGACAGCTTAAGATTTGCATAAATCGTTCTTGACGTTTTAAACATGAATCTTATATGATATTATGTCCGCTAGATAAGGTATCCAGGGACAAAAGACACGAGAATTGTTTTTCATTGACACGTCGCAGATGGCTATTAAAACAGGAACCACAAACAACATCTCTGACGAAGCTCTCTACTACGATAGTACTTGCGTGATGGATATTCTGACGAGTTATATTCGCAGGTTGATAAGATTGATTGTTATAGAGCAATGCAAGCAGATCCACAAAGGCATAAGCAATCGACAGGTCCACTCAGCAGGAACCGGACACTTCCTCTGTTATCCACGAGCTCGTCGGCAACTGTTAGGCGACTCTATACTGCCCCTGTCCTGTGGTCAGCCCTCAATATATCGGCAGTTTATCAACCTATGGTGTTTGCTGCAGCTCGCTCTACGATACTGCATAGATATTTCTAAGTTAAACCTGCTAATGAAAATCACGCCCACGTGTGGAATTAACCAGCGTTGCTTCTTCCTTCCAAAGCTAAGTATGCTATGAAACCAAATCAATTCCTTTTTAATTAAATCACTCTGAATCCAGAACATACTAATATCTCAATGTATATAACCTTCAAATTTTTCGAGGTCAGATTATGGAGTAAACCATGAACGTGATTACTTCTGAGGAAGGCTGGAGCAAGTGTTCGACGCGACTCCGACTAGATAGTAAAAATTCACAAATCCTCCTCTATAGATAGGAGTTATAAAAAAAGTAGTAAATAACAATATGTTCTAAAATTAGGATCTGATTTCGGTTTTTGTACGATTAATCGTTTTCAAGAAATTATGTGAAGATTGGGAAGTGCGCATCTATTGAATTAACTGCAGAGATAGATGCGTAACATAAAGGATCATAACAACAACATAGGATTCAATCCATCTTTAGAATATCAAAACACGATATAACATTTTTAGTTTCCCTTATTTCATTCAGAGGTAGATTTCACTGTATTTAATGGTACTATGGGTTGTGTGTGAAGACAAATCTATAGAAAAAAATCTGGAATGTGCCCCTCTCAAATTTCCAATTATAATTCGTAACAGAAAGGCAATAAAAATTGGAATAAAACTATTAGAAAACAGAAAAAACATTCCAGAAAGGAATTGATAATATAAAATAATTGTCAAACTTAAAAGATATTTCAAAAATCGAAGGATTTAAAATTATTTATCCTCACAATCTTACATAGTACACTCCTGAACAACATATCTGGAAATTCATTTACAGATTTCTCTTCCATCTCAAACTCTTTGCAATGGTCTTTTTGGCTAAAATAAGCGCTCTACGAGATAACTCATATTTACGTAATATGTTATTTTCCCGTATTCAAAACCGTGCAAAGTACACAAATGCGGTTTAGCAATGTGTGTGCAAAATTAACTGAAACAGTTAATATTCTTATTTTCAAAATTTTTAATTTGAAGAAACCAAGAGTGCAGCGTGGTGCGTAAATGAAGTCCAAAAATGGTATGAGCTATCCAGAAATAGGCTTCTATTCCCGATGCATCCAAAGTCAAATCTCAAGTTTCGTTCAGATGCAATAATTTGTTCGCGAGTTACCCGCGCTTCAAAATTCTTAACATACATACACACATACATTCGATATTGGGTGTCATCACCAAAATTTGTAAATAAGCTCTCCTGGAATCAATTTGTAAAGATGTGAAGAGATCTCAAGTTATTTTCGACCTATTACAATACATACTTCCCTTATACATTCTGTATAATTGGAAAGTAAAAATCAAAAATAAAGGTATCTCACGTGCTTCAGCGTTTCATTTCCCCAAATTTCGTGTTTTTTTCTCTGCAGTATCTATATGAACATTTATCCATCCACAAAACTCATTATTCATCCATATCGTGTATATCACAGTCTATTACCCCTACATATATTCTGTAATTTAAGTGTTTTATCATTGCTTGTAAACTCACATATTACACACGTCTCATTCACGTCAATAATTCTCAGGATACTATATCACAGTAATATTCCAGTGTTAAATGTTTGAATTTTTATTCACATTAATATTTTAAAGTTTTTAACGAATTCATTTATGACAGAAGAATAAGTACATTAAACTCCAGATGAAAAGTTATGCTGTGGTACCTCCGCAGCTCCTCTGTTGCATGGTAGTGTACGAAAGAAGAAAATTTGCGTTTCAATACAAAAATCCTAAATATTTTTCAACTGACCTCCAGTTCTACTGAATTAGCAGAATGTGAATTACCCATTGCGTGAAAAAAATATTGCAATAAATACCAACTTCTATGTTGATTGTGCAATCAATTGATTTAATTAATGAAAATTATCCATTTTTAAAAATTATTTAAAGATTATTTAAGAATTTAGCACTTGTCTATCATTATGAGTTGAAAATTGTATATTATGAAAAGTCATCTACATAATAGGTATAAACTATTCGTATTCTCCTACTAAAGCGAATAAATTGGCTGGGTGATAAATTCTGAAATGTACTACATTATCATATTTACTTACAATTTTCTAATGCCTAAACTTGAACTTGAATATAAAATAGTCTGTTCCATAGTAACTGAAGTGATTAAATGAAATATAGAATTTTTGAATACACTAAAAATAGAAATGGGCGTCGTCAGTATTGAAATACAGTGTGCCTTATTTCTCCAACATTTTTTCAGCTGAATGTGTGTGCAATAAGGAAGAAATTCTTATGGATCGCGTGTGCACGTGTTTCACTACATACTGAATTGTTCCTTGCGAATTGCAGAGTTTGCTTCTCAAAATCGATGCTGATTGCTATGGAATCAACGCTGATGCATGCGAGGAATTGGTTGCAGATAAAGAATGTGAACGTTGACCTCCACGATATATTGTGTTCTTTTATCTCGTTAAAATATTTCTTATGCCCAGTATTGTACATAAAAACATTTTAATTGTACTATTAACGTCCAATATACATTGAAGATAAATAAATAAATTACTC
Organism: Laupala kohalensis; assembly: GCA_002313205.1. Classification (NCBI taxonomy): domain Eukaryota; kingdom Metazoa; phylum Arthropoda; class Insecta; order Orthoptera; family Trigonidiidae; genus Laupala; species Laupala kohalensis. The sequence continues at coordinate 2,015,939 of NNCF01126148.1, read as the reverse complement.
GCAAAATATTTTGTAATCGTCCATAAGAAGGTCTTAACTTGTAATTTATTAACATCTTTTTCTTTGACATGTCAGAGTAATTTTGTACGAATATAGTGCATGTTAATTTTAACATGCTAAAACTAGTGGTGCAAAAAAATTGCACATACTTTCTCATGTACGTTTCTTCATCTGCAGTGACAAAAAATATCGTAAAAGAATTATGTAAAAGTAATTTCGTTGTAGACAGAAATTGATGTATTTTCGCATCTGCAGTGCGTTTGCTGTCCTCCTATGTATTTTATCATTATCATATCTTTCATTTCAGTTTACGAAAAGTGTATTCTACGACTGCTTGGTTCATTTATACTGCTAAATATTATACAACTACACAGGGCACAGAGCTAGTGACCCTGCGGTGTGGGCGTAACCCAGCTAATGCGTCGTCACANTAGATGTGTATAAGAGACAGGGGATTAGGTCTCCGCGTCATTTTTTATCATTTACTTTATTTTACAGATTTTAATACATTTGATACAGATTAATACACTTCATGTATATTCTCATTTTAGTCATATATATGCTAAATATTATTCAAGCTTCTTGAAACATTAAACAAATGCGTAAATGTAGCAGATATAAATTATTTTACTGCGTCTGTACCAAACTTTCAAGCGAATTACCGATAATGCGGATGTAATTCATGCTAATTATACTTTACATACAGAAAATTTAAGCAAAATCGTTGGACCAGTTTTTGAAAAATATACTTTGACCTTCATGTGAAGTGCCCTTTGTGTTCAAGTAAAAAAAAAAATGAAAGCACGCGCATCTGTCAGAAGTAAATTCTACCCTAAATACAAAAAATGAAAACAAAATATTTTTCGGTTCGGTCAGGGTGCTGCGCACAGATGGACGGACAGACGAACGTCCAGCCAAAAACCACTTTTTCGGAAACAGTGGTCTCCAAAACGGATAATTCCGCAAAAATCTCGTTTTCGAATTTGTTCACGATTACAATACTTTCTATATACTTCGTATATGAGAAAATAAAATCACATTAATAGAAATTTCTTCTTAAATATAAGGAGAGTATTTTAATGAATGTAAAAAGGGTATATTTTGAAAATTTACTTTAATTTAAAATCTATGGATGACTTCCTTGTCTAGATGATCTGGTTTTAAACGATTTTGACGATAAAAATGTTGATGGTGATTTTGCCAGAAGTCGATTGTATTTTTCTATATAAAAATTATGGGAATAACATAGTGTGACCACACACCCACTCCTTTGATTTGAGTTGTCTGTTGAGCAGAACATTCAGTTTTCCCTCTGCATCTAGAATACTACTGGCGGGCGGGAAGATTGTAAAGGATAATATTAAATAAGAATTATTGGTATGTGTTACAGAAAATTATTTTGTATAAAATACAATTCTTTTATTATAATCTTCAATACCCTCTTAAAATACATCAGAGTGTCAAATTTATTTGAATAATGTTATAAACGTAGGCTTCCGCGACCGGAGTCAGTATGAACTTGTCTGTCCGGGACAAACGGCGTCTTAGTAGATACAGCCACCAACGTTTCGGCCATCATGCTGTGACATTCTTTAGGGCAATGTCAGAGACGTACAGACCTAAGTCGCTGTCGTACTCTGCTTAGTGGCATGAGCCGAAATGTTGGGAGTTGTATCTACTAAGACGCGGTTTGTCCCGGATAGACATGTTGATATTGAATAATGTTGGTGCAACCACTGGGGAGTTCAGCCCTCCGTGAACCCCTTGGGCATCTTCGGGGCCTGTTGTGGGATAATTTGACTTTTTTTTACTTTAGTTGTTGCACACAGTTGAGACGGAAATAAAACACCAATACCTTCTTTTTTTATTTTCTGATGAAATAGATTGAGATTTTATTCTATGCTTTGGTGTTTATCAATTTGTTACGATTACATTTCTTGTAAAATCATATGAAATAACTGGAAACTTATATTAGATTAAACTTACAATAAACTGTATTGGGATAGTTTTATCTTGCAATTCTAATAATCTGAGACTCTTATATTATACACATTTGCACTGCACTTAACTATTTTATCTGGAGTACAGTAAAAGTCGATTAACCATGACCGCTGGAACAAAGGACGCGACAGTTAAGAGAATAAACGGATAATATAAATCTGTAGAAAAATAACTTAGCCTATAAACAAATCAGTCGACTCTAATTTTGGTAAAACCTAATTAAACTTGTTTGAAATATAAAAAAATGTATAAAAAACTACAAAATATTTAGTGTAGAAGAGTAATATTCATTTAAAGTAATATATTTGTATTAACTTACAGTTGTAAAGAGTTTATTCGTATCTTCCGGAGCAGGAGCGCCTAAATCGGATTAGATGCTTCTTGCACTTCAGACAACTCAATACACTCAGCATTGTTTCGGACTCTGAGTGGCTAGTAGATTCTTTTATTATGAACTGAACACTCGTTATTATTAGCTCCGTCTTCTTCTTCCGCGGCACTCAGTAGCGACACTTTCATTGTGCTGACTGTTAATGGACATTTTACTGTACTCTCTTGAAAGGGTACTTGGAATTTACACGATAGATTTTAAAATTATACCACCTGATTTCCATAGCTTTTGAATTCTTAAATCCGTGTTGATACATATGTGCATAGAAAATTTTTATCACATGAGAACGAGGATATACAAAAATTGATGTCTAATAGATTCCCAAATCAAATAAAATTTGACTTATTTTTGCAACGCATTGTTATCATTGTCATCATTGTCATCATTGGCATGTAAATTAGTTTTTTCCCCTCCGCGTGGTCATACGCAGTTTGTACTGTTTTTTGACAATAAATTATTATTATTATTTTTTCATTACTGATCTACTCATAGTACGTTCTCCATCATATTTAGAGTATTAAGTAAAAACTAGCAAAATGGAGAAAGGAAAAAGACAGTATATTAACGAATATAAATTTCATATTATTTTTCTATAAAAGAATACAATAATTAGCTGATATTCCTCTTTCAAATAATATTTAAAAGTTTCTTTTGTATTTCCTTTCATCACGAATACGTATTAATATATTGTTCATTTGTTTTAGTGTTGTATATTTTATGTTTACCTTCTCAAAAAGGTTTCAATACACAAGTTAAAAAACACGTGCCCGATATTATTTTGTAAATAAATTTTGAAGCTATGATAAACAATTTGGAACAATTATACGGAAACCATGCAAAACAAAAATCTCATTTTAAAGGCATCGATGAAGTACATTCTGAAACAAACAATTTAGTTAAAATTTTGGTTTTTATCTATTTTTAGCCAGTAAAATTTACTCGGGGTTACTGGAACAGCGTCCATCTGCCTCTGAGATATTCTTTACCATGAAAAACGGATCAGAGATTACAATAGCCGGGACGCTGCCTACTATATAATACTCAGAGGCTGAGCTATGGAGTAATAAAGAGTACCCACGCAAATTGGATTTTATTGTTGAGGCATCAAAAGGGTTTGAGCCGTATTTTTAAATTAGAGTACCCCAATGACTTGTCTGCCTTCCGCAAAAGATACGGATCTCTTGTACGTTGTTGCAGGGGCATGAAAAAAAATACCATTATTCAAGTGAAGAATACTGTAGAATATAATTTCTTGGTAGCGTGTTTCTTCAGACTGTTAAAAGTCCATATTTGCACAAATTTTGTATAGCTATACGAAGGGGTGGCATATTTTTATTGAATTATTAAACTCTCTATCCCTCTCACACACACACAGAGGAGAGAAACTTTACACCATTCATTTACTTGTTATTCAATATATTTAGAAGTTACATAATCGTTTATTCCTCTCAATTTCGTCACTGTGTTGAACATTATGATGAATATATACAGTTTATAATACGGTAGCTCTTAAAAAATCAACATTTAAAATTTGGATTGGACCCCTCCTATTTTGTTTTGTCTTAATATAAAACACACAAAAAAAAAACAGTTGTGTTTCGAAAAACCATCAAGACACACGATTGAAACGATCACGCAGGTAAAGGTATCAAAAGAGTATGAAGCGGATAATCACCTAATGTATGCAGGTGTGTCCTCGCGCCTGCGCAGTATGACCAGAATCGAGGTTGCAGCTTAAAAGATATAGTATTTATATTCTGATTAGTTTCCCTCGGTATTCAATCGAGGGACCAAGGGTGGCCTCTGGTGTCAATCAGGCTACCTGTGTGTCACTCAGGTCACACGCCTTGACTCCAGAGACAAATGAAAGATTAGTAACAGCTGATCTCTAGACTGGTGTGAAGTGAACTAAGTACTTTAACTTTACAATTTCTCAATTTTAGCCATTATTCCATGCTGAAACAACAAATAAAACGTCATATAGAATATGAAACATTATTTTTTAACATCCAATCACATTTTTACCTCAACAATAAGCTGTATTTTTTTATTGATTCTTGCTGGTTAATTGTCAGCAGTGTGGTTGACCGTGAACCCAAGGTGTGTGTTGGAGTTTTATGTTTGCGTACAAGTTGAAAAAAAGAACTATTTTGGGGATTGCTACAAAGCTGTAAGGTATAAAAAAGTAAAAATTTATATTTTACTGAAACATTTCAGTTTTTGTGTAAAAAATCCGGTCATTTGGAGATTTCATTTATTTTCTTGAAATTAAAGCTAAAGTATGTATAGAAAAAAAATAATTACTCATTAAGTACTTTTAATTCTCACCAAAAATGTTGAAAATTGCTAACTAAATTCGTACAGATCCAATTTTTATTCCATGTGTGCACCAAGTTACGTGTTCATGTAGATATTCTACTGTTATATTTCGAGTTCCATTAAACCGATACTTAAAAGTCCTAAAAATAATCTTAACTATGTTTTAGTGCATAATTTACAGTCCCATTATCCCGGGACTCGTGATTAAACCCAGTATTTATTACTCGTGCTTTCTGAACCAATGCTTTTGAAATATTATTATACACTAAAGCCAGCCGAGATTTGTGATATCGTTTATTTATTTTAGTCGAGAGGTTTGTGTACACAAATAACAGCAACGTGTTGAAAGCATGTTGCTGGTCTCCATGAACGAAATGTATTCGTATCCACCAAACGGTTCTCTTCGGCGAACTGCATCAAATGGTAATTTATATTAGGAAATTAGTATCCCTCTTTGTTAATTTTTTCGGTAATTATTCTACACTTTGTGGAGAAATCACTCAGGGTCGATGCACGTGGCAATAAAACTGTGAGACAGCACACTATCGATACCTCCAGTGTATTACGTAGAGACAATTTATTTTGAATGTTAAATGTCTACACGTGACTTTTGGTCGATATGACCCGTGTGGTTCACCAGGTGTATTCGTGCTCGCGAATAGACTGACCTGGATTTGTAGGTGATAAAATTTAAATTTGATTCAAATTATTTGACCATTAATCCGGAAGCGCAAAGGAATACAAGGAACAAAGAAAAGCTTCTAAAGCGACGAGACAATTGTCGAATAAATCGATCTTCAGTTCACTGAATTAACAACGTAGTGAACAGAATATCTCTTGAAGAAAATTAAAAAGGGAATTAAACAAGAAATTAATGATGAGAAAGAAATGATTGAAAAATGATGTGATAAATTGATACACGTGCACATTGTCCCTTTGATTCTTATTCTGCTTAAACAATAAACGTTTGTAGAATTTTTAGAATTGTACAAATATTCCTTGGAAATGAACATTAATTAATTTGAATGCTTTATGCAGTAATATTGAAAGTTTTCATTCGAGGAAGGTGAAAGTATATTTTCGATAATTCACTAAATATCTATTTGCCGAGAAGAACAGAATTTCATAATAAAATAAAATAATGTCTAATAATAAATAATGTAAATAATTCTGTTCTTTCTTCAAGAGATATTCATTTTAAACTAAGAAAAGCTACATTAAAATTTTCTACTCTATGACAATTGATTTGACTAAATTGTTCATAAATCGTGATAAAAGAAGTCTTCCACTTGGTATTTTTAAAATCGAGCTATTTTTTCCTGCGAATTTTATTAATTATTTTTAAAGTTAGTTTGGTGAATAGCATTAGAAAACACATCATAGTGATATGAAATATTGAGATTATGTAAAATACAATAATTTTATATTTCCTTTATTCTTATTATTAGTAACTATCACCCTTCATCAATTACAACCGGTAAATCTATTCTAATTGCTTTCAATCATTACTCTTGAATAACTGAGCTTCGAAATACTTTTAATTTTGTCTTTTGTGTTTCCATTTGTCTTACAGGGGTCGTATAGCTCAATTCTGATTTTTTGTTTAATACATTGGGGAGACATTCATTGTTCAAGCTCTGTTCGTAATTGAATATGTCTGCCTTTCAGCTTTTCAGCCTACACTTGAAAGGAACAATTTAAATTGTTTTATTATTTGCCATTCTTCATTTTACTATGCTTTTGAAACATTCCAAATGTCAGCAATATTGAAGATTTGAATTTAAGAAAATTCTTTTAAATGATATTAAAGGGGAACAGAACAGTTGTTTTCATATAATAGGCGATTCAATAGACTGAGGGGATTATCTATCACACATAATGTTTCTATTGCATTTAAGCTTCTTAATTGGTTGCATTAACCTCTTTGTGTACAAAAAGCACTTTCATAATAGGCATTTTACAACGCATTCTTTACAGAGTACACAACCGGCAAAAAAACAACAAACAAACCATTTCTTCTCTGTGTGTTTGTTTATGACTTTAACAATGAACATTAAAAATCAGTAGCAAATTTGTCCTTTACTTATGTACAGGTGTATAAACCATCGGATTCAAAATAAAATTAATATATTAAGAAAGTGAACTGGCAAAGTATGGACCGGCTATGGCGTAGCAAATATTTGTGAACTGGCAGTGACTGCCAACTCAATGTTTATCGCCACAAATCGAAGATTCTCTATTTACATGTTTATTTGACACTTGAAAACACATAAATATTAAATATGTACGTTTTTTATGAAATGTACATTATCCTTAATAAGAAATTTTCTGACAAGATTTTAGAAGATAATGTTTCACATAACTAGAAATAGTTTGTAGCAAGGTGTCGGTAAATATTTTTCATCAACTTCTTAGTAGAAAAATCTATGCTGCACAAAATTAATTCAATCATTTTATACTTTCAAGAATTTGTTTCTTACACATATCTTATGATAAATATATGGAACTCTATTTTTTTTCTTAACATGAAGTAATGTGAAGAAAAGACAAAACATATTCATGCAAACTGTCACCTTTGTGAAATTGAAGCAGTTTGCAAGGAAATTACATTGTTTAAAATATCGATACAAGAAATTAGGTCTATCGCTGCATCAGAAGTAATTGATTTTCACCTGTAACAACTAGTGGACTAGGCTTCTAAACATCTCAATGAGGCAACCTCAAGATAGATTTGGCTCTTCTATAGCTTAAGATTTTTCACTTAAACATCGGGCATCATCATGCTACAAAATTACAAAATAGTCTTTCCCAAAACTATAAAGAAAAATGTTAAAACAATTTTTCCCCATAATTTTGTTCTTGAACATAATCGAGTCTCGGTGATAAAGTGTTGACTGTCAAGGTGTGTATAGCATACAACACACTCTATTATTCCATTTTATTGGATATTATCGATGAATAACAGTATTAGACTGTTGAAATCGTATGTAGGGGATTCTATAGGGTAATATCATGAATTCAATTAAATCTCGTGGGGAAAAAATACTTTATGTGCGGAACAAGATGTTAATTTCACGAAAAGCTAATAAAATCGTCGTGCACTCACTCGTCTTCCTACAGAAAACAATAGGAGAAGGGCGCTATTTTCGCGCTCCGACGCTGAAATTGAACCGGAGCCAAGGTGAGCGTCAGCGGTCGCCGATGCAAAGGATGCGAGACGGCGTGATGCCTCCTTGCTTTCCCTCATTCATTCCACGACGCACTTCTTGGCTCAGACTACGGCATGCGTTAATTTACATGCGAACGGCCTCATTGCGTAGACGACTGAGAGGATGGTGGAGATAGTCATCAGACACGTCGCTTGGAACTTACTATCAGTTTCAAAAGGGAATAGACTCGAGTTTAAACCTCCGGTCCAATTTTCCTATCTATCAAAATACGAAGAAATTATACATTAATATTTAGCTTATTTAATTCTGCGTTATAATTGTCTCTGGGTATTTTTTATTGTGTTTGGAAGGTAAAAATACAATATTCTAGCGTTTTCAAGATAAGTGTCATTTTTAAAATATACCATAGCAAAACTGTAAGGCCAAGAATATTGAAATTTTTACACCGTGTTGCTGCAATAGTTATTTATAATTAGGGATAGTTTTATAATTTTTTGTTGAAAAATTTGTCTTGTAATTTTCATAAAACCTTGCAATCTCAAGATCTGCTAATCGTAGAATCTTCCACCAGATCAAATAAATTTGAAAACACATATCATATAAAAAATTAATAAGTTAAAATTTATTGTACAATTTGTTGTAGTATAAGCAATCGAGCAAATTTAAAATGTTTCAAGGACAATTAACTTTAAAGGAATCATTCAACAGATTTTTGGTAAGACGTCTAGACCCCTCCGAAAAATAATTTGGCTTTGAACCTGATAGAGATGCTTGGTGCGGATTCCAGAGGAGGTAAAAAAAGAAAAATAAGTTAAATTATTTTTAAATTAAATAGTTATAACCATTTTTACTAACCAAAGGTATATGAGTTTTTATTTTATTGTTGTTAAGAGTTTTATACACGTGTAACGTAATGTAACATCCATATTAGCAAATGCAATATTTTGACACAAAAGTTTTAATGATAGTTTGAATGTTTCGAATTGCAACTAAATTTTTTGTTGCAGTTAACGCGAGGCGTCCAGTAAAATTGTCGGAAAAAACTGTCAAATACCTGGAACCGTGGTCTTGAACATTCATGTGATTTTTCCCTAATAATATTTAATAAGGGAGATATATTAGAACAAAATAGAATATTGACCTGCACGAAAAAAAATAAGTTAGATAGCTCAGCCTAAAGTTAGCTGTGATAGCTCTCGCGTTGGCTGTCTAGAGAGCAGACAGTACCACTAGCTGCCACAGCTTATGCTGTAGTTGCCCTTAAACAGTTTTCGTCTGAACTAGACCCATTTTCTATCACTGCGGAAGCTAACGCTGTTTTGTCTGGTAGGAAGAAAGTTACATCAACAGCTATAGTATGTTTTGCGCGCAACAGCTCCGACCCGCTCAAAAATCTGACTTAGCTACAAGAACTGTTGTTTGTTCCTCGCCGCTGATCTCGTTTGTAGTTTCAGCTAAATGACACTCGGTTGCGCTACCTTCTATGCATTCGGTTCGTTGACTCATGACTGACGCGGTGCGGTCTCAGCAATTGTTTTACGGAGTCAAATCGACCATGGCTTTCGCAACTATGTGTAGTTGTTTACTTGAACAAAATTATTTATTAGAATAACTAAACGACACCATCTCGATGTTGTGCAGTCCGAAATTTGAAGTCTAGACCACGAATATTTAGTGTTTTCTTGACGTCGAGCAGCCGTTCACTGATGATATTTTGAATTTCTGAAGGTTAATGTTGGCGAATACCTAATTATTATTTTAAATAATGATATTTTCAAATGTATTTATCTAATAAGAGTAAATTTCAAGTATATTCAAAATAAAGAAACATTTGGATACAAAACATCTATTTTCTTGGTATTTATATGAAAAGATATATTTTTCAAGAATTTAGAGATGATTACTATTCATGGTACCAATGCTATGGTGCCAACTCTTGGACAACGTAACACAAGATAATAAAATATCATACTGCAGTAGCGTTCGCGCCATCAGAGGGAGAGGACACTGGATCGAATACTGGCGCGGTCGGATACCTGAAGACGGACATCGAAAAAAAAAAAAACGTTTTCTGTACGCCTGTGATGAAACAAGGTAAGACCATGGATTTGTAATAAAAGTAAATACTGTCAAGAAAGTCGAGAAAAAATATCGAGATAGTCGACATCGAGATAGTCGACATCGACTCATGTCGAATCAATATTACATGCTCACTGGTTGGCAACATCATCTACTATAGGTTCCCTTTTCTTATCTCGTAGATTAGCTACTTAAGCTGTGAAAGCTAATGCTGTACGCTGTGATACAGGTCGAAAATTCAGGTCATAACAGACGGATGTAGCTGTGCGAGCTCATGTATTATCTGTCCGACTGGCAGCCAATACATCAGTTACTCCAGCTTCATTCTGTGCTTCAGTGTGGATCGCGCATAACAAAGTAAAACACTTCATTCGAAACAATGAACTGCCAAATATCAATGCCAAATGTAAGTGCCAAATATCAATGAAATTGTTTGCACAAACGCATATGACTGAAAAATTGTGAAGCAGGCATCTTTTGTCCTTTCTTCGCTCGCACGAATGCAAACAATCATCCAGTTTTTTGATACCCACTATTTGACATTTCTCTCCTTAGTCTGCATTTAGCAGTCTCGATAGATATCAGAACAATACGATATTTTACTATTCACTCTTCGGTTTTGAACTCATGAATTTAATATATTTATCACATTAAAATGTCTGCAATATTTTAAAATTAATAATACGTTCGTATAATGTTAATGATAATTTTTATTTTCAAATCAGTAAAAATTAGTTTCTTACGCTTTTTGCCTCAGGACCCCTTTCACCTCTTAGCACTACTGATGTAACCATTTTATTCTTTGAAAGTGATGCGCAAAGAATATACAAACGTGTTCCAAGGAACTGCAATCTGTTTTGGAATCGCGAATGGATATAAAACATAGAGGTCGAAATCGACAAATTATAGCATCAACACATTAATAGTTTTACGGTTCCCATTAAATGTAATGGATGTCAGGACTCTGCGTTTGAAATCATCAATACATTATCACTCGAAATTTCTTTCGTATATATTCAAAACAATATTGCCTAATTTGATAATTGTTGTTAAATGTACATATTAACTCGAAACATTCTCCGAATCGTCTAATTCCACCTCAAAGACCGGGTTCCCTCGATGGGTCGTGCAGTATCGGACGAAGCGATGAGAGCGGTAACAGCGATGTCGACGGCGGCGGCGGTGGAGGTGTCACATGGCTCATCACTCTCTCCTCGTGTCGCCACCATTTCGTTGTTCGAATGACAGGTGACGAGCACGCGGCGACGCCACGCGGTTGAGTTAGACCGCCTCAGGCCACTTTTTGGCAACTCTCTCGCAGGAAAATGGGTTGAACGTGTGCCGAGCGACGTGTTAACGAGTGGAATTTTGTATCTCGGGTAATCTTCTAGCTGTCTGATACTCTCCGCCCTTCAAGTTAGTCTCACTATTTGCTAATTTTGTCATCAGGAAGACATTCCGGGTACTCAGTTTGCTTACTTTATTGGTTTTAGATTTTGTCACGAATTTAGGAGTTGACTTCTTTTATATATTTAACCTGACTTCTTCATGTATTAGAGAAAATAATTGTGAGGGATAGAGGACTTCGAACATGAAGATTGTTCTGTTCACTTTGGAAGTCATCTCCTTATTAAGCTGATCATTTCATCTTGTATATCTCATCCTCTACAACCTTTACATCACACACTGTTAAATAATTAACAGTAAAGAGATAGCGTTTGGTATGTTTGCGTTAATTACATATTAATTGAAAATATTAAGAAGAAACACAGAGAAGAAAAGTGTTTGATTGAAATAAGTTCCAAAACACTTTTATTAGTAAAACTTGAAGATACTGGTATTTGTGAAATTGATTTTTTATAATCATTAAAGTTCTTATACTTCCTTATGTGTTAATTAATTTTTATTACTAAAACTTTTTAGTTTTAATCTGATTATATAAAACATTAAGTCAAATAATTTTATTCTCTTTGGAATGACGCTTTAGGCAGGATGTATAAGAGGGACCTCAAACCACGACGCACATCTGCTTCTCTTTCAAAATAATGAATTAAGCTGGAGATACTGTTTGGCTTTTACGATCTCATTAAACCTTTGACTGCGTCGTTTAGTCGGAAAGATGCCTGGTACTCGAGAGCAGACGCTTTCTCTGTTGGTGTCATTTGGTGAAGAACCTCAAATTCCCGAATTGTGGAAAGCGTCCGTTTACACGGCAAAGCAAACGATGCGGAGGGGGCTGTCAAACGGACGAGAGCTTCCCAGACGTCTGGTGGAGTTCTTGACGTTGTGTCGCGATGAGAGTGACACGAGGAATTCTACACCAATACATCTTTTAAGTGGTGCTTACTTTACCACATGTAATGATACATCACTGTGTGTATTCCTACTAATTATTAATTGGTCTCCATAATTGTTTTTTAGGGTTAATTAAAACAAACAAAACACAAGTGTTCTTGATTCGTACAAGAAAGTGGTTTCTATTATATAATTTTACATTTTATAAAACTTTCAAATGAAGATAAAGTAGTAAATTGTGTATGTAAATCGATACAGAAAGAATCTATGGGAAGGAGAAAGACGCAAAGGATAATGAAATATTAAAATTGCACAGAGAGCGGTATAAACTTAAAATTACTTGATATTTATCGAGTTTCGTAGTCTTTGTTTGGCGTCAAGTATCATGGTGACAATTTTATGGCGGAACACAATGTTTTCACCATTGCCAACATAGCCTTTTCATTGATGTATTACATACGTATTTAGATAATAGAATGTTTCAAATCCAACATAAAAAGAATTTTCTTGTTGTAAGATTTTTTTGTGAAATTATTAGATACATTTAATTAAAGTTATAGTTCTTGGTTATGTCACTATTAATCTTACAATTGAAATAATCTTATACATCATTAGCGCAGTATTAAAAATTATTTTGCCAATATCAACTTCATAAGTCTGATTGATTAGCGAATTAGCAAAGTTGTATTGAATTTTCATGGAATATACAATTATATTAATTTGATCCATATAATCTGAGTAGGATATTTTACAATTTTTAGCCGTCGAAGTGAGTCGATCCACGTCCTTCCGGTGGGATGCAGAGAAGGCTCTCATTTTTTAAAATTTTCTTCTCTCTTGTATTCCTAATTTTTCACTTTTATCTTTTTTACTGGCTTTCTCTGTGTGCTGAACGCTCACTCATGTGTTTGCCGTGCATGTCGACCCGTGTCGGACGGAATGGGTATCCTGGTAAATTGAGGAACCATGCAACCATAGAAGGATGCGTCATCCAATACGCTTGCTTCGGCCTCGGCCTCTTCTAGACGGGTGATAGGGGGCTAACTCACCCCTGACCAATCGGGTCTTCGACTGAACTCCATTGTGAGCGGGGGGTGCAGGGGGTCCTTCCCGTTGGTCCGCGGCGTTGGAGCTTCCCTGCTTAAAGAACCCTGCGTGCACCGTGGTGAGTGGGGAAGCGTGGATGAAATGAACCATACGCGTGGAAAATAACGCGTCACTTTGCGGAGTGGATGGACCGCAAGGGGAGTCACACACCCAAACATCTTCGAAGCGACCGAGCCCTCCCACTTCAGAAGATAACAATGCAATAGGATAACAGAGCATTCCTTACGAGGATGCTTTTATTTTAATGTCCAGATTAAATGGAAGTTTTAAAATGGTGTCACCCTTTTATATCTTGAAAGGTTTAGAAGATCTTGTTGGCTCTCTAAAGAGCATAAAACGGAGCGATGCTGCTTGAAACCAAAACAANTAAACGATTGAGAAACGGAGCGATGCTGCTTGAAACCAAAACAAGCAAGAAAGCTTTAAGGTTTTTACAATGCACACTGCTGGGAGACTACCCTGTCAAGTGTGAGCTCCATGTTGTGCTTAACCGTAGCAAGGGAGTGATCACTTGCATGGATACAATCGACATTTGCCCAACAACAACACCATCCAACAAGTCGCGGAGACGTAAAAACAACGTCTCTGAACTTCCTTCCTCCGAGTCAAATTGTGCATTGTCCGACGGTGACCTGGAAATGCACAGTCAGGAGCCCGACCCGGGAGGGTCCAAATCGTAATGGCTTCCATACTTCAATAGAACCTTAATAGTTATAGAACTCAACGTGAAGAGTTACAGATCTTAGAGCGTCGCAGTCCGACATGTATTTGCCTGCAAGAGACACACCTTTTACCAGAACAATCTTCCTCTCGGCGGGGATACAGCAGCTTCAGATATGACGACACCACGGGAGATCGAGCAAGAGGTGGAGTTGCCGTGTTTGTTAGAAACACTATCCTTTTCTCACCCGTTCTTCTACAAACTCAAATGCAGGTTATAGCAGTCACAATTCACATTATACCAGTTTTAAAGAAACGGGAAGTGTCCAAGAGTAGGACGACCATCTGAAGAGTCCGTTCCGAAAACATCACTGTTTCCGCGAAGACCTCATGTCTCCTTCTGGAACGACGCATGTCAGTCCGCCATTCGGGCGAGGCGAAGAACATTGCGGAAATTTAAGTGTAGTTCATCTTCGGGAAACCTCACCGTATATCGGATTGCTAGAGCCAAAGCGCGCAGAACCATCAAAGAATCCAGTTTCCCCTCATGGATAGAGTTTCGAAATGCCATTAAGAGAACAACATCGTCCATTACAGTCAATCCAAACGATATCTGGAAGGTATTCTCGAGTCCTGATATCTGGAAGGTATTCTCGAGTCCTGATATCTGGACTCAATTATCAGGGTGAGGTTCTCACCAACAACAGAGAAATGGCAACAGTGATGACTAAATACTTTGCTGATCCAACACCTACAGCAAACTGCGATCCTGATTTCGGGAGAAAAATGGAAATAGCAGAGAGCACCTCCTTTGACTTCCGTTCCACCAACTGGGAACCATACAACTCTTCTTTTTCTATGTGAGAACTTGAGTCAGCTCTAGTGACAGCCCACGACACTGCTCCTGGATCTGATTCCATTCACTATGAAATGCTCAGATATGCCGATCTAGAATCGATAAATACCTTCTAGATATCTTTAATATTTCATGGTCCGATGGAGTATTCCCTAATTAACGGAAGGAAGCAAAGCTAATCTCTCTACTAAAACCCGGAAAGGACAAGACAGCCATCAGGACTTATCGAAGCATTGCCTTGACGAGTTTCACTTGTAAAACTCTGGAGAGAATTTTCAACCGACGTCTCGTCTGGTATCTTGAAAGGCATAACCTGCTGAATCGATCACGGTGTGGTTTCAGATAGTCCCATTAAACCCTGGACAATTTATTTCTTCTGGAAACAGCATTCTTTCGTCTGAAGACAACATGTAGAAATATTCTTTGTCATCGAGAAGGCCTATGATGCTACTTGGCGTCATGCATTTTAAAACAACTCTATGCATGGGGTTTCAGAGGACATCTTCCTCTGGTGTTACAGTTCTTTTTTGATCAGCGTTTTTTCCGCCACAAAATTGGATGAGACACTTCGGATCTCCTTCTTCAAGGTGTTCCTCAGGGGTCAGTCCTGAGTGTGATCTTATTTGCAGTGGTTATTATCAACATAAAGAATCCTGTCCAAGACTCATTTTTTGTCGATGACTTTGCCATCTTTTGCTCATCGCAGAGTGTCATTGGTGCGGAGCGACAAATCCAACTCGTCCTGAATAGATTGTACCACTGGTGAAAAACAACTGACTTTCGTTTTCCTGCTGAGAATACACGCCCTGTTCTTTTCAGTAGGAGACCAAGCCTCCTGCCAAAACATCACATCGCGCTGGGAAAGAACGTTCTAATACTCTATCCTTCTGTAAAATCTAATCTTTGATCAGAGACTGAATTGGATTGAACATCTTACAGACCTAAGGGCGAGAACATTAAAGTCTCTAGATCTATTGAAGTACCTGAGTAGAAGGGAATAGCGCGCTGACCGCTCCTCCTTGCTCCAATTTTATTGAGCATTCATAAAACCTCGTCTCGATAATAGCTGCGTTGTATATAGCCCTGACAGTGCAAGCTATTTAATGAAGTTGGATATTGTCCATCATGCAGGAATCCAACTAGTTGTGGGAACATACCGTACTAGTCCCATTACAACTTTGTATGCCGAGAGTGGCAAATCATCTCTTTCCCTCCGGCAACACCTTCTCATGTTACGGCACTATAATCATGTGCGTACTTTACCCGACAATCTGATACACAACGCAGTATTTTATCCTTCTTCTTCCATTCGTTTCTACAACAACAGACTGAGAGCAAACACAACATTTGGATATCTCTCCAAACAAATTTTAGGAAAGTTGATTATACGCCCACTTGAGTCAAGGTTTCAGTAATACTCCTCCTTGGGCTTTGCACAAGCCGAAGATTAATTTCGATATTTTGCATCATGACAAGAACACTCAAGTCGCGATGTTGAGGGTATACTTCCACCTAAACCTGGACAAACACCAGCATGGGTCCTAATGACCTTGACGTTGACGTGTCCTAAAGCCCTCCCAAAAATTACAGTTATTAAGAAAAGAGTTATTTAAATAACCTATGAAGCACGTCAGCGAAGTTACTATATACACATACTATATTATTAATTTCAATTGTTTATGAAATGTAATCTGTTATATATTCATATGTGTTGTGTAATTTAACAATTCTGATTTAAATAATTTAAATCGAGTTGAATTATTTCAGTTCGACGATTTAATTTTGAGCGTGGAACTACAAAATTTGTGCCGATAGCAAAGAACAATTTTTATTTCGAATATAGTAGCATTAATTTTTTTGTTATCGATGTATTTAATAACTATTTATGAAAAGTCATGTATTCTACTTTGTGTGGGGGAACTATAGGTTAAGCAATAGTTTAACTTAAGTTATATTTCTTTAAGAAATGCATTTTTCTTTCATATATAAATTTACTTTTTCTTTACTCGATCATATTACAGCTAATTTATGATGAACGGTGTTTTTAGCACTTGGGGTTAATACGTCCACTTACAAGGAAACACTATCTTGAAAATCTCTGAAACATCTTGTATGCTTTTCCTTACCTTTTTCCTCTTCTCCTTTCTGCGACCTCGAATCACCCCACTATAAGAAGACGTTACGAACCTGCATCAGTCTGGTTTATTTCCTTTCGTCATTACGTTCGATTGCATCGTTCGAGAAAATCAATAGTACAGAACCCGAACGGTGCTTGTGTCTCGATTTCAAAATACATCCGCATCGCGATATCACTCGCAATCATTTCGTTTTTCGAAGGGTCCCTTATTATCATTCTATTCTGTACAATCCAGTTCTTTTTTGATTTTGTTCCCTTAAGCGTCATTCTGAAGATGATATTGGTGTGATATCAAGTCACTGCAGAGCTGATCTTTTTAAAACAGATTTTTCAAAAGATATTAGATTTTCATTTTGATTACATTGGTTTAGTACTAATAGCTTAAATCATACATTATCTTCAACCATCATATTTGCAACATGGATACAACATGGATACAACATTAAAATCGAACATGAATTTAATATCAATGTGATTGTCCGGAAATAGCGATTTCTTTTAAAATAATGATTAGCGTTCATTTAGGTACGTTATGTGAAAAAAAATTGGTCAGGTGAAACTGGAGACGAGCCTGGAATCGAACCCGGAATCCAGTTTTGATCACAGGGGTGTTAACCACTACACCACCTGTTCGCCTTCCACAATTGGACACCACTTCCACCCAGAGCTAAACCTGACCTGACATACATCCCCGTACAGAAGGTAAGTGAACCAGGCGACACACAATGATGTGGGCACTGTGTGTAGATTTACATAACGAACCTTAACACTTGCACACGAGTGAAATCGGTAATAAAGTACAGGAATGCGGTTCAGCAATCTGACCAATAAAAATGCTTCTATGCGTATTTTCAAAATTTTGAATATTAAGAAGACGGAAGTGCAGCATGGTGTGTAAATGAAGTCGGAATGAGCTGTCCAGAAATAGCCTTCTATTCCCAACGTATTCAAAGTGAAATCTCAAGTTTCGTTTCGATACATCAATGTGTTCGCAAGTTATCGGGGGAACAAAATTCTTAACATACATACACACACATACGACTTTGGATATCATCGCCAAATTTTGAAATTAGACTCTTCTGGAGCCACAACGCAAAGATCCGAAGAGATCTCAATTTTTATTTCGACCGATTACAATATTTGCCTTATATATTCTGTGTTATTGGAGAGTAATAATTCATGGGTCTAAAATTTCACGAGTAAGAGAGTATAAGGGTTCTACCGTCTCTGAATAAAAATACTAATAAATTAACTTCTGAACGGTCTTGTAATTTGATGACATAAAAATTTTTTAGTATTGTTTTTATTAGTGACATTATTGAACCAAATATTTTGAAACGTTCCAAAAAACATTTTTCACTAGTATTAATTGATGACATAGTGACAGTATTTAATTTGAGAAAATTGGTAACGTAACATTAAAAACTATGAAACATTAAAAAGTGATTACAATGAATTTCATGGGATATATGGATGTGTGAAAATGCAAAACTGTCTGCAAATTAACATGGAAAACGCAGTAAGAATGGGATTTCATATGAAAAATAATATATAGCTATTAATAAAATTTTAGCTATATTTTGTTTGTTTGTATGTTTAGTTTGTCATATTAGGCTCTACTTCATGTTCTTTTAATATGATTTGTATTGTAATTTACTTTAATATTTTTATATGTTTATTATTTGGAATAAATATACGCTTGATTACTTTGCGTTAATTTCAAACCTATCAAATGCCCTTCTATATTTCACTCAGATCTTTTGAACTCAAGCCTCATTTTTGGTCGTGTATTATTTAATATAAATAATTACTTAGGCACTATCAGGAAATTTATCTGTTTCAACATATAAATCTGGAATTTAATTTTGTGTGTTTTCTGCAATTTCCATAACATTATTATCCCGTGATTTAGAATTATATCAATAGAGAAATAACGTTCATCCGTCATATACGCTGCTTTATTGATGTTTTAATAAAATTGCGTCGGAGCCTATATTTATTTTAGGGCCGTAAAAAAAAATCCTTGAAGTTGGTCCGAGCGAGCGGTGCATGGAGCAGCCATTACCATCACGTATTCAGCGTGAGCTGAAGCAGGAAACGCTTAATTCAGTTTTTCACCCCTCACTACATGCATGGTGGACCGTAATTTCGTTCTCTCAATTAAACAGCGTGGACGCGGTTGGCAAAGCAAACGTCTCTGTGACGGAGGGATACGAGAACCGTTGGACAACCTTCGTCTTGCGACTCCCCTTTATCCCAGCCTATCGCTCTCTCTCCCTCTACGAGGGGTGCGTCGTGGCATTACTCTTAATTCTGCGTTTCTCTTTTGTCTTCTTTGTTGGACAGTTGAGAAGTCAATGCGCGATCTCGGTGGCATTCAGTTGTTCACAATAGTTACTCTCAGTAAAAATTTTAATAACACGATTTAAATAAACAGAAATTTATTATTGGACTCATATAAACAGGGCTGCAAGAACACAGACAAAATAAAAAAGGAGAACTGAACCACAAATGTCATGAATTGCTGACGGAAGCAACAAAGAACACAAGGTTAGCTAGAACTCAAATGAACAGGTTAAAATTCAATATAAACAAACAGTTGTGTGACGACAGAGGCAAGGAGTATACATTTCACAAAATAAAAATTGACATCCTCCTTTTACGCACGTTGCCAAATGTGTTTACTTATTTCTGGGATGCACTCACGTGTTTTCTTATTATAAGTGTCGTCTGTGGAATACAAAACCACTTAAGTGGTCTCTCATAATAAGTAAACACTTATTACTTAAGTGACCCTTTATTCTATATATGGCGACTCTGGAATCCGCCCTTAGTGTTATTTAAAATCTTCTTTTACGTTTACAACACAAAAAAGGGTTCTTGGGTTTAAGAACCCTTTTTTAATTAAGGTCAGTTTGGTAACTTGTCTTTGATAGCTTTTCAGCCATTTATTACTTACTCCTTCATCACTGTAAACTGGTGATCATAAAAAATACCTACTCATAACAATTCAAGCTATCTAATACTTTAATTAAATAAATGTTTGAACGCTGCGGCAACTATTAATTTTAATTTTGATATTATTTATCGCTTTTTTTAAACTTTTTGCTTACTTTTCTATGAATATTATTTTCATGTAGAAAAAGTCAGTTTATTTTTAATAAATTTTTTGGTCTTTTCTATTTTCTCTAACTTTACCTTTGCACTCGAGTAAATATGGTAATAATTAACAAATAAAGGAAGTATTGAAGTGTTCCTTATTCGAATGCTACTTTCTTTGCACGCTTTTTGAAACTGCTCCGACATGAAAATTATGCATGAAACAAGTAGTATACCTTTATCGCTTTATCAGAATGTTCCTGTCATTTGACGCTGTAAATATCAAAATATCAAAACTTTCTTCAACGAAGTGTTTAACGATTTCAAGTGTAACTCCCGTTGGTCATTCGCACCAGTTCACCTTTGAACAATTTTCTGTCAGTTTCTCCGAAATTCTTAAACTCCTCCAGGACAGTGAACGTAACTTTCAAACCAGTCCTTTTCAAACGCTACCCTGGCCATGAATTCCCTTCAGGGCAGTCCGCAGGTCGACCTCTTTCTTTCCGGCGTCCAGCCAGCAGACACTCTTTGTCTCCCGTAAGCTGTAAAAAAAGTCCCCACCCTGCCCCAAGTGAGGAGCACATAATTGAAAACAAACAGAAAAGGCTCTGGGTTTTGTGTGAAGGCTAATTAGATTCTGCGCGTGCTTCATATATCTCGTTTCTCTCCGTAAAGGTTCCTGTTACTCCCGCCAGCGTCGCGTCGCCTCCTGACGTCACCCTTGCTGTCGACGAGACCGGCGCGTCGCACCGCCGTCTCGTTGCTCTCCCCTTTCGCTGCCAACCGAATCTCATCCACGCCCGAGCCTGTTTCCGTGTATATTTGTACAAATCCTTTATTCTTCACTGCATCCGAATGGAATTAGACGTCTGTGTAAGCTCCTATAGTAATCCTCTTTTCTCTGTCTGTTTGCTGTAAGGGGTGGTTCGTTGTGTTGTTCTACAGAATTTCTTTCTTCTAGTCTTCGTTATTTCTTCTTCCGTTTTTTTCTCTTATTTCTTTCTTTAACACGTGATCTCGTTGAGAGCTGTATAACACGATTATTCATTTGGGAGAAATTGTCCATTTTTAACACAAAGTATTTATCCAAGTTGAGGCAAGGAAAGAAAATATTGAAAAAAATCTAAACAAAGTAAATATTTCCAATAACGTAAATACAATACTTAATATACTGCATCATATTATATTGGCTACCTAAATTTGAATAGAATTTTCTTCTAGACATTTATTTTGCACTTTCAATTCGAATATAATTAACTTTCTGTAAAGAAAAAGAACAGAAATTTTTGTTTCTTACTTTTGAAAGTTTAAGTACCACTTTTAGTGTAAGTATGGCAAAGGTATTTCCTAGGTAAATAACATTTACAAAAGTAATTTCAAGATTTTTTAATTAATGAAAAAACATAAAAGCACTTGCTACATTTTTCACTTCGTAAGTAAAGTTTTCTGACCCTTAAATTATACGTACAAAGTTCATTGTTTCTATAATTTTGCTTCTTCTCCATCTATTCGCTGCGTATTCCTTCCTCCATATCCTTCCTTTTCCAGAATCCAACGCCAGGAACTACACAGTGCGACAATTCAGAAGAAAACAACACACATGCCAGAAGCAGATAATATAACTACTTTCTTTAAGATCACAGAGAATATAAACGAAATATAGTTTTATGTCAGGACAGGGTTTTGCAGCTTATCAAAATGTTTTATGGTACTTGTAATATCTTTCGACTTGTGCTCTACTTTAATCTTTTAGAAAATGACAAAATGGTAATATGGAAGTTCCTGTAAGAAAAAATAAACTCTGTAAAACAGCTTTATCGAGGTAAAGTTTTCTATAAAATATACTTGCTGATTCGTTTTTAATATAGTTATTATTTTTTGTTAATTATTCCAGACTAAATCCAATAGTCCAAACACGAAATCACGTCGTCTCGATGGTTTAAGAACTTCATCGACGCTATTTCAGTAAAATCGAGTATTTGCTTCGGAAGTTCACAATCTTTATGATGTACTCGCAATATTCTTCGTTAGAGAATTCATTTCATGATCTCATATTCTAACAACTTCATTTCTGGCACTGTTGCACGAGGATTAACGTGTGGTAACGACTCATTTCCCCAACGAGGAAGAACGTGACCAATCCTGAACCTAATATCCTGGATACTTTCAATCCCGACCATCCTCTGAACTCTTAACATGTCGGGGTGAATTCGTGAGGGCGCTTTCAACAAAGTGGAGGATTTCGAAGAGAACCCCTTCTTTTTGAGTTTATATTAAACGCTGACGCAGCTACCGAACGTAGTGGCAACGGTGCGTTGTAGCTAGAATGGCTTCGTTTCTGCATGGTTCTGTTCAGTCGCTTGTTAATAGAATCGGGTCAGCCGGATGACTGGTTTTCGCTTCGTTCTCTGCTCTTCGATTGCTATCAGTCATCCGCCGAATAATAACCGTCCGCGCGCAATCTCACTACGCGCACTAATGCATAGTGCCTCTATTAATTACTGATTAATTAGCGCAGTTTTTTCTTCTTCGTGATTTCGATTACCCCTACAGAAGGATCATTTGTTTCGTTTGTTTGAGTAATTTGGAAACGTCATACGAGTACATGGTTGGATTTTGATACACGGTGAATCAGGGGTGTGCTCTTTCCCTACGGCATCAAAACCTACTCTCTACGTTAGAGTAATCAATATAGTGTACACCTGACATCAGGAAGGGGTTCTCAAATTCATATCCTAGACTCTGGGACTGTGTGCTCCTCCTATTTCTTCATATATCTCTTGTTGCATCTAGATGTTATATCTGTGTTCATTTTCTTCTTGTATCTCTCTTCAGTTCCATCGCGAGGAAGTGGGGAACCCCCTACTATCTAGCTGTACAATTTCTTCAGACCCATTATTCTATTGACATATTCTGCAAATGTACTATATATTTCCTCCTGTGCAATATATTGTGACCAATTCTTGTCACTATATATTCCATGTATCTTTAGCTCTTTCATCCATTGTGCTGTTTCTTCTTCTACGATCTTACAATTATGCACTACTTGATTACTGTATCTTCCTCTTCACCACATATACATCATGTGCGTGTTGTTGGATCTCTTTTATACAAGTTGTCCTGGAAATTGCCATGTCCTGTTAAAATCTCATATACCGATGGTGTTGGCAGGAACCATCACCTATTTGCATGACTAAACTTTACTCCGTAATGAATCTACGTGTTCACATCCGTTATTCTTCCTTCTTCGACCCTTTACCATCTTATATTCCAACAATTTATTAATTCTTTACAGATTATTCTCTTCCATCCTTTTGTGTTCTTTTCAAGTTGTACTGTTCCCAATTGCACTATTTCTCCTCTCCGTACCTTCCCTCTTAAGTAATATTTATCTATTTTTAAATTTATTGGCATTACTCCCAATAACACTAGCAATGCTTTGTTTGATGTACTCTTGTACATAACACTCCAAGGCAAAAGACAATATCAGGTATTTGCTTTAAAACGTACAATCTCTTCCGTCCCATCATGACTATCTACTTATAGACCTGGCTGCTACGCTGTGATCTGATTCCCGTACGTCCTCCCGTTGACGTCACTGGTATGGTATAGAGGATTAAAAATAAATTAATTGAGTAAGCAAGTAGAAAATTAGTCAAATTCACTGATAGCATTGAGTATATTGTCGCAGATAATGTAAATAACATGAAGAGTGCACTATGACATGAAGAGTNTGGTATAGAGGATTAAAAATAAATTAATTGAGTAAGCAAGTAGAAAATTAGTCAAATTCACTGATAGCATTGAGTATATTGTCGCAGACAATGTAAATAACATAAGAGAATGACATGAAGAGTGCACTATGAAAATCAGGCTGCGTACATCAGGTGAGAGGAACGAAATATGTCCCCTGAAAGTTTGCATGACACCAATATACTTAAAGAGTCGTATCTCTTAAACATTCGTAGATTTTTAAAGTACCTGCTGTTTGTTCAATGAAGAAAGTTATGCATTTACATTTTGTTTGTATTTCGGAATTTTTTTGTGAGGCGTAGTTCTGGCATGTATTTTAGGCTTCTTTTTCTATTAAATATCTTTAATGTTATTGTTATATGTTAGAATAGATTCCTTTTTGGCTTCTCTGATTTCTACGAATTTCACATGGTCTACGTACTCTTAAAATAAAGAAAAATGAGAAAGAGAACACAGACGATCCTTTTTTTCCATAATATTTTAATGACAACTTTCACACTCGTTTCAATAAAATTTGTTACTATTATATCACAATTAATCTAATAACCATAATATTCCTTTCTATGTTTTCCTTGTCCATGTACTGTCGGTTGCATATTACGTTCCGACCAGCAGAGTAAAGGACGGGTTGTTTTGCTCTAGACGTGTGCAGAGATAATTGAATTAGGAGCGATTCCAATCTACTGGGTGAGCGTGCTGTCGGAGAAATCGCCAAAAGGGACGAACACCCTCCCGTACATTTGGAGCACTCATCAAATTTTACGGTGGCATTAACTTCTACACGTTGCATGGTGTAAAATAATTTTTGATATATTTTGTTGATTTAAAAATATTCAATCTTATTATACTAGTCGGGCGGATGAAACGGGATGTATGAGACAGTGTTATGTTAGTTGTTTGCCTTGGTAGTGACGTTGGGAATAATAAGAGAAAAAAAATACAAGAGTTGGATAGTTGGAAATGGTGAGATCAATTATGTAAATATGGAAACAAAAAGTGTGTACTTGTATTATTAACTTCCTTCGTTCAGTAATATTCATGTATTCATATTAAAGTCATGTTTTAGTTTCGTGTTAAAGAATTGGATGCGAAGCGTAATAGAAACGATATTGTTATACAAAATTCACGTTATGTAGATAAGATTCAAGGAAAAAGAATCACATTTTATGAAACACTTTCATAAAATATTTTGTATTATATTAAACATACTGGTTCGCGTGCATTTACATTAATTTGAAACGCTGATTGAAGAGATGCAAATGTTTTCATAATAACTAAGGTAGTGATTGACGTAAGAAATATAAGACCCCCCAGGGGACTTACATCTAGTAAGTACGTGTTTGGCGAACACGGGGTTCCGAGCTGAGTCTGGTATTACTTCCACTTACTTATGCGAGGCTCCTTCCTTGGTCACCTCTTGTTCTTTTCGATCCCGACGCTATTAGAGTTAGGGTATCTTTCATTTTCCTCATTTTTCGTCCCCCCCCC